>JAVYIG010000437.1:72500-594535 GCA_035222895.1 Strongylocentrotus droebachiensis
GGTGGTGGTGGTGGTGGTGGTGGTGGTGGTGGTGGTGGTGGTGGTGGTGGTGGTGGCGGCGGCGGCGACGACGACGACGATGATGATAAACATTGTAAGAAGTAGTTGATCTAGAATAGGAGCTCTACCTCATTAGTTGATCTGTCTTATCCTTAATTCATTTTCTTTCACCATACGGTTGTATTTATTAATTATTTTGTATTATTAATGATGCAACATCACCTTTGCCTGGGAGGGGAAACATGAACTGAATCACTTTAATGAAGAGTACCATGGGTTCAAAACATGCAGAGTTAGTGACTCTCTTCCACACAGGATTGGATTGCCATTTACCGGTAATGTTCTATCCGAGGGATTTAGTGTTTTTCATTGTAACCTAGCCACCTGGGCTGGTTCTGAGCCCTTGATCATTAGTTTGACAGGCAGACACTTTTACCAACCGTGCCAACTTGCCTCTTAGTGTGATAAGCATGGTGTATGTCTAGTCTAAGATGAATAATTAATACAGAATGCCATGTGTCACTTATGCACCCTTTAATAGTTTTATAAGTTTAGAAACTTCCCAACTTGCCTTTGGTTATGATATTAATGATCATGAAATATGATTTTGTAGAGCATTAATACAGAAGTGTCTTTGTGTGCTTTACAAATGAAAAAATACACAAATGTACTAAGACAATAAGCCAGTTCACGGTTGCAGTATGAGCATGAGCAGATAAAGGTCATTGCATAACAAATTGTGAGACAAAATACTGGATATACGTGCTCATGAAAGTTATGTACCGTAATCATTATTCATTCATGCACAAGCAGTGCACTCCATGATACACAGGTTGGAAGTACTCTTAGAAAAGGGGAAACAAAGGCTATTTATATAGCACCTCCATCGCTGTAGGAGTGATTATTTCAAAATGTACAAAGTAGGAACTCTTCATGTGTTGAAGATCTGTGGATATTCGGGCTCATTGCAGTAATGTGCTAACCGTGAACTGGTCTATTGACTGAAATTGTATGATTGATTTGAGCAGGTTCTTTCCGATGGCAAAGCCTTGCTGGCGGCATTGCAGCAGCCGTTGAGTCCTGAGAGTGAGAACTCTGTGACTGCCCAGACCAACTACTCCCAGTCGGCCGGTCACTTCCTGGATCTGATCCATGAAGTACTGCAGCAGCACAGGGAGTTAGATGAGCGGTGGCAGAGGAAGAAGACTGTCATCAACCAGAGAGTGCAGCTCTGTGTCTTCCAACACGATACAGCACAGGTGGGTCTAAAGAGTCTCATTTCTTTACTTTAGGAGGGATTATACCTCCCTCCATGGTCACTGGCAGGTGGTTATCTCATCAAATCAGCTCTCAATTAACATAAGAAAAAGGGGACCATTGGGGACCAACAATCACCCATCAGGCACTGTTTGCTATAAAGAGGGCGCAAGTAGCTATAACTAGTGCAGTGGGGCTTTATACTTATATGTAGGAAGAAGACTGTCATCAACCAAAGAGTGCAGCTCTGTGTCCTCCAACACAATACAGCACAGGTGGGTCTAAGGAGTCTCATTCTGAAATATTCTTCTCTACTTTGTATATCAAATAATTACATCAGGGCCCCGTTGCATAAAACTTACCATTGATGGTAATTTTGCCATCAATAGCAACTACCATGGTAACAGGGCTCAACAGCAACTTTGTTCATAAGAGATAGGAGACTGCAAACTTGCGATTGATTTGGATCAATCGCAACTCTTTGTTAGACAGGGCCCTGTTGAGTCAATACAATCCAATGTCCTCTATCAAAATAAACAGGACTTCAGAAGTTTCCTGAGTTGGTTAACAGATGAAGCAGTGTTCGCAATACTAGGTAGACGGTTCCACAACTTTGCCGCAACCAATGGATAAGACATTAAAAGGGAGCTTAGAATTGTCAAATATAATATTAAAGATAAAGGTGAGTTCTGGTTAAAAAGAAATATATATAATTCTCACAGAATCAAACGAAAATTACACTGAATGTTCAAGATTACAATAAATGTCATTCGCCAAACAATTTTGGTAGAAATTGTATACTGGCTGAGTAATGAGAATAGAAAGATTAGGAAATCAAGGTTAGTAGCCCCGACACCGTTTGTGTAGTCCCATATACATCTTTCTGTGTACAGTGCTTGTTACATTACCAAGACTGAGCCAAATTTATTATGATTTTGATGACTCCAGAACCTTGCAGTACACATCAATACTTACGTGCTACATGATCAACTTTTTCTGATCCATTCCACACCTTTTCTTTCACAATGTAATCGCATGACCAGAACTCACCTTTATCTTTAAGCTTACATACACCTTTTTAATAAGTAAATTGGATAAACATCTATGCTGTAAACAGACTCCCAGGGATTCATGATGTCAATGACCCACTTGTGACATATATTTTACTAATTGTTACAAAGTTAATTGTGGTAAATATTTACCTATATCTTCCTGTTATTAACTACTTTGGAAGGCTAATGTTACACTGGTGATTGATTACCTATACTGAGAATTTAGCGCGGAATGAAAGTGAAAGTGTGTCATTCACGTGGAGTGTTATCAAGGCCCATGTATGTTGGACTATGGAGATAGTGAGGAGAGTTAACCACCAGAACATTGTAAAAGCCATATCTGAGATTCATGAACCTAGTGGCATTACAACATTTTACAGTATCTGAACCAGAATTCAATCATCTTGAAGATATTGTCTAGGTGCAGCCATTTCCAGATTTCTGAGAAATTAGCGTCTCCTAGTTTTACCACTCTGTATCCACATGTTTAGAATGACAGGAAATATGTTGTGTGGACCACATCTTTACCTTAGCAGACAGAAACTTCCTGTAATTTTAGATCTATTTGATTGGTTTTTCTGAACTCTGAATGGACCTTACAATGAGGTGGAAATTTGTCAGGAAGTCTGATCATTTGTAGGGTGACTGCACCTCATATATACTGGTATATATATATCGTCTTCTTTGTTTCTTCGGGGGGGGGGGGGGGGAGGATTTTACTCCAATCAAATACATTTCTTGTTCTATAGAAATCTCTAACATGTATATGTAGCGCATGTCGTTGATGATAGATAATGTATTGCAAATTACCCCGAGAAATGATGTTTGCTTATTCTGTCAATGTAACCAGATTATCTTCAATGAAATATGATGAAAATGAACTTTCATAAAATAAAAAAATCATTCATGTGAACTTATTTAGAATATATCATTTAAATGTAGTTACTGTTTTTCCAAATCGAATGCCAAAACTCAATACTCATATAATTGAAGCATTAATTCAACCACAATAACAATTGTCAATTATCTCAAATTTCCTGAACCGGAGATGCCATGTTCTGCCACGATATCCTGATACATGTATGCAACCTTCATTGTAGCATTTATACCACAGGTCATAAGTACTGCATTCACAGTATCTGTTTGGTACTTCCTAGTCTGTACAGTATGATTGTCTTTCTGTGCTGGGTAGTGATTGCTTTGCAATGGCTTCTGATTCCATGAAAAAGGTGAATTGTTGCTTCTTGATCAACTAAACCGAGGACTGCTGAAGCAGCGTGTGTGCAACATTTGATGGCATAGTGGATTAAGAAGATCGTATCTCATCCATATATTGCATGGGAAGCTATTTTTGTCTACCAGGAAACACATTGTTCAACTGAAACAACCCACATTTAAGAACATTGTGATATTTTTCAAACATTGATTTTAACCTGTATTGGACTCGAGGGGTTGGTGGATACACTCGGAGCTGAAAGTAGTATTCATATCCCTGGTATTAAAATACACTGTAACGTGCAGTGGCCAGTCATAACAAACAAGATTGGTCTGACAGCTTCCTTAATAATACAAAGAACTACGAATAGGCTCCGGATGATCCTCAAACTTGGTCAAGGTCTTTTCAACTTGCCTGTCTATCTATGTCTGTTCTTCCAAGACCGGTGCTCACAGAATCATGCTTGTATTGACGGCATATGTTTTTGTTTTACTTTGCAGGTGCTGTTCTGGCTGCAGAACTACGGAGAGGAGTTCTTGAACAAACACACGAGCATCGGAAAGTCGCTGCATAAAGCCAGGGCCTTGCAGAAGAAACATGAGGAATTTGAAGCCATTGCTCAGGTGAGTTTAGAAAATCAGTCGTAAAGACAACAGAAGAGGCAGCGATAGTGATAATGATAAGGATGATGATTATGATGACGATGATGATAAATTTGTGTATGATGATGTGGAGGGTATGGAACTGTCAGTGGTGTTGATGTTGCCAATGATGGATTAATACAGAAGGGAATGAGGAGAGGATACAAGCCAAGAGCGCTGAATTCAATACTTCGTTTGAAAAAGTGACAAGTGAGATGAGAGTTTCCTGATTTATCATTTTTACTTGTGAGGTAATGATGAGTATTGTATTGCTACATCATTTAAGATTTTCTGTCATATAACTAATGCCTGAATACCACCGAATAAGTTTGCTGCTGACTTTTGAAGAAATCTAATTTATTACTCTTTGTTATCTTATGGATTGATCATACCAATCTTACATGTTTGTGGTTCAGCTATTTGTTCATTGCATTCTTCCAAGATGAATGTCGTAGCAGGCCTAAGCCAATAATGAAGAAGACAGTCAACTGAATAGATGCCTTCATCTGTCTTTCTTAATGTCAGTATCCAAATGAATATTAGTCACAGAGAGAAAGAGAGAGAGAGAGAAAGAGAGGAGAAAGAGAAAGGGAAAAAGAAAGAGAGGGAGAGAGAGAGAGAGGGCAAGAGAGAGAGAAGGAAAGCAAGATAGAGAGCAAGAGAGAGAGACAGAGATAGAGAGAGAGAAAGAGAGAGAGAGCAAGAGAGAGAATCCATTATATTTTGAATAGATCTGCAAATAGAATCAATTTCATATTCTGAAGATAAATCCAATGAAAGTAAACCTCTATGATTGAAATTCATAAGAGTAAATGCTGTAGCTCTAGTTATTCAATTGATATTGTTAGAGACAGAAGTCCCTAAGTTTAGCCTATTTGCGGATGTCCTATCATGATTGCTGTGTCTATCAGATAAGAGTTATACCGGTAACTGAAAGTCATCTGGTTGGTTACACATTTATCTTAGATATCTATAGCATCCCAGCTTAGGTATGACACAAAAATTAATTATATTGAAAAACATAATATTGAGTTATGTTAATCCAATATATTTTCTATTAAATTGTTGTTGCCTTTTTCATTTTCTTGAAGTTCTTCATTATAAGTTTAAATTTTGGTTTACTTGTGTTTTTAAGTGGCTACATTTAACCTTGTATGATATTGCTTCTTTTATTAACATTTAAAAATGAAAGCAAATTTTAAGGAAGTCCAAGTCACTTGAATGGTAATAGAAAGAAATGAAGAAAGAAAAGCTGACCCATTTAGTAAAGATACCGGGGCGTATGGTGTTATAAAGATGTCATGGGGACCTTTAAGACATATTTGGTGTAATAATATGCTCTCAATCATGGTCAGGCATACAAGATACTTAACTATCTGCATGAAATATATGTTTCCTGAATCTTATTGGCTCATTAAGATGAAGCTGCCGCAAACGATTGTTGTTCACAGCTATGTTGCAAGTGGTTCTCATGTATGTCAATACTTGAGACCTAAGTTTGCATACATACTACTTCCTGAACAAGCTTTACGTGTCAGACATTGTCAAGCGAGGGCTTAATGGCCCTAGGCATAATGTGATAATGGGGCGGACCATAAGACGAATGACCCACTTTCTTGAAGTTCCGTCTTTATCACCCCTGAAAACATGTCCTCACAAAATGGGAGTGACATAGGCTTTTGTTGCGGCAGGCTAGTGGAACAAATAGCTTTGTGTAGCAGTGCAGACCTTATCGTGCATGAAAGCGGCCGAGAAGCTTGACGTGTTCAGAGAGCTGTATAAACGATTGGCTTTAGAACTGACATCAATTACTGTATGCAGTGTCATGTCAAAGTAGAAGTGCTGCACAAGTTAATTGTAATCACACACACAAACAAATTAATTGTAAAAAGTAAAACCAGAAATGATGCATTTACCGGCAAAGGAAAGGTTCTTGAAATTACCATGATGTTTGGATCTTTTATTTTGAGAAAATCTCTCTGATGCAATATGGCTTCATAATTATAGTGGAAACTCATTACAATAAAGCAAAAACCATCCAAGATGATCAAGGAGAGAACTGGGTTTCATATTTGAAAGAATAAATCATAAATTTGTGTTATTCAAGTGAGATTCCATAGAAAGAGGAATATCATATCAGCTATGTGCCATTTATATACTTCAGCCAAGAATGTGAGCAACCAGTAATGTAATTCATCACTTAATGGTCCTTTTCTCTGATAAGTAGAAACCTAATTCTAATGATCACAATAAAGTATCCTTCAATAGTTACCTTCTATTTCCTTCTTCTACTAATCCCCCAGACAATGAATCACCTGGTTTCGAGAGGAGAGCCCCCCCCCCCCCCCCCCCCCAATCGATAACATTAATCAGGTGTAAATAGAATACAATAGGGCTTAGCCATCATTACAGAGCTGGAGGGGCTATACCAGTAGTCTTCCAATCAATCTAGTATACATTGGATTAGCTCAGGTGCATCAGTGAACACAATATGTGCCAGGTAATAGTGTTGTATTGCCTAGACGCTTTTGTTGTTGAAAGGAGCAGTCTCAACGGGTGCTATTGGAAAATAGAATAGGTGATTCTGTGGGCTAGGTATTAGTTCTTAATCTTATTATTCATCAAAGGAAATGGGCACTTTGGGAGAGGATTGAATCTTTAGGAATTCAGATATGATAAGTTCATTACTTTGCTTATTTTTAAAGCCTTCTATATTTAAGCCTTGAAAGGCAAGTGAATTTGTTGTGACTCAATAGAATTAAAGATAAATTCTCCTTTTACTTGCTGAAATATGAATATTGATAGTGTTGATAAATAAAACAAAATAAGACTACACCAACAGTCCTTTTCAGGACTACACACCCTCAAGAAAGATTACCAAGAGTCCTTTTCAGGACTCTTCAATCCTCCCTCTCTCTCGCATGGTGCACCCGCAAGCCTACTGTATAAAACAAAATAAGTCAGAATGAAAGCAATTTGGATGATAAAGATGTTTTCTCAGCAATCTGTTATGAATAAGTTAAACCTCAATGTATTAGACCCTGTCAGGCACTGATCTTATCATGCCCTTAGATAAAATACCTTGTCTGAGGACATTAGCACCAGGCTTAGATTCCAACCCTCAATTCTTGAGTTATTTTACTCAGCTTTAATTTAAATGCCTACTTATAAGTAAAATATTGACTAAATTTGTGTACTCAATTAAATACCATCCCAGAAGATTAACATAAATGTCAAACTCTTTCATGTAACCTTCAGCTTCAATGGTCTTTTTCCATAAGAGTCTACCAAAAAGACCAATCCCCTGTGCATCCTTCCTCTCCTTTGCTCAGTCGTGTCTATGTCCTGTTAGTTTGAAAGAATTTAAGTATTTCAATGAAATAAGGACCCTCCTCTTGAATAGGAATAATGCAATATCCTTGAAATATTATATGCAATAGTCAATAACTCTAAACTCAAATGAAACATGAAGTGGGCGAGTGTAGAAGATGAATGGAGATAACAAATGAGAAGCCCCCTCCCCCCAAAAAAAATAATATAATAATAATGTAGGGCTACATGTCTCCCTATGATGATTTAATTACATCATTGTCCTTTGGTGATATCCTATCTAGACGGAACAAACAAGCATGTGCTCTATTTACCATCATTGGATGTCCCTCGGTTGTCATTGGCTCTCTTGCTCCCCCATCACCCTAGTGTACTAATCCACAGCCCTTGGCTGTAACTTTCTAGTCTACATATTAGACTTTGGGACAATAATCATTGTCAGAATAAATTCTGTTCTTTAGGCGTTTAGCAGATTTGTAACAAACATAATGGGAAACAAAATGAAATGAAATGTATCTTTGATACCGTTATTCTAAAATGTAACAGGAAAATGTGAGGATGTAGTGAAGGTTGAATGGAGTGTGCCTTTTATACATATGTTAACTCGGTTATGAACGCTGTTATTTTGTGTAACCATTAGAAAAAATTTGATTATTTTTTTCTTCTTGTACATTAATTTCTTGTACATTAACTCTTAAATGAACAATTTATTAAAAAAATAGTAAAAGTGATAAAGAAAATACAATATAATTGTAGGTTTGATATGAAAGAAGAAAACAAAATGAGAGCTGTTCATAAATTTAATTTAATGCAGCTTGACATATGGATTTGTGGATTTAGCTCAAGGTTAAGCTGGAGTTCCAGAAAATGTGTGATTATTCTCCAGAAGATCGTTTGATGGACCCTACCACAAATGATTGTTGTATTCGCATCACAACGTGCATTGAGCTACAAACACTGTCTGCAAGGTAGACTAATTCATCACTCCTATCCTCACACTCTGAGCCACTCTTGTCCCATGTTGTATGTCAACAATCATTTAGTGCTCTCATTCACCCTCCAAAGTGCACTGGCAATGCTTCACCTGCAATGGTCACATGTACTGGTCAGTGGCCGAAGACCAATGCTATCCAGATCCAGCTAGCCTTCTGAAGTGGACACTGGAGTGGAGATTCTTGTCTATAGGGGGGCAAGATGTGTGGAACTAAACCTCCACCATTCATGTTTTTATTTTGATGGGGATGCCATGTGATTGTCTTTTCTCTGGATGTCATCCTGTCACTGTCAGAAGATGGATACTTGAACTGGGTGGTCAGTCGACAGAACATACCCATCCACAAGCTGCTCTGCTCTGCTGGGAATCTTCAGCATCTAAAAAGAGATCTATAAACTGGATTACTACCACCAACAACCTCCAATTGTCACTTTCAGGACATATCTCTCATCCGTGAAGCACTGGGTGCCTTGTGACATCCAATCTATCAAGCCGAAATATAGGGGATTTACCCTATCTCTCGTGCATGCTGCTGTGCTATATTCTGTGACCATGGACTTTGGTTCAGCTCATGTTCTGACACTGTACTGACCTGCATGTACATGTACGCTGACCAGGTCATTTCTGTCTCCATTGGATCAGGAATTGGATTTGACCCATATCCACTGTGATTTTTTTTTTAGGTCAGCAGGGATTTATTTGACTGTTGTTGACACAAGCCAGTTTCTTTACTGGAAACGACTGAATGAGAACTCTGATAAATGCAGGTATACGTACATGTTCGTGACTGCAGGATATATACTTGGAAGGCTTGAAGTTTAGGATGTGTTATACTGCATGAGATAAGCTCAAGAAGTAGGAGGTGTTCTCGAGAGCTGGATAAGTGGAACATTTATAATCACATTTAGGAACAAATTTCAAGGACTGTTGCACATTTGGCCAGAAGACGTGGGAAAACACACTTTACAGCTGAATGACGTGGTGAAAAGAGCGATCGAGGTGCTATTTTCTGCTTTTGTTATGCCACTCGATTACATTCACCTCTTATTCAACGAGACTGTGAAAGAGTTTGAATGGGAATCAGGCTGGAAATAAGAAGAGTCGTCAAAGGATTCAAAATGGTGCTTCTGACATGATTCATTAAATCATCTACAGTTGACTTAACTCCTATTCTGAATTCTAGGGGTACAAATCCAAACTAGCTCAGAACTATTGTATGGATATTTAACAAACACAACTAGCTCATGAAGCACGCAATGTATGACAAATGATAGTTTCATTTTCTAATGTGATCTGTGGTCTGTTTCAATTTGCAAACATCAATGCCCTAAGATAGGATTTGTGGTGTAATTAATGATGATGACACCATTTTGATTGTTGAATATGTCATTTGTTGATAAAGCCCTTTACATGGAATATCGCTGTTTAGATGGTTAATCCTTGTGAACTTTGACCTCTAGCAGGATCTTGAATGGGCTGTTTGTCAGGAGACGTCTGATGAGCATCACGCAACAACCGACGACTGCTGTATTTTTCAGAGTTTGATGAATATCTCTGAGAGGATGCAGAATTAGAATGACTATCATCAATCAAATCTACCCCGCGGAATTCTCTTGATATCCATCACACAGGGCAATAAATATTGAAGAAGGGTGTTGGGTCGGAGTGTGATGAAAATGAGATTATGTGACAATGCACTCTGAGGCATATCAGTAATTTTTTACGAATCATGTGAATGGAATCGTCAAAGATATATTCAGCAGAAGTATAGTAATGGATCGGTAGAAAGCTTGTATCTGATCGAGTGGATATAAAAGAACAAAGGAGGAGTCGCTAATCACACCGTTACAGAGAAGAATTGAGAAAAAAGATTTGGATTTGGGGCAAAAATAAATAAATCAAACATCCATTATTCATGAGCATTCTTCAAGGCCCTAGCCGCTTCACACATTATTGCACGCTCCGCTACCCCCCTGATACGTTGCCTTCCATCTCACTGGCGTGGCGTGGCGACATCCCCGACCAGAGCGAGTGATAGATGGCGTAGCTGATTTTTGGCAGTTACGCCAACGACGACGTTTCATCCACAAGTGGAGTGCCTTCCGCTGTCTGCCTATCGCTGGCTACCTCCCTCTCTTTTTCTCTCTCTTGGATTGCATATAATTGGAATATTTACCCTGTTTGGCAAGATTCACACTTGAAGGTGTGTGTTGGGGACCGACTGACTGGCTGGCTGGCTGGCGAGCTGGCAGAGCAGAGAAAAGGTAACAGTGGGATGTTTACATGCTACACAGGGAATCATACTTGAGAAATAGGGCACCTTTGTTGACAGTCGGGATATATTGGATTATCACACACACATGTTTGGCCTGGGCATGTTCTATACATTGCACATGCTTATATAATTACATTGCAAATTTATCAGATATCCCCCCCCCCCCCCCCGCAGATTACTCTGAATAAAGAAATACCCTACTCAAATAACAAATTAAAAAACGATTGTCCATTCTAAAATTGCATCTTAAATGAATAAATTTAGTTTGTAAATTAAAAAAAAAGAGATAAAATACTTTGAAAAGTAATATCTCAAACATCATTTTGCTCATCTCTCTTTCAGTCGTGGCTAATACATCTACCCGGTAGTTTATTTTAAATCATTAATACATTGTATGGGAGCATGAATTACATGAGGTCTACATATACTGTACTGTTACATTAAGATCCAAATCTACAAGTGAATATGTCAACTGATATAAGATTATGGATATCAACTTCATGATATTTTAGAAAGGAAGACCTACATACACAGAGGCTTCAATCACAATAACACTTTCTGATTGTAGGTCAGAAATGGTATGATGCTTTCACAGAAAACAGTCTGAGTCATACTGTTTTTCTTGTCATTGATGCCTTCAAGTCCAAGATGATGGGGGCCTCCACAAAGCAAAGAAAGTTGAACCCTATTTTTATAGTGGGTCATAGTGATTGTGTCGCCATGGCAAAAAGGTCACACTTTCATTGTACTTCAGATTAGCATTGGACTGATTGTTTTTTTTTTTTTTTTTTTTTTTTTTTAACTTTTAGGTGGAATTTATTAGTTATTACAATTATATCATATATATATATATATAATATATAAAATTGTTAACAAACAACAGAATCTAAGATTATGAAATACGGTAGAATTTGATTTTTTTTTTCCCTTTTCTTTTTCAATTTTTCTCTCAAATTTGTTGTGGATCAAGCAGCAAGGATAACGTAGAATATAGAATAAATGTACATTTACAAAATAGACAAAGAGAGAAGGTGTTGGGGAAAGGAAAGTAGGAGATGAAATGAAAGATGTTTTATACATGAAAAAAAAAAAGTTCAAACAAGCTGGAAAACATATAAACGAGGATGTGATTTTGACTCTCATCATAAGTGCTTGATGACAAGGTCAAATAGCATTTCTAGGAAAGAATTATCCTTAGAGATGCGGAAAGATTTTGGTTTGGATGGAGGGATGAGGGTTTCCTATGAACTGATGTTTATCTCCATTCCATTTGAGAAGCAAGTCATATGGACAAGCAACTGTGGTGTAGAGCATGCTTTTTACATCCCAGTAGCATAAAGACTTCACTTGCTATGTAGCATCTGCTGAGAGCCAGAAGGGTGCTATCTCCTTTACTTTTACTTTAATAGAGTTAATGCCTCTCTGGTTCTCATCCAATGATGCTCGTCATGGTTGGAGATAGCCTATCCGATAGGCGTCGGGCTAAATGGCAAGTGTACTAATCGCGTTATGGAGACTGACATCGGCGCGGGCGACAGCCCGAGCGCCTATCATCACTGGTCAACTCATCATTATGCATATATGTGTATCGTATGTGTGACGAGCGTATTCTCATGCATGATTCATAAGACTAGCCTTATTTGGTGATCGATCACTTTGATTTAACTAATCAAATATCATCTCCAGGTTCCTCATCGCTCATTGGCCTATTTTGGTCCATGCTCCATAAATATTCATAAAAGAGCTTTGCAGGGGGTTCGTAGATTTTCTACGAACGAAACAATGAAAACAAAGAAAATAAAACTGTGTGAGTTGACCAGTGATGATAGGCGCTCGGTCTGACGCCCGCGCCGATGCCACTCTCCACATAAACGCGATTAGTATACTTGTAAAGCCCGACGCCTATCGGATAGGCTAGGTTGGAGATAGTGAGGTGAAAAGGACATCATACAGCCTTTTCACACACAGCTAAAATTCTATAAACATGACTCGTATAAACGTGTTTTGAACGTGTTTAAACTAATCACGAGCCTTTCACACACAGAAATTTCGGTGCGATCGTTAATCGTTTCGTGATTAACTACTGCTCGTAAAATGCGCAGTAGTGCCATTGCGCATTGAAGGTCATGTCACATCAATCAAAGCGCATGCTCCATCCAGTTTAAACACATCTGAAACACGTTTAAACACGAATAACCTTTCACACACAAAATGTCAAGCTCACTAGATACGAACTTCGTATCTGCAGCCTGCTTTTAAGGGCGTATGCATCGCGACTTCGTATCTATCCCAACATCGTATAAACAATGTTCACATTGGGAAATTTTGTCTATAAACATGTTTAAAGCGTATCTGCCATAGTTTACAGGAGGGATTAGACTGCCCTGCAAGGTCACTGGACAGGTGGTTATCTCATCAACTCAGCTCTCAGTTAACATAAGAAAAAGAGGATCATGGGGGACCAATGGTCACCGATTAGGTATGGTTTGTTATATAGAGGGCGCAAGTAGCTACAAGTAGTGCAGTGGGCCTTTAAAACTGTTGAGTGATTCTAATCATCTCTAGATACGATGAATTTTAGCTGTGTGTGAAAAGGCTGTAGAATAAACAGGATAATGCACACCTTGTTTGTGAATCAGGGACGCATTTGCCTTTTCAATGACAGTCAATTATTGTGTTGAATGTTTGGTTAACAACAAGTGATGAATTTAGCTGATGCTTCTGTTTTGCAACAGATGTCCAACTTTGAAGAAATAGAATCCATAATCTGGATATTTTAGGAAACCAGGTTGTTCATTTTGGGCTTGGGGCTTGAACCCCTCTTTCCTTGGTGGTGATTACCGGTACACCTGTCTCAGTGCTTTTTGTAAACCCTCCAGTGCCAACCCATCACAGGTGGTCCCCCTATCGTGTATAAATGAGCACATATAGCATTGTAAGGATTAGATTCTTTGTAACAATTTCCTGAAGGGACCTTGGAAAGCATTGATTATCCAGTAATGAACATATTTTGTTAATCAATAGTTTAGTTAAGGGTCAGAAATCTGCTGAGCCACACAGTAAGTCATCCGTGTCTGTGCGTAGATGTAAGTACAATGTAATCATTACATAACATTTAAGAGGGATTTGTGACCATCGATTAGGTCCTACTAATTTATCTATCTAAATGATGGTATCTTGGGTTTATGATAGCAAATATAATTTGATGTATCTAACATTGGAAGCATATTTTACCAGGAAAAGAAACGCTTCTTTAGTTTCAGTCTTAATCTGCATATTTCAATTGATCATCCGATTTCAAAAATAAAACTATATACATGTATATGGAATTACAATCCCTGAGTTGATATGATGAGGCTGTAATGATAGCCCCCCATCCCTGCCTCTTGGTCAGGTAGACATCCCAACCCTCTCCCCTCTGTACTGTACCCCTTCAGAAATGACCCCAGTTATCTGCTTCTTGTTTCTTATCAAGAGTCACATATCCAGATTCCAGAATCCCCATTTTATATTTCTTATGCTACCCTCCATGTAAGTTTTATATCAGTGGTATAATTCGTTCCTATTTTCACGAAGTGACGGTAGGGAGGAAAATCTGCACGCAAATTGTATGCGATTTTCCTTCACTACCGTCACTTCGTGAAAATAGGGACGAATATATACGGTATATATGTCAATGATGTCATACATGTACATCACTGTCAAGGATGTCACGCATGTATGCCTGCATCTCAGCCTATCTTGAGAAATGACTTATCAATGAACCTCATCTGCTTCAGTTTTACCTCGTACCAGACATAACATGGATTTCTGAAACAAAGATATTAGGGCATTCAAATTAAAAGGACTTATGAAAGTTGCTAATTATGAATGGTGCAACTGCTACTACTGACCTTGTGCTGATCACAGCTCAGGGAATTGAGATTGGGCAATTAGTGTCTGAAATTATTTGTTGAGTCTTCTCTGTTTCTTCATGTCCTTCTATCTTTTTAGAAGATAGAATGAATATTATACAAATATTTATTTAGATAGTGAATAGTTAGCAACAAGGAAGGGAGGGGAGGCCGGGGCTGCTGAACTGCTGAAGCATTTGTCTCAGAATAACTGGTCAAATCAAAGACGATCAAGATGCTTACGTTTCAAAGTTATAGGACTGGTATTTATGCCTTTCTGCTTCTCAAGAGCTGTTTATCAGGAAGGTCTGGCACTCATTACAAAAGTTTATATCCTCATTGTTTATTGCCTCCCACATACCAATGATTCTTCTCAGTATTATGCCCAAGTCGTTGCTTCTCTCATGATCTATGACCACACGTCCAACATTTAATGAATTCCTCTTAGACGTCAAGCGTCAAACATTTAATAATTTTGAGTTGCTATGTCCCTGCTTTATATTACAAACACACTTTGCTAGCTGCTATCAACATTAAAAGCTAGGTGCTGAAAGTCATATCTTATTCTTATCATAAATTCATAGAAATCCATATACATGTATAACCCCTTCCTGCTTCTCTGTATTTGTATTTTCAGTATTTGACATTTTTTGTTTAAAAAATTTAATGTCTCCAAATAGCCCAAAATAGCAGTAACTTTATGAGCTACTGCTCCTGTGGCTCTCAGCATATAATATGTTGGATGAAATGGTGAAGTCATCTAGCATATATTATAAGTATTGGTGTGTTCTGCAAGGTTCTGGAATCATCAAAATGATAAGAAATTTGGCTCAGTCTTGGTAAAGTTACAAGCACTTTACACAGAAAGATATACAGTATATGGGTTAGATATATTAATTTACTAAATATATCAATTAGTAGGCGGTTTCCCGGCAAAATTTGTATCATCACGTATTCTAAGTCAAAACATATTCATTCACATGATTGGTAATAAGAGCTTCAACTTCATTTTTAAGAGGGGGGCGTTTCCAAAACTGGTCTTTACCTTAAAGAATCATGTGATAACAGATTTGTTTATTGGAAACCCAGGATTAAATGTATTATTCTGTGAAAAATCTTGTAGATGTAGGCCTAGTGGTTTACAAGTACATGTACATAAAGGGATCCGGTAACTTTGTCTCAGATTCTGAAACAAAATCCTGGATTTAGCTCATGCTGCAATGATAATTATAAACCTTTAGGTCAGTCAGGAATAGGCCTGAGTCATGTCGGGATTTTCATAAACCGGGTCCCGACGGCCTTGTACCGATCGGGACCCGGTGTCCCGAAATCAGTTCGCAGGATTTGTCATAAAAAGCGCATATCATCAGTATGTCCCTTAAAAGTGACCTTTTTTATCAATCAAATAAATCAACACATGCATACCTCGGCTCAGATCGGTATATTCTTCCATTTGACATTATTTTCATCCATGATTGGCGATGTTTAGTGCCATTATCGTGCCTCTAAAAGTAAAAAAACTGGGGCAGAAATAGAGAGACAACGTTCGAGCCGCCATTTTGATTCATGCAGGTTGAATAAATCTGGTCAAAAAATATGAATGTTAGAATAATAAAACGGCTTTCTAAAAAATTCTTCTGTAAAAATATACCGATCATATAATATTTTAAAGACAGAATAAATATTTCTCTTATTTTAAACATCGCATGCTTTTTTTTTTAAAGCTGAAAATTACTTGGTAATCACAAGAAGTTTCGATACGGATAGCTGTTGCAAGGCAAGTTCAGACTAGTCTCGCAGTGCTCCTCGTAATTAGCTGTAATGCGTGCCAGAACGAACCCAAACAAAGACGTGATCGTAACGAGAAAAAAATCATTAAAAACTACGAGAGCACAATTGGAAAGACAACTACTGTTCAAAATTACCATAATCAGATACATAACTTGGATAAAGAATTCAATAATCGCCCAAGAAATGCCACAGAAATTGTGATAATCGAGGAGTAACTGGGTACATATTTATCGCAAGGGGCCGGCCTGCTGCAAATACTCGAATCCTTTGTTATACTGCTTTTTACCGTAGAGGGCGGGATTTGGTTTCTAGCCTCGTGTTCAATTTAAACATGTGTAATTCGGACATCGCAGCAGTCCCTTCCGATAATGATTGTACCTTTAGTAACTCCTTAAATATCACTATTTATGTGGCTTTTCTTGGACAACTATTGTATTCTTCCTCCAAGTTATGTATCTGCTTACGATAATTTTGAGTAGTTGTCTTTCCAATTGTGCTCTCATAGTTTTTAATGATTTTTTTCTCGTTACGATCACGTCTTTGTTTGGGTTCGTTCTGGCACGCATTACAGCTAACAAGGAGCACTGCGCATTTTTCCGAGACTAGTCTAAACTTGCCTTGCAACAGCTATCCGTATCGAAACTTCTTGTGATTACCAAGTAATTTTCAGCTTTTAAAAGAAGCATGCGGTGTTCAAAATCAAAGAAAAAATATCTATTTTGTCTTTTAAAAATTATTCGATCGTTATGTTGTAAAGAAGTACTTTTTAGAAAGCCGTTTTATTATTCAAACATTAATGTTTCTTTCAACCTGATTTATTAATCCTGCCGAGAGACCCGCCCAGTACAGTATAGCTAGCAGCTGGCAACAACCCCATGGGGCGAACTGCTAGCTTTGCAACCCATATTTATATGATATATCAGCAGTTCGGATCGATTCAGGATGAGCTAGAATATGATTGGTAACAATTAAATACTTAAGTTTTAAGGTGGATTGATTTTAGTGGTGTGCAAAACTGCAATTTCTTACATATTTCATTATTTTTTTCGGAGCGTCGGTTCTCAAAAAACGAAACCGGGACCCGACGGCAACGGTCGGGTCCCGGTGTGATCGACCGTACCGACTCAAGCCTAGTCAGGAACTCCATGACTTTTACAAGCCGATCGCCTGTCTGATTATCAAGATATTTATGATTGAAATTACAAATTTGGAAAAACGTTTGCCAAACGGTTTTCATAACACTACAGTCTATTGGGGAAAACGAATATGGGCACTTCTTGATCATTTTGAAGCGCAATTTTTTTAGGGCTTCAATATTACACCATATCACAGACACTGATAACACGTAGGGCCGTGTATCTCAGTTTTAACATTGTTAAACGATCCCTTTAAGAACCAAAGCAGTCTCTAGAAATTGATGGAGCACCTTGGCCCAGATCATGTAGCATGATAGGGGGCTAGAATGTACCTCATACCATGGACCTAATACTAACAGTAACAGCATACTGATTTATGACACGCCAAGCTGAATATGTCCCTACATCCGAATTGGTATGATGAGCATGTCTACATTTCCAACTCGACACATTTATTACTTCCAAATATATTTCTCGCCTCAGACATCATATGTATGGCACCTTGAATCTGATTGAATACAGCTGATAGAAACACAATCATGGAAACACATGACACTATTGATGACCTCAAATGCTCCAACAAGGTTGATGGACTGCATGTTTGCTACAAAATAGGTTGGAAAAGAAAGATAAGATAACATTAATTGACATGTTACAGCACAAATTTCAATTGATTTGTCAGTGTCATAGTGGTGCATTCATATATTTCTTAAGTTGTTTTGGTTAATTCAATGGTTGAAAGTTTGAATGTGAAGGCATACCCCAAATAAAATTTACCAATCATTTAAACAGTGTACCATTAAATTGTTGTGGTAAAATAATATTATTAAGATCATGAAATGACAGATGATTTGAACATGAAGTTATGAAATTAACTCTGAACTTGAAGCAAGGATGGACCAGGGAACTGTAATTTTTGAGAGTTACTGGATGGACAAAGCAGTGTAGACTCAAGTCCAGTGATAATTGGCCAAACTGGAAACGACATGTGTCAAGCTACAGTGTAATCACGCCCAATTATCCCAATAATTGGTTTAGCTTCACATCCCCAGTTAATCCCTTTCATTTGGGTGGATTAGGATAATCCCTCTCTTCTAGTCCACCTGTCACCACTTAATCTGTTCTGCTGACCCGAAGAAGGATGGTGTGAGGTTAAATAAAAGAGAGAAAGTTTATTGACCTTAGACCAAAAACCTTTTGATTTGTCCAATATCAGGTCTTTAAGTAGGTCTAATTGTAGGTAATTGATAATTAACTAAATTTGAATTTGAGTTTGAATCTAAATTTAAATTAATTGATTCATTTGTCATCAAAACATCATCAAAACTATTCTGTTTAAGCTGTACATTGTCACATATCAGTGATTTTACATTTATCATTTTATAACTGTTTTACATGAAATGAATCTGTGAATCTGCATCACTTCAGTTTCCTTGCAACAAATATTTCAGACTTTCTCATTTACTTTGATAATAATAATACGTTTTTAATATGAACCTGTGACTGGTGCACAGTTTTGGCCTTGAGGCAAACTAATCAAAATGATGACGCTATCATTGTCTAACAATACACCTGCACATCTTTATCAAACCATGCCTGGAGTAAACAGATACGTTTACAACCTTTACATTCAGGCAATCTAGACGCATACTATTGATCCCTACTGAAGTGTGTACAACCTGAGGTTGTTCAGATCTTCCAATTGAATCTTATTAGGTATGTTTTCATCAGCTCGAGATTGCCAAATAGCCCTCTATTTCTGATTTGGGAAATAAGCCTGAAGTTACTTCATCAGCTCAAGACTCGAGCTCCAGAAATTAGCTTGAGATATTTTGCTCAGCGTTCGCGCATACAGTGGGAGTCTTCTGGCTGGTGAATACGCACTGGACTAATAGCAATATATTTTGCCAAATAGCGGGATATTTTACAAACTAGCCCAAGATATATTGGGATGGTTAACTCAACCAAATATCCCACTCACTGCAACTTAGGTGTATAATTTGCGATCGGGATAATTCAAATAGCGGGATATTTGGCAATCTCGAGCTGATGTAGACAGGCCTAGGGAGAGAGAGAGAGAGTTCTATCGTGGATGCAATCATGCAATGATCAAAAGCACTGCAAATGTAATCATGTAGAACTTGGTGTTTACAGACGTACATGTAGTTATATTTAGTTACTTGAATTTGATTACATTATTTTGGTATAGGGAATAAATAATGCACATTATAATTTATGACCTTGGTAGCTTATTATAGTAAATTTTATTTATATCACAAAACAAAACAAAATAAAAGGACCTTAATATTGTAGTTGTAATGGTCTAGCAAATTTATAAGAAGTTTCTTTAAAATGCTTCCTACCATAAGTAATTTGATAATTGATTATTAAAACCTTTCCAATTACAAACCAATCTTAAAAATTTAAAGTGTTTAGAAAAGTTATTCCTCACCAAGATGACCTGCAAATGACCTGGAGATTCTATTCTTCCGAGAGGTTCAAGTCTGAAATATGATGGGTGATTTCATTGTAATACATTTGGTGTTCACTTCACACAAAGAATAGGCTTTCTCATTGCATTTATACTTCATAACAAGCATCATTTAGGACCATGAAGGGATAACTGTAGTATGTCATTCACTCTTTGGTGTACTAAAGAAAGTACATGCACAAGTACATGTGTAGTATAGGAGCTAGAATCCATCTTATGTGGGTTACAACAATTTCATGAATCCTTATCAAAGTTGTATCCATCCCTGATCAGATAGGCCTACCTCATTTTCCAATCATTTACAGACAGGTTATCTGATTGGTATTGCATCTCACATAATCTGCAATCTAATTAATATTTTTAATATTTGAATTCCATTTGGATTTTGGGATGGTCTTGAATTATTGGCTTATCCTTGATTTCTTGCAATGGTATTAAAGTTTCTATGAAAGCTAATCTGATAACTCATTGTTTCTTCCAGTTGTATCATCCCTGATCAGGTACGCCTACCTCATTTGCAAATCTTTCACAGACATGTTGTCTGATTGGTTTCGCATCTCACATAATCTGCAGATAGGACTGTATACAGTATAAGCCAGAAACAATGCTAGTTTGGTTAACAGCCACAGTCCCACACATACATTCTTGCTTGATATCTAGGTTAAACTCTGTGTAAAGTCTGTGTCCTGCATTTATTTATTCACCTTATCTACCCTTTTGGCTCTGTCTAAATACATCAAAGGTTTATATATTTACTTTGCGTAATTCAGACTATTTGTAAGGTCAGAGATTATGTTTGGATAGAAGATGAGATGTGAATCAAATGACGTGGAAAATATACACAGATTCAGTGGCAGTTTAGCCCCCCCCCCCCCTAAAAAAAAAAAAAATGTTTAGCGTCCTGCCTTTTTTTCCTTTTTTTTTTCTTTTCAAAATGGCCGCTGGAGCCAAGTGGCCCCGTCTTAAAGGACAAGTCCACTCGAAAAATAACTTACTTTCAATAAAAGCAGAAAAATCAGACAAACCAATCAAAAAAAGTTTGAACAAAATCGGATAACTAATAAGAAAGTTATGAATTTTTGAAAAAGTATGTAAAACTATGGAACAATGAGAATCACGACACAAATTGCCAAGATGGTTATCAGTTTGTGACGTCATGTCCTCACAACTTACCAATTGCTTTATATAGTTTAATGCCATTAATTTCCCTTTTTATCCCCCAAAACTTGATTTCCCCATGCCTTTGCCCAGGTTATATGATTTGTATCATATTGCGTGCATGACATTTCCCCAAAAAAATTATGGATTTTGAAGAATTGATACTAATTTCCGAATATTGTATTTCATAATTATTGATTTTTATATAAATAGTTTATCAAAATTCAATTTTTCATGATTTAACTGGACAAAAATTACTCTTTATTTGTGCATCCACACAAAAACATATTACTAACAATCTAACTTGGATGCTGGTGTGAAGAAATAAGATTCTTAGGGTGAAAATAGGAAATTTATATTATAAATATAAAGAAAATAATTAGTGGATAGTGAGGACCATACGTCACAGACTCATGAGTGAGTTGCCAATTTGTATAGTGATTTAAAAACAAATTCATGTCATTAAAAATTCATAACTTTCTTATTAGTCATCCGATTTTGCTCAAACTTGTTTTGATTGGTTTGTCTGATTTTTCTGGTTCTATTGAAAGTAAGTTATTTTTGGAGTGGACTTGGGCTTTAAGCCAATGGGAATGATTCATTAGTCAGCGGTTAACTCCTCTGGACCCCACTCCATCCATTTTGAAATTTAAATGGACAGAGTCCATATATTCACAACCTAAGAAGATTTATCCAGATCCTTGAGGTCTCAGGGAGTAAAGTCAATGTAGAGAATAAACTGGAGACCTGTATTATACACATCTATAATATGAACAAATAAAACAAAAATTTAAAAATATAGACATATGGCCTACTCTTGATCAAAACTGTATGATTTCAAATGCTTTTCTGTAGATCCACATGTTATTATTTCTACTGCAGGTGTTGAGGTCAGTGTTCTGGTTTAGATGCTAGTTATTGATGCCAATACTTAAATACTCAAATAGGTTACAGGTAGATACAACTTAATGTCTAGACCTGTGCCCTTCCATTCTAAATGTGATAACAAAACTTGTGTTTGAATATAAACTTTTGTGGCCATATTTTTGTTACATAAAAAGTCATTAGCAAGACAGTGATGTTTATGATCCACTAAAATAGAGAGTAAAGAAGAAAGAATGAAATGGAAAAGAAAAAAAATGAGGACATTGCAGAAACAGGGAACTTGTAAAGCTATGAACTTTTATCCAAGGAATTTTAGGTGGATTTTTAGAACCACACATTCTTCTCCATTTTTATGCAATTAAACTGTCAAACTATTCTGTAAAATATAAAAATTTATCATTCACAAGGAAGCCCTTTGTCCCGTATTCAAGGTTTCATGATGCCATAGTACTTCCTCTGAAGTTTACTAATGGCATGATGGCAAGAGGAAAAGAATGACTATTCTGTTTCAGACGATACAGACACATCTGGAAAAAATGCAGGATCTCCCCTGAAATATGGAATGCTGGAAAATTGATTGGTGTGTCAAATTTGATTTGCTTGTGAGCTGAGCTTATAACTGCACTTGCAAATTGTGTACAACTTTAGTGGGAGCCAAGCAGTATTGCCTCTAGAAAATGAAAAGAAATAAAAAGTAATCTTGGCTGCTTATCTCAGATAGATTGCCTTTTTAGCCAGGGAGATATTTTGGAGGAGATTTGATAAAGAAACATGTTGGGAAACATGCTCCTTAGTTGAAGGTTTTGTGAAGGGGATATGATTAATGTAGGCATACACTGTGAGATGAAATTATTAGAGATGATATTTAATTTAAGTAAATCTATAAGTGTGGTGTAGATTTAAAAGAAGTATTCATTTTTTGTTAAGCTTTTAATACATCAAATGTGATAAAATGGAATGTTATATATTTCAAAGTGAAACAGCCCAAGCTGAGATGTTACATTTAGGTTTTTCAAATCTTGTCTTGTCTGGTCCTTCTGGTCTTTTACTATTCAATGCATGACCCCCCCCCCCCCCCCCCCCTCCTTCAGTTCTTCTTATAAAACTAGACACTTTCTAGATTTTCAGGAACTGTTCATTTTTTGAAAGAATTAAATCATAATATAGATTTTAACTAGGCCTGAGTCATGTCGGGATTTTCATAAACCGGGTCCCGACGGCCTTGCACCGATCGGGACCCGGTGTCCCGAAATCAGCTCGCAGGATTTGTCACTTGCCTCTATAAAAAGCGCATATCATCAGTATGTCCCTTAAAAGTGACCTTTTTTATCAGTCAAATAAATCAACAGATGCATACCTCGGCACAGATCGGTATATTCTTCCATTTGACATTATTTTTATCCATGATTGGCGATGTTTAGTGCCATTATCGTGCCTCTAAAAGTAAAAAAACTGGAGCAAAAATAGAAAGACAACGATCGAGCCGCCATTTTGATTCATGCAGGTTGAACAAATTGGGTCAGAAAACATTAATGTTTGAATAATAAAACGGCTTTCTAAAAAGTACTCCTTTACAACATACCGATCGAATAATTTTTAAAAACAAAATAGATATTTTTTCTTTGATTTTGAATACCGCATGCTTCTTTTAAAAGCTGAAAATTACTTGGTAATCACAAGAAGTTTCGATACGGATAGCTGTTGCAAGGCAAGTTCAGACTAGTCTCGGAAAAATGCGCAGTGCTCCTTGTTAGCTGTAATGCGTGCCAGAACGAACCCAAACAAAGACGTGATCGAATCGAGAAAAAAATCATTAAAAACTACGAGAGCACAATTGGAAAGACAACTACTGCTCAAAATTACGATAATCAGATAAATAACTTGGACAAAGAATTCAATAATCGCCCAAGAAATGCCAAAGAAATTGTGATAATCGAGGAGTAACTGGGTACATTTTTATCGCAAGGGGCTTGCTGCAAATACTCGAATCCTTTGTTATACTGCTTTTTACCGCAGAGGGCGTTATTTGGTTTCTAGCCTCGTGTTAGAACACGAGGCTAGAAACCAAATAACGTGTAATTCGGACATATCAGCAGGCCCATTCCGATAATGATTGTACCTATAGTAACTCCTTAAATATCACTATTTCTGTGGCTTTTCTTGGACAACTATTGTATTATTCCTCCAAGTTATGTATCTGCTTACGATAATTTTGAGTAGTTGTCTTTCCAATTGTGCTCTCGTAGTTTTTAATGATTTTTTCTCGCTACGATCACGTCTTTGTTTGGGTTTGTTCTGGCACGGATTACAGCTTACTACGAGGAGCACTGCGCATTTTTCCGAGACTAGTCTGAACTTGCCTTGCAACAGCTATCCATATCGAAACTTCTTGTGATTACCAAGTAATTTTCAGCTTTTAAAAGAAGCATGCGGTGTTCAAAATCAAAGAAATAATATCCATTTTGTCTTTTAAAAATTATTCAATCAGTATGTTGTAAAGAAGTACTTTTTAGAATTAAAGCCGTTTTATTATTCAAACATTAATGTTTCTTTCAACCTGATTTATTAATCCTGCCGAGAGACCCGGCCAGTACAGTAGCTAGCTAGCTAGCAGCTGGCAACAACAACCCCATGGGGCGAACTGCTTTGCAACCCATATTTATATCAGCAGTTCGGATTGATTCAGGATGAGCTAGAATATGATTGGTAACAATTAAATACTTAAGTTTCAAGGTGGAATGATTTTAGTGTTGTGCAAAACTGCAATTTCTTACATATTTCATTATTTTTTTCGGAGCGTCGGTTCTCAAAAAATGAAACCGGGACCCGACGGCAACGGTCGGGTCCCGGTGTGATCGACCGTACCGACTCAAGCCTAATTTTAACATTTCTTCTTCAAAGCAAATTTTCTTGCTGTAAAACAGCACACATGCAGATAAGTTTGTTTGCAACTACAATCTACATGTACCTGTATAAAATAAGCATATTGTCAATATTTTGTTATTACAACTTTTAGTACAAATTTTACCTTGTAAGTGTTTTGTGAGCAAACAATCGCTCTCCAGTCATCCATTGTACAGTATATGGGGGAATTCTTTGTTGGCTCTGCTGTATACCCCTTTCATACTGCAAAGTTAAAGTGAAACAAATTGTAAATATAAGCGTAGGGAGTATCACATGCCCATCAAACTCTAGCAATTGTAAAATGATTGTTGTTGCAAGACATAATCAACCTGGTAGTCGGTGCAAATTGTTAATTCTTTATTTTTCCTTGACAGGCTGACATGTATAGAACTTTACAATAATAATACTTTAATCTGAAGGTTGCGTAGTATTATTTTCTGTTGTGTTTGGTGCGAATAGGGCATTGTATTGGTATTCAGTATTTTCACACTTTGCTTCACACTACTTCTGCAATTATCATTCATTTGTGAAGACAGATGAATAGATCATATCTCTGGGGGAGTGTGTTTGAATGTGTAGGGAACTGGAAAGTTGTCAGCACATTCTCAACATTTTTCTTCAATGATTAATAATCTTTTCTTTTAAAGTTTCTTTCAAATTACCACTTGTCAGTAAGTAACTTAGAAAGGTGCATATTGTCACTGCATGAATGATTATGTTGCAAGTCTGTTCCTGCTTACACATCCCCCCCCCCCTCTTGAATGAAAGCATTTGTGTAAGGTGTATGGATAATGGTGGTGTTATCAATTTTTTTGACAAGACTGCAAATGTCACTAAATATTTGACAGATTTCAGGTGAATGTGATAGTTCAGTTTATCATTCATTATTATTATACATGTATGTACATGTATACTAGAGTATTGAACATGCCATTTTGTTATTGCATATTAGGGAAAGAAAACAATGTACCTGTACCTCACACACATATTATTCACCCGACCCCTCTCGCTCGCCTTCACTCCCTAGGCTAGATATACATTCAACTGGAAACTCATCAGATATTGCAAATTTCTCCCAAATTGGCTCATTCCTGTTCAATGACACTTGAGAGTACTTTGGAATGAAAGAGCCCGTTTCGCTCGTACGTGCCTCCCAATGTATTCTCTGCAATTCCAAGGGAGAATGAACCCTGTTTGTTCATATGCTCTATCATCACAACTCACAGCATATTTTGTTTAATTTCCTTATTAAAAATAGAAGGTGTACAGATGTATATTATAGTGAGTGAATATAGGTAAATTGACTGACTCACAAATTATTTCCATGTTATGTAATATGTTATGAGGTTTTTACAGTGGTGTCATTTTCCCTTGAATAAATGAAAGTACATGTAGCTTGTGATGTAGCTTGAAACAACATAATGATGGAGTTGACATTGGTAATAATTTGTTCTGGCCAAAACAAATCACAAACAAAACCAGAAAAGGTTAACAAAATTTAATGTTTACACTGCCCATATTATCTCGCGGAAGATTGCTTTCATCATAAAAGATGCTGTTGAAAGTGTGAACACATCGTATGTGCCATGCATCTTCAATATTGGTTCCTCGGTAAATGGGTCACAACTGTTTTTGTGTGGTTTTGTATTATTGCTAGTGTGAGGGAAAGGCAAGGTGAACGATTTGTAGAAATTGAAAAGTTAAGGATTAAGGATCAACGGAGCAATATCCACATGGAAGGACAAACATTGAAAAGAATAGTAAATATTTAGCTTCAGAGTTCAGTGCGGTGTCTTTTTCACAGGTAATGAATGATTCTTGCTAAGAATAGATGGAAATATGGCCTACGTTCAAATGACGAAAACTAGGCCAAGATATATTAATAATGACAACAAAGACACCACCACCAACAAGAACAAGAATAACAACATGAACAACAACAACAAACCAGATGAAGGACAATATGAGGTGGCATCAGGCAAATAGAGGGCTTATATTAATAAAAGCGGGTGGGGGACTAAAAAACACTTCTCTTACAAACAGATAACTTTTCATGTTTTTGAAAAAGAACAATTAAATCATATTTTCAAATACCTACTTTAAAAATGGAAGGGTAGTTTTTATGCATACTTAACATAACAATTAATAATCTTATTTTCTTATTGATTTCTGTTTTTCATTCTTGCCTTTATCTCTTGCCTATTTGTTATTCATAACCTGTTTTTATGGTGTATATTCCGCTACAAAATCCTCCTTTTGCTTCATGTATTTTGCTTCCCACACTTTTTGTCTTACAAAGTAGGTTATATACAGTTCAACATTTAAGGATATGAATACATTGAACCATTGTAGTACTGCTGTGTAACTAGTAGTGATTGTTCACTGTTCATTGCACAAACCTCTTACATTTTCAACATATCATATTCCGTTTTATTCACACTTAAAGATATGAAAAATATTGTGATATTTCCTTGTTCATTTTGCTTGATACTAGTATTAACTGCTTTCGATACATTGAAAGAGCATTATGGAAATGCACTTAGCATATTTGTACATGGTTAAAAGCTCTATTGTAATGGAGCACGTTTTATTCAAGTATTGATTTTGAATTGAGTTAGAGCCTGAATGAAGTTGAATGCCAGAAATCAAGCGTGAAATAATCTAACCATATCAGATAATCACGGAACAACTCTGTAATGTTAAATCATAAGCCTGCACGTGTGTGCCTAGTGTGGTTGTATGTGAGAAAGTGGGATGAGATGAGGATGATACTTATCTGGATAGGGTACATTTCGATTACATCTCGTCTCTTAGGGAGTTCTATTCTGTATTCTGTCCACTATCATTTGATTCAAATTGGAATTGGATTTGAAATTTGATGCTCAAGGACTTTGATTCTAAAGGACTGTGATTGTTGTTTGACTTGATTGTGGACAGTGAAACCATCAGGTATGTAACTTGTAATCATAATTTTTGTATTAAGTAGTTAAATTAGACACTTATGCACATTTATCATTCTTCTGAGTTTTAATGCTGACTGATTTGGCACTTGAAACACATCTTCTAATTTTGATGATTTTGAAAAGGACAGCCATGCTAACTGGTGTCCATGCATCTTTAGAAGGTTTCTGTTGCATGCAAGAGAGATTTCAAATATGGGCTTCAAATCTTTAGGATAGTTCATTGAAAGTTCACAGACATATAATGTTTGTTTATTGGTATTTGTTTAATTTTGTTGCTAAATAATGCAATTTTTTAATTCTGCTTCTAGCAAGTGTTCAATTCTTATCATATACATGCAGTCTATTATGCATGTGTTTTTATTTGAGGTAACAAATCACATCATTGAAGGAAAAGATATGCATCAATTACTATGTCATGCAAAACCTTCAGTACATGTTATGCGATCTTTGACCAGCTCTTGTTGTGGAAATGGACATTATACTTACAAATTTCTCCATTGAATCTGGTGTCAGGTAAGTGGTGTACATGTTTGCATGAATGCACTGTTTTCATCGTCCGGGGTAGATTGATAAGATTTGTAGAATCACCGCAGAGTGTGTAGCAATCACATCTTCATTACGTTTTCATCTGTCTGCCAAGGGATAAGAAGGCGTCAACATTTGTTCGGAGGAAGAAGGGAGCCTCATCTCAAGACATAATCAATTCCTAGTGGGAGAATGGGAGAGAGAGAGAGAGAAAGAGACAGGGAGAGAGAAAGAGAGAGAGAGAGAGAGAGAGAGAAGAAGAAGAAAAGAGAAAGAGAGACAGAGACGGAGAGAGCAAGAGACAGAGAGAGTATGAGAATAACAGGGAGACCAAAAAGTATGAGTATGAGCAAAATGATTCCAGTTTAATAAACAGAAGGTAGCTGGTATATGGTTTAGACAAGAAGATTGGTATTATTACATTACCTATACAATATAAACATCAGTAGAGATATATAAGAGTATATTGGTGAAGCTAAAGTATTCTTCTTATGCGACACATGTTTGTAATGCAATAAGGTTTTATCTCCAAAAGCACGAAAATATATATATTTGTCACTGTGTCACTGATTCACATACTGATGTACTGTTCATAGGCTCAAGCGCTGCAGATATGTTACAGTTGTAGCAGGGATGTGTGAGTTTAAACCCACAAACCCTGGATGTAGTGTCACAAAACAGGTGAAGAATTCAAGGTTGTTACAGAGGAGCATAAAGTATAAAAGTGTTAAGAAATTTTTGTTTAGTAAAAACCCAAAGTATCCTACGGAAACTCCAATCAAACCTGTATATTAAGGCCGACCCTGAAAAAAACAAAAAGTGGCCACTGTAGACAGGTGGCCGTTTTTTAGACAGGTTCTTCAACGCACATATCCTTTTGGAATGGAGCCAATATGGTTGAGAGGTGGCCACTATTAAAGACAGGTTTGACTGTATATCTTTGGATGTCGATAAAGAAATCTGGTGATAATTGCACTTGCTGCTTTATGTTTGTTTTTAATGATGATTGTTAGCTGGTGGATGTCTGTGAGCTCTCTATGTCATCATTCGTATACATGTATGAAATGTCTGCTTTCATCGTAGTGTCTGAAAATAGTCATGCTCTTTCTTTCAAAACATCTGTGCATCTGTTCTGGCAAATGTTATATCGATTTTCACTATAATTACAAAAGCATCAACACCATTGTGTGCCAGTATCAAAATTCTTAGGCTTACATCATCTCTTTAGGTCTAGGGTACGTTCAAGCGATTTTTTGAAGCTAGAATCACAAACATGAATCACAAATCAAAATGCTGTTAAAAAACATGGTTACTGCGGGAGAGCGTTTAAGCAAATTTTCATTTCAAGCCCAGTCACTGCCCATCACACAGTTTGACCCAGGAAGCATAGGTCAACTTCGCCGCGTGCTTTCTGTCTGTGTTTACGATCGACTGTCGGGCAAACCGGAACAGGCCACGATAATGAAGTCATATAATCATGATTGAGATCTCCGTTCGTTTAAATAAATTTTAGCGGCCGTGACCCTGCAGAACCAAGATACAAAACGTATCTTTTTCAGCGTTTCATGTTTGTGTTTTTAAACACATTTATTTTTATGACCGACGAAAAATCGCTTGAATGCAACCCTGTTTTAAACTAAACGTCTTTGGGTGAAAAACTGTTGATTGAATGCACCCCTAGAAAGGTGTAATTACAAGAAGTGGGATATATTGATGTAAACAAATGGTCATGTACCCTTTACAGCTCATTTTATGTATGTTATTACCAATGAAAAAAAGAAGTCGGTCAGTTTCTCAATTAGTGTCCGACAGAGAAGTCTAGAAAGTAAAGAGGTTTTGTTGAAAAATATAATTGTAATACTAGGACACTGCCAACATTTAAATTTTACAGATGGGACATATATGTGACATATTCATAATTCATGCACAGTTCTACAGCATTTGATGTTGGCTACAAAAGGGATACACTACTTTTAAAATCAAAACTTGTTGAAATGAAAAAATTAGTTCACACAAAATCATCCTCTTCAACAAAAAGCATTCACAATCTGAACTGCACTTCAAGATATAGCTTTTGTACAATGTGAAGCACCTAGCTCGAATCGATACATCCTACGATATCCCTTACCAAAACCTCATTTCTCCTGAAGACGGCCTATTATCTGAGGCACATAACTGGCTACTATCTACTTTGCATTTGAAGCTCAAGCTTTTATCCTTGACTTTAAAGCAACAGGCACTTACTTTAGTAGCTACAGTGGTCTATCTTTTTATAGACTGTGCATGATTTGAGATAGCTATAGAAAAGGAATAGTACTGGCCCACTGACAGGGAAGACTAGATATCCTCATGAGCGACTATGTTGATATCTTCTGTAGATATCAGTATTTTGATGTCTGTTTGAAGATATCAGCAGAATCTCTAGATATCATCTGCGAAACACAAAATCACTTCTTTACATCATAGCTTTGAACACTACAAGGGCTTTTAGGATGATATCTCAAGTTTGTTATAATTTCCCTTTCTGCTTTTATGTTCACTGCAAAAATATGAAGAACAGTCGCCGGAATCGCATATTGGTTGATGTGGTGAATTAGCTGAATTTCAGTAACAGCCACGTGACCCATCAAGTAGTTAACTGTCATTCAAATAAATAACAAAAATCCACACTTCAAGAACGGACTTAAAGATACTATGTCCCTTTTGCAGACAACATCAAATTCTGTAGAACTTTGCAGGAATTATGAATATGTCATGTATGTCCTATCTGTGAAATTTAAACTTTAGCAGTGTCCTAATATTCAAATTATGGAAGGAAACCCGTTTACTTGCTAGACTTCACTGTCAGACACTATTGAGTGACTGACTGCCTTTTTTCATCTTTGGTAATAACATACATAAAATGAGCTGTAAAAGGTACTCAAAATTGTTTGCCAAACAGCTTAGAACAACACTACAGTCTATTGGGGAAAATGAGTATGGTAAAACTGGTCACTCAAAGATTTTTACTTTTTTGAAGTGCTAATTTCTTAGGGCTTCAATATTACACCATATGACAGACACTGATAACACGTAGGGCAGTGCATCTCAGATGTAACATTGTTAAACGATGCCTTTAAACACGAAAATGAGTATGGTAAAACTGGTCACTCAAAGATTTTTACTTTTTTGAAGTGCTAATTTCTTAGGGCTTCAATATTACACCATATGACAGACACTGATAACACGTAGGGCAGTGCATCTCAGATGTAACATTGTTAAACGATGCCTTTAAACAATACCTTTAAACAATACCCTTTAAGGATGTGTTTTATGACTATTCTGTTGAGCAGCAACAAGATGGTCTCTTTAATAGCATAACAACACAAGCACTGTAGCTATGAATTGTCCATTTAGCATGATAAAAACCGCTTCAAGTCTGCATCTCCACTCCATTATCTTGTAAGGCTCTTTATTTTTTCATATGAGAGTCTCGGATCGTTGGAACATTATCTTCCCATTTGCCCAGGCACTGCAGCTGTGTAAGCGAATTTAGAAAGGAAACTGAGGAATGCTTTGAGCATGATTATGAATCCATATTTTCCACAGTTGTCAAGGTGACCTTTACGACATTCCTTTAGAAGTTTCTTCTAATGATATTAAGTTGAATATTATCATTGGCTGGAATTCTGTAATGATTCATATTTGCTTTTGATGAGCATTTTGGAAACAAACTTTATCACATAGTGTTGTGGGCATTATTTTTGTAGTTGATCAAGTTATATTTTATGGAAAAATTAATGTGAATATAACTCATCCGTCTGAAGCCATAAGGGCATTAAATCATGTTTTAAAGCACAGAATGAATGCCAATGTGGCACCTAGCAAACAAAGCTACATATTCTTAGTGTATTTCAATGCCCATTAATAGAATTTATGAAAAAATTATGTAAACTGTGTACCGTATGAACATTTATTGATTTCAAGTAACTAAATAGAAGCACCTTTTTCTTTCTATTAGACATGATGCATTTGTCTTTTACATTTTTGTTTGGTTGTTGAATATCAGAATTTGTTTAGTCTGTGTGTATGGACTTGAGAGATGCTCTCATTTCTAGACGATGGCAATGCTGTAATGATTTATGGAGTGTGTCACCCTAATTAGTATGCTAATGATGGCTTGGTGTAAGTGTTTGCATGTTAATACCTAATCAAAGCACGACCCAAGGAATCACAAGGAAACCAGTTCCAATTATTAGCGTACATGCATGTAGAACCTGATGCCAATTTGCAATTGCTTATATTTAAAATTATTTAATAGATTTTTCTACTTTCCATGAATATTAACAGATGAACCTTGAAAAAGTAGGTTTACGTAGTAATAGTCACTGGAAAAAAAGATACAAATTTGTATACACATGTATATAAATAATTATATCCCTCATGTATAGTTGTTTGCATTGCGATTGTACAGAGCACGAAAAAGGTATAGACAAGTACTATCTTTCGATCTCAGGTCGAGATAGTACTTTTGTAAAGTAATTTTTTGCTGCTACCCCACTTGCCCACCCTTGCCCATTGAATACGCATAGCAAAGTAGGTTACGCGAAATGTCAAAGTCAATGTCAATGTCAAATGAGCGCGCATCAACTGTATTACATGTATGCATGTTGCGCTTTGTAAAATCTAGCTGAATCTAAACTGTCTGCAGAATCAGTTCTTATTATTATGTAAAATTCACTTTAAATAGAATATATTGCCGATGTGGGATATAAAACAAATATTAACCTCCTTTACTTGGGCAATGGATATAAACTATCATCGCCTCGGTGATCTCGGGGCTACCATCTTCCCTCGCCTTGCGGCTCGGGAAGATAGTAGCCCCGAGATCACCTCGGCGATGATAGTTTGTACCATTACCCTCGTAGTCGATTAATATTTGCTTAATAAATGAACAAAATAAATAAATAACTTTTCATTTATAAAACACAATTTCATGAAATATAAACATGGGATACTAACTAGTAAATATAAACTTGTCATGATAAAAACCAACCATGATTGGAAATTACTTTCTGTCCTTTGCTTGGATTTCAAAACTTCAGACATAAAAAGAATAAAGAAATATCAATCATTTGAATCTGAGTTGAGATTTTTACGAAGCAAGACATTGTTTGTAGAAAACTGTTTATAGAAAAAAATCCCAAGTAGACTCTATTATTTTTGTTTCAGATTGGGATTGTATTTCATTTTATTTTTGTTTCTGCACATTGCTGTTCAAGTACCGGTATGTCTGTAATTCAGAGAAAAACAAATTATCTTGGGTGTTGTACCTAATAATGTGAAACATGGAGAACTGAAAAGCACAATGAACCTGTCTGTCTGTCTGTTTCCTGCCAAAGTGCCAAGTTTGATTTAATTCCTTATGAAAACCACTATACAGAGGCATGAAAATGGCCTTCATTCAAATCCATAACAGTTAAAATTTGTTTGGATTTTCCACATAACTTTAAAGATATTACCAGGTATGTTGAGATTTTAAATGTGACAATGAATCAAAATTATGTTCAAATATTACAATAATGTCAGTAGAAAAGTTGCCAGATAATTTGGAAAACATGTTTCAGAATCACAATATACACAATTATAGTATATGTTACACAAATTGTTCTGAATTTCCTACCATATGTTAATTTCAAAGTATCTGTTACCTGAATAAGAATAACAGATTAACATAAATGGTTTAATAGATGTACTGTATTACATTGTTTGGGAAATATATAACTGTCAGATTAATATTTTTCTCCCATTTCACTCGTTGTTTGAAACATGTTCTGCTGTTTACCCATGTAAGAACTGAGTCTCTTTAACAAAAGAGTTTTAACAGTTTTAAAGGAGTGAATAAGATCTTGGGAAGGTGTGTTTTTTCTGGTTTAAACATCAATCATTTTGGAATTCAATGTCGTGACCTGGAGCGCTCTTGGAGAAAGATTTGAAGTTAGACGAGACCTTGAGATGGAAACCAGGCTTTTGGAGAGATGCCTGGTAACATCAATCAAGATATGACATCGTAACAATGGCCTAAAATAGATGAAAGTGTCAAAATGAATGAAGAGAAATGTAGAACTTGTTAAAGAGAGAGAAAGAGAGAAGGGGAATAGAGAGGAGGATGGAGAGGAGAAGAAGAAGAGAGAGAGAGAGAGAGAGAGAGAGAGAGAGAGACAAACACGAATGCCATATAAACAAGACTAGAGCTCTATACATTTATTTGCACACCATGTACACTGTAACTTCAAAGGTATTCTAACCATTCTGTCTTTTACACTGTAACAGTTTACACCCTTCCACAAAGAAATGTTATTAGTTATATTTGTCCTGTTCTCTTATCAAATATGCTGATGTTGTAGGTCTCTTTGTGTTTTCCATTTTTTGTTTTCCTAATTGGCAAGTGCTGAGCATTTGTTCAGGACTTTTTAGCACTGCGGGAAGAGGCCTTTATGTCTGTATTGTATCCTGTAATGATCATGATGAAATTTGCTCCGGGAGGCCTGTATGTGGTAGTTTTTCATTGCATTTTGCATCACCTATAAGTAATTAGCAAGAAATGGATATTTGCTTAGGATTTTTAGCTCCATTGAAGGAGACCTTTACATGTCTGCAACTCTGCATTCTGTTGTTAATGAACAATTTCTTTAATATGTTGTTATTGTGTATAGTTTAATTGGTCTCATGTAGCTTCATGCTAATGATGAGTCCAACAAAGTGGAATTTTGAGAACAATGACCAATGACAGCACAACAGTGATCCAGAAACTTGAGAGAGCTCTCAGAGATTGTTATTTTGGTTGAAGGGTTTCAGACTTTTGACATAAGGGTATTGTTGCACCCTTTTATGCAAAGTCTTGTTTAGATGTGTTACCCACTTTGGTCTACTTGGGTGTTAACATGTAGGTGTCAAGCCTAGTGTTGTGTTTGCGTTGAATTCATTGACATCTTCTCTTTGACTCAGTGTTTGTGCTCGACACATTCTTGAAGTGGCTAAGCATACATGACAATATGACCAGGGTATAGATGAGAGGAAGGGGGAGGGGGGCAGTGGAGATTGAGAGAAGAGAGCATAGAAGAATATTTCAGCTTCACCGATATACTCTTTATATCTCTACTGATGTTTATATTGTATAGGTAATGTAATAATACCCATCTTCTTGTCCAAACCACATACCCTACCTTCTGTTTATTAAACTGGAATCATTTTGCTCATACAGATACTCTTTTTCTTTTGGTCTCCCTGTTATTCTCTCACTCTCTCTCTCTCTCTCTCTCTCTCCAAAGTTTATTTGAAGAGCTTTGAAAAGACACATAAATACTGCGTTTGCATTGGCATGTCAAGTTTACTGTATCAAGTAACAGGAAGGATGATGGTGGGTTTTTATAATGTTACTATCGTTCCTCTACAGTATTTTTGCTGCTACATTGAATCATGGATATAGTAGGTCCATGGCTGAATAAAGGATGGTAGGGGATATTTTAGATGAAGAACTTTATTCATTCTTGGTTTTTTTCCTCGTCTTTTCCTGAAATGTAGTAGAAAGCGACTGAAATGGATAGTTTTGTTGTGCAATCTGGTTGGCTTTTTGCTCTGAATCGACAGGGTGTCCTTATGTGGTTTTGGATGCGTGAAACCACACATGGGATTGTTTCTCTCTTTCCAGTCCTTTTACCATGCTTTCCATTTCCATCTTTCTCCTTTTAAGGAGGTAGATTTTAGACTCTTTTATTATTGTTTTATCACCCCATCATCACAGCTATTGTCTGTTCTTGATTACTTCTGAGCATGCCCTGTGTACTTTAAAATCTCTTATATGTTTATGATTTCTTTTTTAAATAGACTATTACATGTATTTTCCAATTTTGAGTCAATATCTATATATCATCTTCTCTCCTCTTCTCTTCCCAAGTAACCATGGCACTATAGTAATCTCTTTCCATTTTTGAAAGGGTTAAATTAAATGATACATGTAGGCATCTCCATCTGCTTTCTCTATATCTCTCTCTCTCTCTTTCTCTCTCTCTCTCTCTCTCTCTCTCCCTCTCTCTCTCTCTCTCTCTCTCTCTCTCTCTCTCTCTCTCTCCCACCTCTTTCTCTTTCCATCTCCGTCTCTTTACCTTTCATTCTTTCACCACCCCTCTCGTTCCTTTCCATTCTTTCTTCGCTTACATTCACATTCACAGTATGTCATTTCCAGTGAGTTGCTCTACTCAGCATGGTGTGGATACAGTGAGCTCTAAATATAGAATTCCAGCGTATATGTTTGTGTTCCTAATCATTCTCCAGTCGTAAATTTTTGTGATGCGATTTATCCAGAGAGGTCAATGAACCCCCAAGCGTGTGATGCTAGAGAAAGGATCCAATCATAGGTCTGTGCTAAAGGGTGATTTGCCTGTGTTACAATGCTAATTGAGCACCAATTTACACTGCAGTGTATACAAATTCCTTGTCTCGAATGATACATGACTTGGGCAGCAGGACAACCAAGAAAAAGTAAACATTTATAGGGAATGAAATGTGAAATATTCTTCTTACCTAAAAAGGAAATGTCTATTGAATGAATGAAGTTGCACAAAAATTGGTAATTTTGTTGACAATTTAGAATTTAGAAATCGTAATAAATTACCCAAAAGAATATTCCCTTTTTCATAGATAAACTTTCATGTGTTATTGTGAATTATTGTGAAATTTTATATTGTTTTAGATTTCATGATTGCTGTGGAATCGGCAACATTCACTTGTCTCATAACTTTTATCTTCACTAAGATTTGAATAAGTCACATTCTTACTTTAATATGAAACATCTCATTTCCTAATACAAGTAGACACTTCTCATAAGTGCATTTTCACTTGTGCCATCTGGAATTCTCCTTGTTTTCTGCTCTCTGCTTTGATCTTTTGAACCAGTCAATTTCATAAATATTACAAGTGACAGCAATATGAAGCACACATTTTGTGCCACAAAACTCCGGAGAATTCATGTCAGCTTTCCAAGCGATATTTTCCCTGAAAGTCGTAATAGAGGAAATGATTTCATATGAATTTCCCTAGCATGAACCTTTTAACAGTTCATTTTTGCAATATTTTCTAGAAAGAGTATGCAAAGTATGTGGTTAGGAAATGTTAGGAGAATGTACCTAATTCGATTGTGAAGTGGTGTTTTATGTTTCTTTTATTCCGCATGATCATTGGTATTAAGTGCTATTCAGATTAAATAGCCTGCCAACTTGATCAGAAAATATGATTAGTTGCCCAAATATTCTAATGCATTCTCTCCCATTGCTCTTGCAATAAATCTTTTTTTATGTGTCTATTTGTTTATTGTCTCCCTTTATCCCATTCCTAGGAAAAAACTACTTGATAAAAAGAATAATTGGAAAATGAATTAAATCACAAGAGAGCAAGAAAGTTTGATTGATCACAATAGCCTGCATGCCTCAATAGGCGTGTCTTCACTATCTCGAGATTGCCAAATATCCAGCTATTTGAACTATCCCGATCGCAAACTATCCAGCTAATTTGCGTCTTCAATCAGACCGAAGTAGCAATTAGTGGTCGGGATTGTCATCCCGAGATATCTTGGGATAGTTTGAAAAATATCCCACTATTTGGCAAAATATCCAGCTATTTGTCCTGTGCGTCTTCACCAGACCTAGGACTCGCACTATGCTCTAATGCTGAGCAAAATATCTCGAGCTAATTTCTCAAGGTCGAGTTTCAAGTTTCGAGGTCGAATCTCGAGCTGATGAAGACGCGATTTGTAACTTTGGGATTATTTCCCAAATCAGAAATAGCGGGCTATTTGGCAATCTCGAGATGATGAAGACGCGCCTAATATGATTGTTGAAATTATTTGTAAGAATGTGAGCTGACATATATGGGTCCATTCAAGCTTAAAGGTAATACAAAGTTTTGGTATGGGGTCATGAATTTGGTTCAAATGAATATATTGGAAGCATATACGATCCTACAATATTCAGTGATCGTTGTCGCGGTCGAAATCGACTCTAAAGTTGTGAAATTGTAAATAATAAACATTTCATGTTGAATAGCTCCCTCTCAAGGTGAAGATATTAATTAAGCTATAAAACAATGCTTATTGACTAAAATCGACCGTTTAGCTATTGTCGTTCGGAAATTACATACCACAACTACATACTCTGAAATTTGCATGGTCGCAGCTACCATTGTACGGCCGTATAGGAGCTATTTGAAATATATCAAAATTTACCAGGAGCACCGGTAAATCTTTATATTCAATTTTTCTCGAAAGCAGAAGTGTTTTAGGGGCTAACATTTCTGGTGTTTTTAATACATCCACAGGGGCATCCAAATATATCAAAATTGTAAAGAATCACTATCCATCCATTTTTCAAAATTTCCCAAAACTTTGTAATACCTTTAATGATGGTGTATGCTTGAGGAGAAATATTTGCTCTGTACAATATCTCTTTGCTCTGTACAAGCACTTCATACTGAAAATGTCCAGGAGTGCAGGAGATATTTGATTTTCTGTAAGGTTTTCTGAGTAGGTGTGTTCAGGGTTAGCATGACAGCATGTGAGTTTTGCCTATAGACCTGTATCCAATTGTTTGTTAATTTGATGGATGCTGAGATGAGGGTCAATGAACTATAGGGGATGTAGAATGAACCACTGAAAAGATGACATTAGTCTATCTCATTTTTTTGCATCTGGAAATTTAAAAATTTGCTGATTTTGTTCTTCTTGTGGATCATATAGGCGTACATATAGCCCTGATTGCTGTATATGTTTCTTCTATATTTCTCTAAGCTCATTGATGAAAAACTGATTATTAACCCGTTCAATTCAGTTCAATCATACTAAATTATATCATTGCCATAAACTTAATGCAGGGGCTACCCAGTTCAAGTAGGCAATGGGTTATTTGTGTCTTTCAATGCACCAATAAAATTACAATTTCACGAATACAAATACAATTAAATCTAATTTAATTTTGATCCATGATTTGTTCTCATTAATATTAGAATTGGAGTATAGAATTGGGTCATATTATTCACAGTGTTAGATAATGAACGACCCCACTGATAACTGATCATATAGATGTCACAGCAGTAATCCATGAGGTTGCTCTGCTGACTGCTTAATTGATTAAAACCCTGGATATAATGTGCTGAACTAATTGCAACTTAATGAGTATCATTATTTATAATCAAGGTCAAATTTGTGCAGGTAAAGAGATAAGTAGGTCTGGCATTGTTGTTAATCTTGTGCTGTTGATAGGGCTGATAAAGTCATTTTCTGCAATGAAGGCTTCTGCTTCTCTTATTAATGTCATTATGGAAGTCTTTTGACATTATTAGATGCAATCCATATGACTCAGACATAAAGTTAGGCCTAAGATCTTGATGTGCAGGAGATAAGATGAATATGAGTACCATTTGAATTTGAATTAGAGTGCCACTTTAAAAAAAAAAAAATATATATGAACCTTATTATCAGCTTGACACAACATAGGTGGGGCACTCCCCCTCCCCCCAAAACAAATTATTCTAGACCTCTCAAGTTTAAAGACTTTTAATATCTATTTGCCATTTTGCTCTTAAATCGACACCCATTATTTCAAAAGAAAAGTTGGGGTGGATCCCTGTTTTTCTCTCTCAATTTTTTAGGTTAGAATTTTTGAATTAGGTCATTATAGTTTATAATGTATCATATCTTGAAGATGACAACATTATATAAAAGTGGGACTGATAAAGAATTTCATGTATATGATCTGCCTAAAAACATATTCCATCTGGAGATGATCCATGGAGTTGAAGTGCATCTGATGGTCGGGAAGAAATATTATACCCCTTGACAGGGCTATATCTGAAACTTATACATACACAAACACGGTGATACAGCCCTCTTAGACGTAATGAACAATATTTGATCCGGCGGCGATATATAGTCTCTTAGCGTTACATTTCAAGCTGTGAAGGCGTTGAGAAGTGAAGGAGATCTACTAATCAAGTTATCACCTTCCATGAACGCATCTCAGAAATAGAAGATGGAGATTAAGGGTCTGTTAACATGGAAACTAATGAACGCATCTCAGAAATAGAAGATGGGGATTAAGGGTCTGTTAACATGGAAACTAATGAACGCATCTCAGAAATAGAAGATGGGGATTAAGGGTCTGTTAACATGGAAACTAATGAACGCATCTCAGAAATAGAAGATGGGGATTAAGGGTCTGTTAACATGGAAACTATAATAGCATCTGCTCTCTGCATGTATGAGAGACATTTACACGGTCACGCAGTAGGTTACTTCAGATTGGTAATAATAAAGAAATGTACAGAGTGATGCTTATAATAGTCACAATTCAAGCCTGAAATTCTAGAAAGAGTCTTGGAAATACATTTGGAATGGGTCGATGTTTCTGTAATGTAGAGTTGGTAATTGCGATTAAAAGCCAAAACCGATTGGGCTGAAAAATATCACAAAATTATTTCCCCTCTTCTATGATGTTGGTCAATTTTTGTAATGAAATGGATTATTGCTACTCAAATTGTGTGTATCGATAAAGACACATAAACTAAAAGATGTATAATAAATGAGTGGGAATAGGCTTATTGCTTACAGTAAAAGTAAACAAGTTGGGTCGATTGTTCAAATGCCTTTTCTTTATGTTTTGAAGTTAGATAGACAGCCCCATGTACAGTAGATGTAATGTACATGGATAAGAACCGACTGGAAGAAGTATGAAAATTGGAGACTGAGTGTGTGCTCATTGCAAGGAATAGTTTTATGGAGATGATAATCTCAAACTGGCTGAAACGTAGTGCTGAAAAGAATTTTAAGATTGATACCAAAATCTTTATGAATAATATTAATGGATAAGAACCGACTGGAAGAAGTATGAAAATTGGAGACTGAGTGTGTGCTCATTGCAAGGAATAGTTTTATGGAGATGATAATCTCAAACTGGTTGAAACGTAGTGCTGAAAAGAATTTTAAGATTGATACCAAAATCTTTATGAATAATATTAATGGAACTTACGATCACCAACATGTAGGTAAGATTGATTTGAGAGCTGAGACTGCATCACATATTGAGCTGTTGGTATATAATCTTGCCTTACACCCTGTAACACCGTTGTTTCCATCGTGCCGTAGGGATGAAATGCTAATGAACGATGGTAATTCTATCATTCATTGCTGTCCTGATCGAATGATAAATGAAAAATGGAATCGCCTGGAGCTAGGCGCGGCATGCCTTACCTACAAAGTATCAAGTAGCCCTCTTGTTTTTACACGGGGAAATGAATAATCATGGATAGCTCTTGGTCGAAGAGAAGCGTGCTAAGAAGAGAAAGGCGTGTAAAAGGTTTGAGCCCGATATTCTCCGTGAGAGGTTTTACTCATTGGGGTCTGGCATCATTGAAGAGTTACTCTGACCATGACATTAAAGGCCAAGTCCACTCCAAAAATAAGTTACTTTCAATAGAAGCAGAACATTAAGACTAACAAATCCATTTATACTATTTGGTATGAGCCTTTGCCCCAATTTGTAAGCTTTATGGTTCATTTAATAGTGGCTGTTTAGTTAGAAGTTACCAGCAAGAGTCAGTAAAGTCCATTTTCTGTAAATCTGTAGGGCTTTAGATCCACTGTGGTGAGAGTTTGCCTAAATCAAAGCTCTTGAACTAAACAATGGTGAGATTTAAAAAGATTTTATTTGAAGTGAAATGAACAATTAATACAGTACCTACTGTATACACCCCCTTTCCTTTGTTTACCCTCGTTTATCCTCTTGCTTGCCAGATTAGTGTTTGTTGAAAGGGAAAATACAACAGATTAGGCTAGATAATCCTCCAGCTTTTCTTCCTGGTTATTTGTTCAACAAGATGTCAGAAATGCATTCACTATATCACATGTCATGATGTCAGCTGAAGCTCATCTCCCATCTCTGATAATCCTAGAATAGAAATCTAGACTCAATCTATTGTATTTGGATTGTTTGTTTTGCTTGTGACTGTTTGCAAAGTGCTTTAAAAAAAATAACATAACAAAATAACAAAAACAGTTTGAATTCTTGATTATTGTAGGCTGCTGCCATTGAAAATGATATGAATTTATACTACTATTTCCAGTTGTATTGGAAAACCTGTATTCTTCTGAAATTATTGTGATCTTGATTAACATTTCGAAAGGCATAATTTTTTAAACTGGGAGTGAAGAAGAAAAAACAAACAAATTTGTTATGATGACTTCATCTTACTGCCATAGAGGCCATAGATTTCATCACTTACAAGTAATAATTATTGATGAAGATAGTAACACCTCAGTCACCCTATCATGACAGTCACCAGACCAACAACAGACCAAACAAACAATTACATTATACCAAATAACCAAGAATCAGTCAGTATGGAGTCAAATCAGTCAATGTGGAGTAGGTGTGGAGGCGGTTTGGTGGTGTGACTGGAATGATGGCCTTTTATATATTATAGGTTTTTCTGTATGTATCGCCTATATGCATAACATTATACTGGTCTTTTAAGAATGAGCTTGAGGCTACCTGTGTATACAATGATTTAAAAGTCATGAGGTGTATTTCAGTCACTGTGAGTATAAGGGCGCGTTCATGCTTGATTTTGAAGGTAGAATGAGTGATCTGAAACGCTCATTGTAAACGCTCATCGTGATCGCAGTTCCACGGTGTAGCTGTTCATGCTTACTTCTCTGGCTCATCCAGGCAATTCTCCTTGTGTGGCCCTAATTGGTCTTCCAGCTGGATTCGCAAACCTTCACTGTGCATGCTACGTAGACCCACTAGAGGTCAGTGCGTTGACCCCATTTAAACGCGTTTACAAATTGTAAACGCATCTTTTTGTGAGTTTACGATCGACGATCGTGATCGCCGTTTTTCGGTGATTCTACAAAAGTGAGCATGAACGCAATCGTGTTTTAAACTAAACACGTAACAGATGCCTGATTCTGGCCGTCAAAATCAAGCATGAACGCGCCCCAAGATGTGCTTATATTGCCCTCATTTCTCTGCAGCCCAAGTGATGGGGTATGGGTCTCGGTGTAAAGCTGCATCAATGTGAATCTCCATGGTTTCAAGGCCTGTCTATTGCTCTTCATAATAATAATATCTTTTCACATGTGATGCTCTAGGAAAGAGAGGAGGAGGAGGAGGCGTGAGAGAGAGAGAGAGAGAGAGAAAGAGAGAGAGAGAGAGAGAGAGAGCAAGATAATTGAAAAGGGAAGAGAAGAAGAAGAAGAAGAAGAAGGGGAAGGTGATTATGATGAAGCCTAGAGTTCAATACAATATTAAGATGACAGTTGGAACATATTTACATGAAGTACATTGCCTTGTATATTTGAATATTTGTAGAGTGTATTATCATACCAGATGACCTTTAAATCTAGAATGAAATTTTGCATTCTTTTAAAAGTATTGAATGACAAGATTACCGGTAATGTAAAATCTTGCTTTTGGCATTTTCCCACATTGCTCGTGCGACACACATTCTAATGTCATATTCTGAGATATTCCCGGACATATGGTCCCTTGGGGATGTTTTCAATTCCAATTGTTTATATGAAATTAGAATTTAAGGAATATTTTGAGGAATGTGCTACATGTAGTAATTTTAAGGCCACTTTCTTGAAGGCAATCATGTGTGCTTTATGTTGAAGGGTGCAGGTTTTAAATTTAATTAAAACAAAAATATTTATTATTGAGGGGAAGTGTAATAGATGTATACAATATACTTGAGGAATTTTTACTGTAAGATTTATTATGAAATCCTGCTGCTATTTATCAGTTCTGCTGCACATGTACAACGTGATATCGACAGAAACTTTATGTAAATGATATGAAAAGAATACTGTTGTCATGCCATAGGGTCAGAACCCTGACTCCACCATCGGCAAGAAAACTGCCCTTATGGCATGCTGCAATGATATAGAGAATACACTGCTGATGTGATTCAAGTAAAATTTATTCTCGGTCAAATTTGTATCCCAGATATATATCCCAACACTGTGAATTGTTATATTGTGCTGCTGGTCAGTCTTTAATATACCAATAAATAAAATAAGAGAAAAAAAAAAAAAAGCTTATGAAAAATCAATAAAATCTCAAATCACCAAAATTAACAGCAGTCCAAGAGTAGGATAATCCTTTTCAAGAAGCGGTGGAAGGGATAAAGAGTTATGTCCTCAATTTCCAACAAAACTAACCTTGCAAAGCGTTATGAATCGCAAGTAAGGTGTGACCTTGTATCATTCTGGTCCATCAGGCTCCATCAAAATATTGACCCACTCCAATATTTAGGGCATAACACTGGCTATTGTTGGTATTTGCCATTCAAATAAAACACACATTTTTTTGTTGTCTAATTTGGCTATTTTTTGCTCCTAAACAACTGTTTTGGTTGGTTAAGAACAAAGGAGTGTGGTAGGCTATATTGGGACAACTGTGATCTTTATTCACAACTTTGTGTTGCTATTGGTGATTTGCATTTAGTGTTTAAGATGAGTGTAGCTTGGAGGCAGGTCGTGGAATAGATAGTGAGGTGGAGGACTAGGTTAGTGATACATTCCGGATGTAAGTTTGTGGTATGATTATGATTTTTACAGTACAGTAGTTATTGTGAGAATGGGTGAGACTAAGGCAGAGAGAAGAAAAGTCAAGAGAAGAAGTTAAGAAGAAAATGAAGTGATGTGATAGTAGGAAATGTGAGATTTCAAGTGTTTGCCTGATTTGGGTATCATGTACATGTATATTGGCCCAAATCATAATGAGATTGTAAGTGTGGCTGCAATGTAAGGAAAGTTAAGGCTGCCTTTTGAAGGAAAATCTCTGAAGATTACCTTAAGAAAGGGCTAGGTTGTGTGAAGAAATAGAAAACATGAGCTAGTGAGAAACAAAGACAAACATTGCTTGGTACGACATGATGAACTTTGAAAATTGAATATCATAAAATCAACATGTTTTTCTACAAGTATTTTGATTACAAATATGTACATTTAAACAAATACATAATTGTTTTCTCTTCCGTTTATATTTCCAGAATACTTTCACAAATGCAGAGCGACTTCTGAAAGACGCCGCGCAACTCGCTCAGACCGGGGAGTGCGAGCCGGACGAGATCGAACCAGTTGCGAGGGCTCTAGAAGCCAAAGTCGGGGACTTTATTAGCCGAGTTGCACAGCGTCGTCAGTTGCTTGTTATGTCAGTGGCCTTTCATCAGCACAGTAAAGAGGTAGGTTGAGAAGGAAATCTTGTGGTCCTTGGCTGGTCACCTCAAAAAATTTGACATCACTAAACATTTTTACAACACTTGTTCTTGTGACAAATGCTCCTCAGTCAATTTCAAAGTCTAACTGAATTCCAAACTTAAGCCCTTTACACTAAGTCCGTAATCCTAATCCCAAACACAACCCTAACCCTGTATCTTTAGTGAAATAAAGCCTTTTGGAAATGTTGTTGGAGCATTGGTCAGATCAAACAATTAGCTTCATAATGTGTTATTTTAAGTATGCTCACTTTCAATAATTGCATTTGTACAATCACGCATATTCTTTGTGACATAGGATGATTTCCTCCAACAAGAGTGAATTTTTTTTTTTTTTTATAATCTGTGTGATTCTTTCAATGTCAGTGAATGAATTTGAAGTGAGGTATTCAAGAATTCTATTAATAAGTACAGTACTATTTTCTGTAATCGATGGGTTAAACAATTTCATGTAATTTTTTCCACAGCTGAGTATATGGTACAAAGAACTGCAGGAAAGTTTGCGTAGCAGCATCGTCTCTGAGGCTGTAGACGGTGCGGAGAAGGATTTAGCAGAATTTGAGCATCAGAGGACCATAACTGTCGATGCCTCGGTCAATACCATTGGAATAGGACAGAATCTGATTGACCAATTAAGGTACGTCATCTCTAATTATTCCGTAATATCAAGGAAATAAGCTAAGAATGAAACAAATACTTGTTTGAACAAGCATGTTTTTAGGGGGGGGGGGAGGGGGAGGGGGGGGGGGGGGCGGGGGCAATGGCTCATTGATAGAGCTGTGGTCTTGTAATCAGGAGGCCCTGGTTTGAAACCAAAGAGATGTTGCTAGATGTGATGTGTAAGGTATAGATCCTCATTACCTGGTTTTAGTTCTGTAGGCCCCTCGACTGCTTACCTCTAAGCATATACGTGGTTCAAATAGAATTTGGATAAATAAAGTACATCATCATTATCATCGTCCTCGTTGTCGTTGTCGTCGTCGTCATCATAATCAATCAATCATTTCGTCCCTATTTTCACGAAGTGACGGTAGTGAAGAAAATCGTAACGCAAAGTGAATGTGATTTTCATTCACTACCGTCACTTCGTAAAAATAGGTACGATTTAATCAAAATGCATGACTGAAATCTGAATCAATTTACGATGTTAATCTACACACATGGATGTAAACAATATTTTAATATTTTCGTCATTTTCTTAAACAAATAACAAGGTTTTTTTTGTTTTGTTTTGAGAAAGAGCGAGAAAGAAACAAAGACTGGAAGAGATTGATTAATACATGAATGGAAAGAGAGAACAGGAGAATGAGAGGAAAATGAGAAGAAATCATGGTTTTGTTGTTGTTACAATACCGTAAAACTGTAAATGGTTATAAATGTCCCATCTAAACCCCCACAAAACAATAAACCAAAACGATAGCAATGCTACTTAATACCATTGGTGAATGCATGGAATTTCTTATTGCCCAGCTATTAACCTGTTAGGCTATTTTTTCTAAATCGAGCCTGACATTCATGGGCCATTTGAAATTCCTGTGGGACCGTCAATAATGGTCAATCTGCCTTTGATATCTCATATCATAAAAATATATAATTGACAGTTAAATAATAATTGCACTTGTTAAGAATGGACATGTAGCCTTGGTTGCAGGTGAATTTGTTCTATCTTTGCACTGACCATGGACCTAGTAAGAAGTAGTAGTCTTATACTCTTTTCACACTGGTTTTGCTTAACCCCGTACTTTGCTTAGCCCCGTACTATCCTTAACCCCAGACTATTTTTTTGGCTTTTCACACACGCTGTTTTTAGTCCCGTACTAGCACCTATTCCGGAATAAGAAAATTCCCCCTGTTCTCACTGTAATTAGTTAACCCCGGATATCGTGAATGTTATGATTGGACATACTTCGCATCTGGCCAGCTGCGATACGCTCCATTGCGTAGTACCGGACTATTTTTCGTTTCTGTTCTCATTCATTTGCTTAGCACCGCAATTGCGGGGTTAGCAGGAGTTAGCACCACAATTGCGGAGTTAGCCCTGCTATTTTGCAGGGTTAGTTAACCCTGTACTATAGGTGGGGTTAGCCAACTTTAGCCCACTTTGGTAAAAACCAGTCTGAACAGAAAGTGGAATAGGCTTAACACCGTACTATAGGTGGGGCTAAGACCCCCCTTAACCCCACCTATAGTACGGGGTTAAGCAAAATATTGCCAGTGTGAAAACAGTATTAGTAGGTCGATGCTTTGACTAAGCAAAAAATAATTGTATACAATTATATGATACATGTATTGAATGAAATCAGGAGCAAATGTTTAGAACTCCAGAAGAATACCAGTCTTTTACAATTCTGTTTGTATCTTCTTCTTGTACGTACTTGAGTACTTTTTAGCTGGAACGGAACAATAAGTGATACATAAGTGTTCTTGTTATTCAAGTTACATGTCAATGCTCATACATGTAACATCCCAGCAATGTTATTGTACCGTAAATCTCCGTGTATACGGCGCACTTTTTTTACCGTCGGGAAAAATCAAAAGTCGGGGTGCGCCGTATACACAGGTACAGAATATGTTGAGTCCTCAAAATGCAACTTTTTAGTGGTTTTCAAAAATCTCTGTGTCTCAACATGAATTTCATAATGAAAATAAAGAATAGAATCTACTATTTGAAGTAAAAGTACGTTCCTAATTTGAAGGGAAGAGATTTTTTTTTTTTTTTTTTTTTTCAGTCTCGATAAATTATGCCCTTCACAAAGCACTTTGCCGGCCGAAGCTCTCCCGTGTCTTCAGCTCACTCACCTGTATCATGCAGCTCACTTACGCGGGGGCAGATTTGGTATCCTACCATGATGTGCGGTGTAATACGGAATTGCGATTTTTACCTGCGCAGTTGCGTTGCGCGGCAGCTAGCTTCGTAAGAAACGATCTTTCACGTCCCTTCTTTTACTTTTTGGCAATATGGTACGGATTTAGATCTAAATCTACCAGCAGATTTTATTAGAAAAATAAGTTATGCAGTTTATTTTCGTCTTCATATCAACAATGCAACATAAACTTGTCGGTAAGTTGTGTGGAGTTATTCTAGAAATGTCCTGTACCATTGTATAGTCATTGTAGTCCCATATGTTCAAATGGACGTGCTGTTTTGACTGCTGGATTTTGTTGTTGTGCAAAGGTCTAACTTAGTTCACAAGCACTTCAACTTTGCCTCGTAATAAAATGAAAGTATTTCCGAACTCTGAAATAAGACGGGATCTGATCTGGTTTTAACAAAAAGCAAAAAATAAAAAATAAAAGCAAAAAGAATTTCCTGATTTTTTTTTTCTTCCCGATTTTTTTTTTTCGATTTTTTTTTTTTTTTTTTTTTTTCAAGTCTTAAAAATAGGGGTGCGCCTTATACACAGGTGCGCCTTATACACGGAGATTTACGGTATGTGCCTTCGCCTTTCCTGTGTAATAAGACACAGTGCGCATCTCTGAGTTTACAACCGTTGATGATATGTTTCTCAATACATGCCTTAGTTCCACCACTGGATGTATTAGAAACTCATTAATCCGTCCTAAGACTGTGTTTACACGGTGTGAACATGAAGGCTTTACACAGACATCATTTCATGCTTGATGTATTAAACACATAGGTCTATAGTATGCTCTGTATGCAGTGATCTATTTACTGTCTCTATTTACACGTGTACTGCTCACCAAGGATAACCGATCTTCCTTAGAAAAGAAACACTGAACAGTGCTTGGGATATACAGACAGTGTGCCGTAGGCCTGTTTTCATCAGCTCGAGTTTGCCAAATAACCCACTATTTTTAGAAATTGCGTCTTCACCAGACCAATACGCTCATCACAAACTAGCTCGGACGGCCACAAATTAGCCCGCTATATCCCAAATACCAGGATATTTTGGAAACAAGACCGAAATTTCTCAGGATATTTCTTGACCAATTGTCCTGCTAATGAAACGTTTATTTGCAAAATCAGACATATAGAATTGGTAATTGCTAAACAAAAGCACAAAGAAAACATGCACTATAGAAAATGGTACCCTATTGAGAATTTATTTTAATTATCCATAATTATATTTTGATAATGATACAGCTCAAACCACCCGAGACTGATTTTTTAGTTTTTACATCAGGTCTGTTTGTTTGATTGTTGTTAGTTGTTTTTTTTGGGGTAATTGTTATAGTGATTCGTATTTGATTATTGTTCTTTTAATGTTATACAATTATTTAATTCTTGTATGATTGTTGTTTTTGTAATGTTACAATTTTTTTTCGAAAATCAATACAAATTTGAAGAAAAAAAAAAAAAAAAAAAATTGTCCTGCTAATTGCAACTGCAGGCTTCAAAACGTTAGATATATAATTAACGTTTTGAAAACGTTACAAACATTAAGGGGGTTAGTTTATTTTGACTCGTACTGTAGTTGAAGGGTGTTGCACAATTATCCACTGGGGTAGAGATATGGAATAGCATAAAGTTCCCTATGTACAGACACTGAAATTGTTAGAACGCTTTGGAAAACAGTAGTTTATTATCTTTATCCCTAAAAGCTATGATCAGCCAGCTTTGATTGTTTACAGAGGCTTGTAATGGGTGATAGGATGTTTATAGGTGTCTACATGTATGGAGATTTATGGGACACTGTAATCAAAGCTTTCAGAGAACCATGAAGCCCCCCCCCCCCCCCCCCCTCCTCTCCAATCACCCTACGTATTAGTTATGAAGCTAAATAGGTCTTGATACCAAAGGCAATAGGCACTGGTAAATGTAATTGGGGGGGGGGGGGGGGCAACCTGCTAGTGGCCCCCTGTTTTGACACATCTTAAAAATAGGAAAAGAAAACAGTCCCACCCTTTTTACAAAACAACTCTATATCAAATGTAATTTTTGTTAACTTTATATGCACACAAATATATGACATTGACAAACTCCTTTTTTTTTTAAAGGGGGAACCAAAGTGCTGTTTTTATGCAAATCATGTAAGTTAGTTAAGTAAGAAATTTGAAGCTTTTTTTGGAAATTTTGCCTATCCCCCCCCCCCCACCCCCCCCCCCCCCTCCTCCACTTTTTTACTACAAAATTCTGGATCCTCCACCTGAAATAGGCCTCCATGTTAAAGAATTTTCTCATTCCTTGTTTCATTGATGAGCATCATCTCCTAATAGACCTTTCTTGGAACTGTGTAATGGATTGTCTATCCAGGGTTAGACTGATGATCACTGTGGGATTGCCTACGCTATTTTATGATGGTTTCCTAACATCTCCCTGTCTTACAAGACTAACGAAGTGTACATTTGGAGGCTTGCTTGTAGGAGTCTTGTATGTAGGACCATCGATCAACTAAATTGTACATTTGGCCGTGCTTGCACAGTGTACTTTAGGTTTGTTCAATCAATAATATTTACACTGAATTACTCCCAAGTTTGGATTGAGGTATTATTTGAAGAAATTCAAGAGAAATTCAGAGAAAATGGGAGATTGGTCCAATTCAAAAAATTCTTGCGATTCCAGCAGCAGCGAGGAAGTAGAATAAGCAGGCCATGTTGTGCTCCCAGCATGGTTGGTATACATCACAATCAGTCCTGTTTATCTTGGCTCTGCCAAAGAGTTTACACAGTTGCAGCCCCCTATTCACTATGCCCTGTAATAACCCACCAAGGACATCTTACAACTCCATTGTATGTGTATGGGACTAAAGAAGAAAAAAAACTCACCAGGGAACTGGTCGGTGTATGGTAGAGAAGTAGCACATAGACCTTGATGGCTTTGCTTTGTGGAACCTAAGGAACCTAAAGATCGTAAAGAAAAAGCCTGCAGGTCATTAGGTAATAGGATTTCCCCACTTCTTTCTCAAAAACTGTTTTGTCGTCATTGTTTGACGATTGAAGGAAGAAAAAAACGATCAGAAGTTAGCAGAGGGTAAAAGTGATCATAAAAGTACATCACAATCTTGTTATTCAATTTTCAGCCTTGCTTTGGGAAACCTGTTTGCAAAGCTTCCTTTTCCCTCTGATACAAACAAAACAAGGATATCAGACTAGCTTTAACAAATTGTTATGAAATAAAAGTACAGACAGCCTTTGAAATAGAATCACTGAAAGACAGATTTGCAGATAATCCGTACTCTAGTGTTTATCAGATCTAACCTGGGTAGATCTTGTGATATTGTGTAGTGCTGAGTAAGCGTAAGAGAAAGAGAACACGAGGAAGGAAAGATCGAAAGAGAAAGAGGGAAGGGGTGTGAATATGATTCAGAAAAATGGAATATAGTAGGGAGATAAAGCAAGCGAGAAATGTTGGCCAGGGAAGGCAAAATGAATGTTCAACATTGAAGCTGTGAGAGTGAGGTAGTGAAGAAAACAATTATCTTATGATGTTCATGGAAGCACCAACAAACCATATATTCTTGTTAGTCATATTTCATCTGGTAATAATAATTATATATTTATATACATATATAATATATATATGTATATATATTTGAAAGAAAAATGTTTTATTTGACCAAGACATGTGTATTCTTTAAGATGAAGTAAATTTGGAATTTAAATGTGGTCATGATTATTCCTTTATTGGTGTTTAGGTTTGTGGCATTTGTTAGCCCTGAGCTACAGCTATTATTTTATTTAATGTTACAGTGCCAACAAATTTATATTACTTCGTCATGCTAATAAAATCGTATAGAAAATATTGTATTTCATATCTCCAAATATAATGGAACAATGAGTTCTTCATATTCAGTGTTTTCATATCTCATGCTCAATCAAGAAGATAATTATTGAAGATATAATATCGATTTCATTTAAAAGTTTCATCCCAGAGAGAGAGTGTGCGAGTGAGTGCAGAGCAGAGCAGATGACATATCAGATGTATGTAATTGCTCGCTACGAAATTGATTTTTCCTCTTCCCTCGTCAAAAATAATTCATGAATTCTGGTCCTCATCTCGTGGCATCGACACTTGACCCATTTTACATCACAATCTCATAGAGCTGTATTCCCCAATATGTGTTTGTTGAATCATTAAGAGTCTCTGAAATAAAACAACTCTTAAAAGTAAGTAAACCATTATGCCAAATAAAAAACAAACATGTTTAGCGTCCTGCCTTTTTTGAAAAATGGGAAGGAGGAGGCCCTTTTCTTTCTTTCAAAATGGCCGCTCAGTACATTTTCCCTGACAGTCAGGCTATTTTTTAAGATGGCCGCCGTTAAAAGCCCCCCAAAAGTAAGCGGCGGGGATGCTAAACATGATTTTTTTTTTATTTGTTTAAATGGCCTTTAAGGTTTTTAGATTTTAGGTGCCCATGATGTGTCCCGGTCACCTGTTCGTGTTAGGCCATGCTTTATGGATAGACTTCTGTGCACTATGGAAATATGAATGTATTCTGCCACTATATGCCTAGTACGATTACAGATAATACACATGTACATATAGGTTTACATGTGGTAGAGGATGGATTATCCCAGCTTAGGATTTAGCATTGGAAATAAGTAGAAACTTGGAGATGTTTGAAATTTAAATGCCAAACTTTATCTCATCGCAGCCAAGTTGATGAAGCTAGAAGCCTTTAAAACAGGTGCTATTATCTTCTGTGATACCTCTATCAATGAGTGAATTCAATTAGCATTTACACGATCGTTTATCCACCCGCTCACATCCTCAGGAGGTTTTTATTTTCATTCAATCTGTCATTGCCTGAGCTTTCAAAGACATGCAGCCCCAGTTCAGACTACAAAAATTCATTTTATGGCTATTTGAAACTGTGTGGGTATATGATAAGCTATTGGATTATTTTCATAGTCTGAATGGCCTATAACAAAATGTTGTCGATCAAAGCGTATGTTTTAGCAACATTTCAACAACAAAAATTGATAAAGAATCTGTACCATTTTTCCTCTGAATGTCACTTCATAGTATACTGGGAGGAGCTTATCTTGATCGCACACTGATGATTGGCCAGCTGTCATGCCAATTAGTCTCATCAAATCTATGTTTTTTTATTCTGCCTTTTCCTATGATGTGTTAAGCCAATCCCTTTAAGTCAGTAGGTGTAAGATGATTCTTCAAACACTTTTCTTTATACGAGTTTAATATACATTTCTTGTAGTCTAAACAGGACATGATATACGACTGGTCAGGCTACTTGATGAGCAGCTTCCTTTATCCATCTTTAATGAAAATCTTACAAGATGGAGACTTGCTTCAAGGAGAAATTGGGGTTTGACTATGTTCCTTGCATCGTTTGGAGCCACTTTCAAATTTGAGACTTGTACTTTCCAACAAATCTCTCAACGCTTTATGCACGCGAGAAATATCAGGGAGCTTATCTCGATTTTTGTGATGGGAGCTCCAAGTGGATTCCGTAGAATATTATTGGATTCAAGCTTATTTCATTAGGTTGGGAGACGTGCTTGCAGTTACACCCATTTGTTGTGAAGTATTATTATTAAGTCAAGCAAAGAATGATCAATTTATTGGTAACGTAAAAATGTAAGTTCCGGGAGCATACATCAGCTATGTGGTGTGCTGTGGTAATAGTAAATTTGATTAAATACAATGTGCAGAGCTGCACTTAAATTACATGCTGTGTATGATTTATCTTCTGAGAATGATAAGGGTATATCAACACCCATCATTTCACAAAATGGTTAACACACTTCTAGCTCTCAACACATGGTATTGTTTGTTTGGAACCAAAAGGGCATTTCTTCTCAAAAGCTATATGAATTAATGCCCTTATCAGAGCTGCCAACTAGTATGGATTTCCCGTAATTGGTACGGAAATTAACAACCATTACGGAATGTTGTCTTAAATTACAGATTTTTTTTTATTTTTATTTTTATTTTTTTAAATAAATTAAATATGATTTATCGTAGCGAGTGCTGTGAATAGAAGCCATTTTTCATGATAAACTGTGTTGTGATGACCTGAAATTCAATATTTAACATCTTTGTGTGAGTAAAATCACCCCAAATTTCAGATAATCATGCGTCCGCGCAGTGTTGGCGTGCCGTTTTTTTAGATTCATAGCGCCGCATAAGAAATTACTGATTTATAACCCAAATTACTGATTTTGAGCCTTGTGATTACTGATTTTCTGTTCTGGAGGTTGGCAGCTCTGTCTTATTGCTCCAAAGAAGTGATAAGATTAAACGGGTCATGATGGTGAATAAAAGAGCATCGATTGGGAAATCTGTACGCATTATCAAACTGAATTTCAATGCATGAATATTCACAAAATGCCACTGATTTTCATTCCCTGGTGGCTGAGGTATACCTTTAAATACAAGAACTCGCCAGCAAATCACTGGAAGAATTCAATTAGTGTTGATTTTTTTCTTGGACGGCCATGCAAGCTCAGAGAAAGAGCATCCTCATCCCTGTTGATATTCTCGAGAGGGTAATACCCGTTCGATCTGACATTCTAATTTACATGGCCGCCACCGGCTAAAACGACTCAGGACATGAGGGGGGACCCAACGGTCAATTTCATTAGTAAGTTCTCTCCTCACTCTCACTTGGTTAGGATTAATAGACTCACCTTAGGTTTCAAGCGGCAAGGGTGTATGTTTTCATGAATTGGAGAAGGGATTGGAGGGGTGTGTTTCCATGGTGTATGCAATAAGGAGAGCTGTGCTTCTTCAGTAGCCATACATGTAGGTGCAACGTGTGTGTGGGGTTAATGAACTGAAAAGGCATCAGTGTGAATTGTCTTCTTGCTCAAATTTCTGAATGGATAAGTGTTTAATCAGAGTTTTTAAGACATTGTTTCTATATGTTGTAACCCAGAGGTAATGATATTGGTAATCATTTTTTGTTCTGCACTAGTCTTTTTCTTTGTTATCTTATCTTTATCATGCCACTTCTGAAATTTTTAATTCAATTTTCATGTGATTCTTGATTATTTTGATATTATCAAATAAATGCCACATGAATTCATGAATGAAAAAATGCAATTATCATTTCTTAAATCATTCTCTTAGATTAAAATATCTAAGTACTGTAAAATCCCCTGATTGTTTATATTTGCATCATATTGAAATCACAAGTGAGATGAATGGCGACATAAACAAACATTCTCATGGAATTGAGTTAGTTATACCTTCACATTGTAGCAATATGTATACTTTGAAAATAAAATTTAATAAAATTAAAGCTTTTAAAGATGAAGTTGAGTTCTGGTCATGCGATTGCATTGTGAAAGAAACGGTGTGGAACAGACCAGAAAAGGTTGATCATCTAGCATATAAGAATGTGTGTGTATCGCAAGGTTCTGGAATCATCAAAATGATAAGAAATTTGGCCAAGTCTTGGTAAAGTTACAAACACTTGCACAGAAAGATGTATATGGGACTACACGAACACGTGGCGTAAAAAGCCGGCCCCCCCGATTTTTACGATGTTACATGCATATTTAGAATATGAAGGCATTTGAAGAGCCATGCTTTTCAGGGAACATGTCTTAAAGGTAGGCGTTACTACTGCAGCTAGAAGGGATTAGACAACACAGGAGCCAACGAGGTCACTGTGACAGGTGGCTATCTCATTAACTCAGCTCTCATTTAACATAAGAAAAAGAGGATCATGGGGGACCAACAGGCACCGATTTGGGAAGTTTTCTATATAGAGAGAGCAAGTAGCTACAAGTAGGACAGTGTGCCTTTAACTGATGTTCTTCCACACTTGCATAATAAGAATGAGTAATGCTCACAAATTATTTTTCGGCTCTTCCCAGAACTCAACCTTCTCTTTAAGAGCAAAATATCTCTTGTTCTGCACAGATATTAAACTTTTCAATACCAAGACTGAGATAACTCAGGCTGTGGCTATGAAAAATGCAGGTTCTTCTGAAAATGAAATCATATCTAGTGGGTGAAACAGTCTTTCCTCCATACTCATGTGATATTCATATTCAATGCATGAGCCTATTGCCTGGTATGAAGATGTTAACTACCTTTATGGTGCCCCAGGTAACAGTTTCATGACTTACTGGTACAGTATATCTCTTACTTAGAAGATGGAAAGAAGACATAATGGATACTGATAGAGAGTAACGGTATCTAGTAACGGGAAATGCTTCTACTGGAGAAAATATTCCTTATTTACTATATGGACCATTTTATGTGTCATATCTACTGTTTGTTTTAAATATTGATGATTAGTTTATCACTTTGGAACGTTGGAGCAAGAATGGCATTGACTACTGTACTTTAACATGCAGTTAACACCCTTCTGGCTCTTAACAGACAATGTTATCTTTCATGTCTATGATGGATCATTCATTTTGAATAGCCGACTATTGATCATGGTGATCTCAAGAGTTTATTTTAATCTTTATTTGGTGCTTGCAGCTACCAAAACATTATGATTTGAGTGAAAATGTCACTTGTGTGCTTGCTGCTTACGGTAACCCATTTTTTCTAACAAGCTAAGTGATGTGGTTATAAAGTTGTGTAGTATCTTATGTCAAGCATCGGGTTTCCCTATGCTTTTCATCTTATCATTCACTTACCTATAGCAGTGGTGGTGGTTGTGATGATGAATAGCAGACAATCACAATTACTTTATTTCCTTTGCACATTCAATTTTGATATCGTATTATTATTATTATTATTACAATGAGACTGAAAATGGAGAATGAGGTACAGAGGAGGAAAAGGGGGACTTGGGAAGAGGGAGAGCCAGGAAGAGGAGAGAAGAGATGATAATAGAAGAAATGATAATAGAAGAAAAGAGAAAATACAACAGAAGAAAGAGAAGAGGAGAAAAGAAGGAAGAGAAGAAAAAAAGAGATAGAATGACAGGGAGAGGGAAAGAGTGTGAGTGTGAGAGAGAGAGAGAGAGAGAGAGAGAAAGAGAGAGAGAGAGAGAGAGAGAGAAAGAGAGAGAGAGAGAGAGAGAGAGAGAGAGAGAGAGAGCTGGAGAGAGACAGACAGAGACAGAGGAGAAAAGTACTTTCCTTGACAAATGTTATGGATGATTTGTCAATGAGTGAGCAGAGCATTTGTATGTAGCGCCATCTGTTGAAATAAATCAGTTAGTTTCAGTGATATATACAATAAAGTTGCTGAATAGCTTTCAAATTTCACAGAGAATGTAATTCATTTTTAGATGTTAAACATAGAAATCTTAAGGAAATATCTTAATACTATCTGATTAATGACTTTAAAAAGAAAGCAATATCTTAGGCAAAATGTATTTTAAGTACTTGTAGGTCTATTGTGGAAAAAACAAGATAAAACTGCAAGCAAAAGGAAAGCTTACCGGTAGTACTTTATTGTGGTATTCCATGAGAAAGAGGATTTTATTTCATCATATTTCTTTTTCTCATTTCTTTCACCAGGCAAATCGAGATGGATACGAAAAAGGCCAACTACAGCGATACGTGCCACCACATTGATGGGATGCTGAACAACCTAGAGGATGGGAGGAGTAAGCTGGATGACCTGTGGGCCACGAGGAGGCTCAAACTAGAACTATGTCTGCAGCTCAGGCATTTTGAAAGAGATGCATTAGAGGTGAGATTAGTTAAGATTGTTTATAAAATAGTGTAAAAATAGTGTTAAAATAGTGTTAAAATAGTGTAAAAATAGTTTTAATAAATGTAAAAATACTGTAAAAATAGGGTATAGAGTTAAAATAATGATTTTAATGTTGTGATTTTTTAAAGAAAAGTACTGAGCAAAAAAGAATAGAGTCTTCAAGTGGTATAGTTGTTGGCAAATTGTGACATAGTGAGGAAACAAGGAATGTCTCCAGAATATGAGAGGAAGGCTTAACAAGAAGTTAAAAGATGAAATAAAAGACTACAAATAGTCTAGAACTTTGATTTTAAAATGTTTATTAGCGAGTACACCAAGACAAAATTGAGATGTTGTATACTAGAAAAGATGAAATTATCCAGAAAGGGTTTTTTAGAAAAATATCAAGAAATTTAAAAGTTTTGTGGAGGAGGATATTTTGAAAACAGATTGGTGTGAGAAAGAACGACACTATCGAGTGAAACAAAATTTGAATATTACCAATGGTTTATTTAAGTCCTAATTCTTTTGATTTCAGCTTCTGAGTCAGCTGCCAATTTGGACGCAAGAGATGCACAATAGGGATTACAGCTTTGATCTGGACGCAGCTGATTTCATTTTAAAGAGTCATTTAGAGCTGGTAGAAAGTATTCAAGAAAACACAGTACAACTCATACAAAAGGTAAGAAAGTTCACTTTTTGTTTAAGTGGTCTATACATTTATTTGTTATCTTGTATGATTTTGATAATAATATTCCCACTGATGCCTCAATCACTTTGCCGATATTGATTAAAAATTGAATGATTCTTGGCAATTGAGGGTAATTCTTTCAGTCTATTGTCAGTCATGGTGTGATTGAGGTATGATGGATATTCTTCTAAATAACAATTTGATTGCCCAAGATATTGGATTCATATCAAATCTGCAACACAGTGTGTGCACCATCTCCATTCCTTGGGGAATATTCGTTGTCTTTACACAGTACATACACCTGCATGTATGGCAGAGAGTTACAGATAGGCTTTCACACGATGAGCTGATATGAATCCAGCGACATATGCTGTAGGCTCTATGTTATCAAAGATACACACTGTGGGGTTAGGGTTGCAATTGGGTTTAAGGTTAGGTTTAGGTTGGTGTAGTTGTTGCTACTGGAGCATGTATCATAGAACTTTGTACACATTATATAAGGTTACCTTTTTTTATGTGGATATGTAAATATGATTTACTGTCCTTATCAGGAAATTTGTCTTCTGTTGGTCGGCACAAATAATTAATACAATATACCGTATGTTGTAGTTTTTGTTAGTATATTCAGTCATGCTTAGCTAAATTTTAACCAGATTTGGGAATTTGATCTAGTTCCTGGACCGTTCAATCTACAAGTTTATTTCCAATGACACTTTTTTCTGTACCACTGCACTTCCATCTCTCTCACATGATACAAATTGTTGAACAATCCGGAAGGCTCATATTTCTGATCTGTAATAACTGCGTTTTGGCAATAGTTTCTCTGTTCCTCTCAAAGACTGATAATTCTTCTAAATCTTCAGTGAACAAAAATGAATGCTTCCTCACTACTCCACCAATAAAGAAAGCTCGTGTGAAATTTGACCTTCTGTAAAGGTCTGCTCTAAAAATGTTAACTCTCATTCTGAAAATAGTAACATCAACTGACCCTCATTACGTGGAGAACTACAACGTTTACGTCAGTTCATGTATGGCTTTCTGCAGCTCAGACGCTGGTAACGTTATCTCAAGTTGCTGGTAGTAACAAGAATACTGTACTTATCATATAGCAGCTGATCTATTATTAATTACCTGACTTGTGCTATCCCTTCTGTGAATTCATATGGATATAACATTCTGTAGGAAGTATTTGGCTGTTTTTCAATTCTTGCTAAGCATGACTTCTACTTCTGATATTATTGTCATGATTGACACAACATGGAAACACCAGTCAGATTGTTGTGAAGAAAGCTTGACTTTTGGCAGGGGTTCATATTGATGCACAGGGTCTACATTCTACATGTATTTTCAGAAGAAAGTGTCAAACAGCTCTAAAATTCCTTGTTTTTTTAAGACACGATACCAGGTGAAAGTTTGGAACATGGAGCATGATCATAATTGCTTTTGCGGGGATACCATGTTAAAGTTTTGAAGCAGAAATGAAGGGATGCAAGCCTATTGTTGCTGAATGGGATCTTTCAATTCAATATTTGTCTGTTCATTTGTGAAGTGACATGCATGTTTGTATTGATGTTATCATGTGACTTGAAATACTACCAAGGATGTCTACACCTAGATAGGCAATTCTAGAAAGTGTATTTGTCTAACATTTCACTTCATCGACGTCAAGTAATTTGAATTGTGGATGGGACTAATCTACAGTTATGTCTTTGAGGAAGATCTCTAGATCCAAGTCTAGAAAGGTGTGTATTTTGTAATGAATTCATAAAAACATTCATATTGTAGCCCATTCACACCAACAAGATCAACAGCACACCGACCTAAAGACCGAACAAACCAAATTACAGTACCCCAAATGGCCCAAAATTGGTCGAGCTGGAGGCGATGTAGAGTTGGTTTACGTGGTTTGACTAGAGTGATTTATGTTCATTAATCTCCTTCATTTTCCATATTTTGCTCTTTGTTTGCATACTTATATTATATTAAGGTTTTTTATTTTATTTTAAAGATTAATCTCCCATGCTGAAATTTAAAAGGGGCCTTTTAAGTTGCGAAACTAAAGCCCAATGCACACTCTACAATCTGACAATGATCCGCTTTTTTAAGATTTTGCAATAGCATTTGATACAATCATTCAAACTTGTAAAATCTTAATGACGGAGGATCTGAATACTAGTGAATAGTCATATGATTAAGAAAATCTAAATTTCAAAGGACTTCATGTTTCTTTGGAAAAGGAAAAGCTAAATCGGCTCAGAATTGCAGTGACGTCAGAACAGTAGCGTGATTGTCTACGATATCAAGCCAACTTGGCTTTTATTCTGACTACCGTAGAAGAGTTAAATATGTAAAAATCCTGGTTGTTAGTATTCTTATCATGATTTATTAAAAGCTAATCAGGAAGATAAAATTGTTTAGGATTTCCTTTCTAATACAATTGCAATCTTTTCAAAAATTGGATCGCAGGGTGATCATATACTAGTGTGCAGTGGGCCTAAACTATCTACCTTTCATTTACATCATTTATGTATAGTGTAGTTTTAGATACATATGATTGACGTTCTATCATAACTTCAAGGTGATATGACAGTGTCCAGCAAAAGTAAGAACTATACAATTTAATTATGCGCTGTAAAAACTTAAAATAGGACTATCTAAAGGCCATATTAATCTCCTGTTTTGCCATGGCTTAGGTCATGCTGTGTGAGATAGGTACGGTCAATTACATTTGTAGGACAGACCGCCTGTTTATATACACACAGCCGATGATATAATTGTGGATACCATAGGTATTGGAGCCTAGCTTGCACAAATTAATTAGCTCTCAATTCACTTGTCATGACCGTTGGAAGGCCTGATGTAGTGCTTGATCAAGAGGATTGGTTACAGATGAATGCTATCGAAGCGGATCAATAATTGCATTTCCTTGCCTTTTATTTTAGATAAAGGAAAAGAACAATCGCTTGTTTAAGGTGAATGATTGCAAAAATACAAATGCAATGCAAAGTGATTAAAAATATATTAAATAGTATGAATAAGATTCTTTTGTGTATTTGATTAATCCATTCGGGCCTATATCTTTCAAAATTCAAAACATAAAAATAAAACATTGTTGTTATTAATAGATATTATGGGATTGCATTTATAACAAGTGATTGAAATGAAAATTCCTCAAAATCATAAAATGGTGCCATAAATGAAAGAAAAGAATGATAGTCTTGTACGTGTGAATCTGTACATGTTACCATTAGAATATGGTCATCTTCATTTAACCATCAAAGGAAGTGTCTCATATTCCTCCAAGTACTATTGTCATAACAATATATCATTATGAATCCTTGCTAAATTAATCATCACTGCTTCAATACCTCAGTGTGGAAATGCAAATGTGTACACTCATCCTTGGGTTGGTATAAACTACCGCTACAACCCGATTACTCTCCAATTGTCAATCAACCAACACCAGGTCATCATTAAATATAGCGGACTGGACAAAATCAAACTCTATCCAGCTCTAGATATAGTTAATGGAATTGAATCATACGCGGCCAAATCTCCCTGACTTCTACCACTGCATTCATTCATATGACTGAAGAGGAAGGAAGCGTAGTAATATTTGATCATAAATCCTCATTAAATGCCAATTAATTTGGGATGTCTCTTCGACCTGTCATCAATGGCTTGATGTAAATTGTTTGTATTACAATGGTAGCATCATGCTCATGTATGCATCATCTTGGAGAAGCAACAGGGTTCCCATGCATTCTGGTTTGGATACCGTTCCTCAATTGAACTCTGGCATCATCCTGCTCAACATTGGTTTTATTTCAGCTTTTGGGGAATTTTCTGCATCGTAAAGGACACCTTTCTGACATTTGTAACACTACTTTGCATGTTAGTAACGATGGACATAGGATTTAGGCTAATAAGTGGAACAATCTACAATACATTTGTTCAGGTTAATTATCTGATATTTTGAAGGTTACCGTTCCGAAATGAAAATGGATGCTTTATTTGTCTATTTGTGTTGACACAAATAAACACCAATGGATGAGTGATTTAAACAAACTAATGAGACATTGTTATAGTGTCCTTGGAGGCCTCAGATGCAACGTAGTTATGTGAAACGATTTTAGCAGCCATGCTTTTGTTTTGCTGTTTTGCACTGTTTTGCCGGATACATCCTTTGCCTGATGTTTGTATATTGTCAAGCGAAAGCTGTCATTAATATGCAGTATTTGTTTGCTTACTAGTTGTTACACCCGTTATGTTGACAAAGAGTGTACGGATGACTAGACCACTTCAGGAATGATGGTTTTCTATCGCATGGTTTTGAAATTAATCCCATGTCGTGGGTGCTTAATTAACCAAAACATGCTGCATACATCAATTTTGTTTTCATCATATCGATTATTTTTACCTTCTTTCTTACTACAAATGTCAACATCTTTGGAGCAATAAATGGACAGTAATTGTAGTAATAGATACCATAGCTTGGAGGCACTTGTTTCTAATTCTGTAACTTCTGATATCATAAATGGATTTGGACGTAACCATAACTTGCTGCGCCTTGGGCCACTGTGGCAGCTTTTAGCCTGAAATGGGAATTTTTTTAGGATGGATAGACACATGAATGTATGGTCAACGGTCAGTTTTTGTTGGCAAATGTTTAGCCTTTTGCGGAGAGGGATCGTCTTACTTTGCTAGATAGGCAGGACATGGAATTGGTAATGAATATAATTTACTGTACATACATGTATATAGTCAAATACTGTTTTTTGTGTATTATTCATAGAAATATAGAAATTTAATGACAGGTCATGGAAGAGCTGAACTATGAATGGAATAAATTATCTGTACTTTTGTTTAAAGAGATGGTTCATTGAAATGTGGAAAATGGGCAAATTACACCTCTACAGATTGCTGAGAACATTAACAAAATGAACACAGTACCTTTGAAGCCCTCACTGTTGTGAGGAATAAATTAAATGCAATTTTGTTACCCTTTCCAAACCCACTCGCAAAGTGAATTGACGGCGTTATTTTACACGCGAAACGATGACGTCACAATATGAACAACCTACATCACACATTCGGGACAATGTTGGATACCCATTGCAATTTCCAGATATGGGTTAACGTTGTTTGTATATTTACCGCCAGTGGTGATATTTCCTCTATTTTTGGCATTTTTAATGAGATACACTGAATAAATGATACTTTCTACAAATTTTTGTTTACTTTTTATATTTTTTCCCGTCACATTTGAGCATAAAAATCAGAAAACTAATCACATATTCTGAGGGCACTTCAGCGTGTATGTGTCTGATCTGGGAAGGCAAAGGACATTTTGCATGCTAACCCAACGACTCTTTTGGAGTAAAGTAGGCGACAAATTTACATAGAATTGTCCAGATGTTCATTACAAACATGTGTGATTAGGCTGATTAATTTACATTTTTGATAAATTAAGTCGTAAGACCTGATAAACCGAGAGAAACAGATCAGCCCGGTTCGCAATTCACGGCTAGCTCGAGCGCCGGGCTACGGTCTAGGCTGGCTTGGCAAGCTGCGCTATCTAGATGTGATGCACGCATACTACGTAGCCTACGTGCGATATTGCACACACAGAGTACACACGCACAGCTACTAGGTGCGGGAAACTTGAACGCTAAATACATCGACGATATATTCACTCGCTTTTTGGAAGTTATATACCATTTATCTAGACTAAAGTCAGGTTAAGAACCAAAACCATGCCATGGAGGAGCCTTCTTCTATCTCCTCAAAACTCAAATCAAGTATGTTTTCGTCTATTTCCATATTTCCAGGGGATTTTGATGAAGGTAAACAGCGTTAGGTATAAATGGGTACGGTACTCGAGAGTCAATGCAATACATGTGAATAGCACGCAAACTGCATCTCGCACCGTCGTCAATCATTTCAGCTGAGCGGCCCGCTGTTCATATTGTGGCGTCACTTCAAAAATCAGCTGACTTACGATGTTTCCGGGGCGTTGAGTGGGTTGATTTTTCGTCAAGTTCAATCGACTTTTATAAATTTCGCTCGAATGTACAAGTTACACAAATGTAATGATTTTACTCAGTGTAATTTTTCGATTGCAATGATACCAAATTCAGTCAAGTTTAAAATCAATAAACCATCTCTTTAAGTTCAATCAAAGTATAATAAAATTGTAACATTTGTTTATGTTCATTTTAAGTTTTGAAGCATATTTTCTGTTTTTTTCAACAAAGTATCATATCAGTATGCATGACAGCCCTAGAAATAATGTAGGAATATTTATACCAGGAATTATAACAATATTGGAATCATTTACAGGGATATTACCTTCAATGTGCACAGGAATACTGATGATATTCCTGTTGACTTTGTAGAGTATAAAGTGTAGTTGGGATTTCCATTGATGCATCACAAACTATAGTAGACATATGTGTACATATAGATCTGTCTCTGTTGTGAAATCTATTTGGGAGCTTTACCAACTTGTGTAGTTACTATATTAAGATTTGGAAGCAATCACTATGTGAAAGACTTAAGAGATGAACAAAATTGCAACAAGGTTTTCAACAGATTCAGTAGTGTTTGACATCAGAAACACATCCTCTAAATCTAAGAAAATTGGACCCCCGGAAAATGGTTATTTTCAAAATGGCATCCAATACATTAGAATAGCCATAAATCATGATATATCTATCTTTTGATAAGTAAATGATATCAATTTAATCATGGAATACCAGTCAATACAATGCAAGTTCACGGAACATACATACAGTGCGTCCCAGAAAAAACGAAACCGAGAAGTATCGATGTTTTATCATAACTAAATCACAACCATAATTATTGAATGATACATATTTGGAAAGCTTAGAGTCTCCTCTTTCATGTGATGCTACTCAGATGATGCATATTTCACGCATGAGTGATTAAACGCAATTTGAAGGAAGGAAACCAAAAAGACATTTGGCGGGCGGTATCTGAATTGCGAAGAAAAATTCAAATTTCTAGAAAGTTGAGTTTCTGCCCTTTCCTATGACACCACAATCAGGAAAAATGAGCGAGGAATAACAAAGTTCTGTTTGTTTAAAGTAGCCCTTACATTTTCATAATTTTATCAAACGAATTCGTTTTCACTGGGTGCCTGCCGTAGCAAAAAGCAGATTTGACAAAAGACTTAACTCCGTTTCGTTGACAATCAGCCATGCATGAAGACTCTCGTCTACGGCTGATTTTCAACGAAACGGAGTTAAGTCTTTTGTTAATTTCGTTTATTGATACGGCAGGCAGCCAGTGAAAACGAATTCGTTTAATAAAATTATGGAAATGCAAGCACTACTTTAAACAAACAGAACTTTGTCATTCCTCGCTCATTTTTTCTGATTGAGGTGTCATATGAAAGGGCAGAAACTCAACTTTTTAGAAATGTGAATTTTTCTTCGAAATTCAGATACCGCCCGCCAAATGTCTTTTTGGTTTCCTTCCTTCAAATTGCTTTTAATCACTCATGCGTGAAATATGCATCATCTGAGTAGCATCACATGAAAGAGAAGACTCTAAGCTTTCCAAATATGTATCATTCATTAATTATAGTTGTGATTAAGTTATGATAGAACATCGATACTTCTCGGTTTCGTTTTTTCTGGGACGCACTGTATAAGTACAGTACGTATATACACTATGAACATGACTGATAAAGAAAGCGGACAAAATATACAGTTCCTCAGGTAGACAAAGGAACATCCCTTCACTGCTATTATGTAAAAATTTATAGAGCAGGTGTCACATGCATATTCACTTTCTACATAATAGCAGGGAAGGGATGTTCCTTTGTCTACCTGAGGAACTGTATATTTTGTCCGCTTTCTTTGTCTGTCATGTCATAGTGATAAATGTTCTTCTGATACTATGTCTTTGTATACATAGCAAACTTTCAAGAATCAGATATGTGGAATCTTTCTGTCGACACAGAATAGTACTGATGATTTTTTTTTAAATAACAAAAATCAACTCCTTTAATCCGTTAGTCACAGAGTACAATATTTGTGGGAAACACTCTGTCCCTCAGATAGGACGTTAACTGGAGGCCCGATGTAGAGGAGAGTCACCACCGGTGCATGTTCAGAACCCACTGCATGATAATAGCAGGGGGGAAACCCTTCTGTAGTGGTTCGCCTCCACATCCAAATCAGTTAAATATAGCAGGAGGAGAGACCAGGGGCCCGTTTCACAAAACTTGTCATCAGTTACAAATGACAGTCTTTGTTATAAGCTACTGAAATCCTTGCTTCTGATTGGTTATCAGCAGATTTGTCACTGGTTTTGGTCATTTGTCATTGAAAAAAGGCTTTGTGAATCGGTTCCCAGATGGTTACAGTGATTCACTTCGCTTTTTCCCCTCCCAGGCGCAGGTGATGCCGAATACTTAACAACATCTCTGTACTTTGTTTTTGCCATGACAGGGCCGAGACCTGGTGCAGCTCTTTGACTCGGCGGGGAAGGTGTCCATGAGGACGGGCTCCATCCCAGCCCAGACCCGGATCACAGTGCTCCTGGATGACATCAGGGATGCCTACCTGGAGCTGGAGGATGTGTCAGAGAGTAGACGGATCCAGCTGGAGCAATGCAGGGACCTCAGACAGTTTGAGGTCGATGCTGAACAGGTAATGGGGATAGTGTCTCCTTTCAGAATTTATAAACATTCTTTGAAAACATGCAATAGACAAGCCTGATCAGTTAGTCTTGGACAGACGTTTGACAAATTTTCAAACTTAGAAGGTCTTTAAAAGAACAAGTAGTGAACATGCTATCTATTCATTGATCAAGCTCAGATTCCCAATGTTCATGTATCATTGATAATTTGATGGAACATGCAGGATCATGTTTCTCTACTCTTGTCATTTGACTCCTGGAAACATGGTGCATTTGTGCTTTGATTTTTCTTGCCTTGAAGTATTTTGGGCACTTCAAGATAATCTTCTTTAAAAAAAAAAAAAATTCCATGAGCTTTCACTCTGGTCTGCTTTTCTACAAGATGGTTGTACTAGGTCCATAGAATCCATTGAAATTAAACAAAATTGTCAAAATCAGGCTTTTCAATGTTTTTTATGCTGCATTAAGTATCTGGTATTATATGTGAAATTGATTCTGTAGTTTTTCTATTTTGTTATACAGTTTATGGAATTAATATTTACCTATAGAAATGCATTTGCTCTGTTTTGTCTTTCTAAAAAATGGTGAGGATTATATGATATTTATGTTTGTTTGTTTGTTGCTGTTAGGTTGAGACCTGGATCCATACTGCTGAGAAGATGCTGGCCGTAGCTGCTATACCAAACTCACTTAATGAGGCAGAGCAACTACAGGCAGAACATCAGCAGTTTGAACTCGCTATAGAGGTAAGCAAGATGATCAGGGAGGGTGTTTGTATGATGGTGGTGGTGGTGGTGGTGAGGAAGGGGGATGGTGATGGTGGATGGTGGTGTTAATGGGAATAATGATGTTTATGATAGTGATGACCATGATTGTGGTGATGATGTGATCGATAGGATGATGATGGCGGGGTGGTGGAGGTGGTACAGGGAGGTAGTGGTGAGTTTGATGATAGTGGTGTTGGGTACGATGGTGGAGTTCATTGGGACGATGATGATAAGGGTGATGATTATGATGGTGGTTGTGGTCAGTTTGGTTTGGGGATAGTGACTATGGTGATTGTGCTGTTGATGGTATAGGAGGTGTTGTTGATAGTGGGGTAGTGGTAGCGTGTGGGTACAGATGATGGCGAGAGGGATGTTGATGTTGGTAGATGTGGTCATTGAATGCGGTCATCAAATTGCTGAATTTTAGTGGTAACAATATTAATTACAGTTTTGTGGGCTTATGATGATAAATGTGATGATGGAAGTGACATCAATCATTGTGATTGTTGGAAAGATACTATTGGTCTTCAATATATTAATAGACCAGGGGGGTGTTTCACAAAGATCCTAAGTCGAAATTAACTCTTAAGTTGGACTTGAATATTATGGAGAGCCATTTGTAGCCTTAAAATAAAATATGTTCAAAAGCTAAAATTCAAGTATTCTGGATTTTTTTATAAATTCCACACCAAGAACATGAAATCTCCTTGATAATTGAAAATTATGAATGATTTGAATCAACATTTTATGCCTCTTAAAGTAACTTTTACAAAATATTTTCAAGGATACTAATGGCTTTCCATAATTGTTAAGTCCAACTTAGAGATAAGTTCAACTTAGGATCTTTGTGAAACACCCCCCAGATTCAAGGCCTGAAACTGACAGCATTCTTCCCCAATTAATTTACAGAAAACCCAAGAAAGTGCAATACGTCTCCACGACACTGCCTACAAGCTCCTAGAATCAAGACATTATGATTCAGAGAGGATACAGGGAATCGCCTCCAGTATTGAGAGAAGATGGCAAGCCCTTGTCATGCAATCAGAAGACAGGAGAAAACTCTTCCAGTATGCTGCCAGCTTCTACAAGACTTCAGAACAGGTGAGTAGGAGGAGGGTTTGGAGAATCAGAATGGGTTGATGGATAGAATTTAGTCATTGGTATTAGGGGCATTTGATACAAATTTTAGGGTTGGTTTAGGGATAGGAAGATGGAAAGCTCTTGTCCTGCAATTGGCAGACAGGTGGGAACTGTTTCAGTATGCTACTGCCTTCTACCAGACTTTAGAACAAGTTGGGTGGATAGTTGAGATGGAAAGACAGACGGAAGTCTTTCTGTAACTATGTCCATATCGTGTATATAGTATGAGGGTTTCGGTTTGGTTTGGGAGGGTTAGTGGTTTGTTTCTAGGATGAGAAGATGATAAGCTCGACATGCTGTCCAGGAGCAAGTTAGAAAGTGATCAAAATGATTATTTTAGGAATGAATAATGGGAATTATTGTCATTGATCTAAATGTGAGGTTAGACAGGAAGATGGAGCAAAATTATAGGAAAGACATTTTGGAGAGAAAACTTGGATGTGCACATGCAGGGGCTAAAAAACAAGAAAACAGGGATTAATCAAATATCATACATGTATCTTGAAAAGTGGATATACTATGGTTTTAATTTATAATGCCAAACAAAAAATATTATGGATGAAGAAATGGATTTTGGCCATGTATGATTCAATTCGATTAAAAGTATCTAGGGCTAGATAGAGTTTGATTTTGTCCAGTCCGCTATATCTAACAATAACTGATGAAATGCTGTCATTAAATGATTTTTCTCTGAACATACCCATCTAACCCAGGTGCAATCAGTGCTAGAGGATCTAGAGAGGGAGTACACCAGGGAGGAGGATCTCTGCGGTGGGGGCAGCGGGGACCGCTCCCCTCCCCAGGTCAGCGATGCAGATAGAGATAGAGTTTGATTTTGTCCAGTCCGCTATATCTAACAATAACTGATGAAATGCTGTCATTAAATGATTTTTCTCTGAACATACCCATCTAACCCAGGTGCAATCAGTGTTAGAGGATCTAGAGAGGGAGTACACCAGGGAGGAGGATCTCTGCGGTGGGGGCAGCGGGGACCGCTCCCCTCCCCAGGTCAGCGATGCAGACATCGCCAAGCACATGAGCCGCCACCAGGACCAGAAGGAAAGCTTCTTGAGAGCGTGTACCATGGCCAGGCGCAACGCAGAGAGCTTCCTCAAGTACCTCAAAAAGTGCAATGTTTACTCCAGCCAACAGGGCTCCACTATGGCCGACAGGACGAGAGGGCCGGAGGGATATGTTAAAAGTAAGTACTAATGCTCCAGAGCATATCCCCAAAAGATTTGTTTTTCAGTATGTATTACGCAACTTCGAACGATAGCTGCTTACAGTATCAACAGGTAATTGTTGACAGCTGGTCCCGTATTACAAAGAGTTGATATCAATTGCAAATATGTCCATAAGAGATAGGAGACTGCAAAATTGCGATTGATTGGAGGACTTGCGATAGATTTGGATCAATCGCAACTCTTTGTAAGACGGGGCCCTGGTCACACCGGGAGAGTCCCAAATAGACCAATCAAATTGGATTGCTGAGGCTCAGAATGTATTTGTATCATTAATATATTCATAAACAAAGTAACAAAACATTTGTAATGAGGTTGCAGTCCCAGGCCTCAAGTTTGTTTGCTAGATTAATTCTTTGTATCTTTGACTTGTCAAGCATCATTTATCAACCAGTTTAAAGGACTAAGTTACAGAGAACTAGATGTATATAGATGTTATTGCAACTTACAGAACATAAGAACATAGTTCTTATATAAATTATTCTTCTTGCATATCATCATGATATGTCATCTTGTTCAATTACATGTTTTCTGGGTTGTTGTCTAGACTTAAAGTCAGTCTTTCATGAAAGTGATTGATAACTATTTATTTATGAATATTTAATATCTGTATCTGTCCTTCTCTCTTGTTTGAATTTATGCAGGAATTCTAGAAGAGCTGCTCTTACAAGAAGACAAGGTGTTAGATCATTGGACTCAGAAGAAGAAAAGATTTGATCAATGCTTGCAATATGTCTTGTTTGAAGCCAGTGCTAGACAGGTAAGTCTATCCACGTATGATACTTCTAAACAACTGTTTTTATAGCAGCTTTGTAACATGCTATGAGAGATGGACATACAAATCTTGTGAGCCGATGGATAAGTGCCTGCAATCTCAGTTGGTTCAGTTGTGTTTATGAATACTAGGTGATAGTTGTAAGTGAAGGATCACAGTATTTTTAACTGTTGTGCAACATTTTCAGTATATTAATGCGGGACTGCACTACTTGTAGCTACTTGCGCCCTCTACATAGCAAATAATGCCTAAGCGATACCCGTTGGTCCCCCATTATCCCCTTTTTCTTTTGTTAATTGTGAGCTGATATGATGAGATAATCACCTGTCAGTGACCTCGCAGGGAGGTCTAATCCCTCCTGGCCAAACTAGTGCAGATAGAATTTAATAGAAAAAATACTCACTATATGAATTTGTGGACACCTGCCTTTTACTAGATGAGAACAGTGAACCCATTGACTACAGGTACCAGATTGTCCCAGTATGAAGCCAATGAGTAGCATAGAATTCAATAGTCAACGGACTTAGATGAAGTTAAATCCATTAATGAAATTAAGTGAGCAAAATGACATATTTCAGGTCATTCATTTCATGGATTTATACATCTCTGTGAACTAACGATATGAGCTATGAATATTACTTCTCCCAGGCATTAAACTGGATCCACGACACAGGAGAGTTCTATCTATCAACCCATACCAAGCTGGGAGAGGATAAGGAAGAGACAGAGGGACTACTCACAGAGTACAATGAATTCAAGAGTGCTGCAAAGGTAAGCAAAATCTTATTACATCATATTATCTGGGGGGTGTTTCACAAAGACTAAGATCGACTTTAAGTTGGACTTAACTATGGCAGGCCGTTCATGCCACTGTTTGCTCTCACCATTTACTGGCATCGGTCTCTCAAGGGACGTACAAATCATGGTCACAAATCTACAGAATTTACATTTTTAGATAATTCATTATTGAAGGAATAAATATTTTCTAAAGATCATAATGGTGAGAGCAAACAGTGGCATGATAGGCCTGCCATAGTTAAGTCCAACTTACAGTCGATCCTATTCTTTGTGAAACACTCCCCTGCTGTAGCACCTTTTCTCTGAAAGAAATTACCATCTCAGGAAAAAAACGTTTAAAAGTTGTGAGTCTATTAAAAACTCTCTAGTCATGCTTCTCACATGGATATTACACTAATTTGTTTCACTTTTATCACTTTCCTTGTGAACTCTGGAATATTGTATTCGAGAGGATATCAACCTCATCGTGATGTTTCATGCTCAACCGTACTATTAGCCAAATGTTCGTATTTGATTCAAATGATGGCAAAAGAATAGTAATAAATTGTTGTTTGTTTGGACGTGTGATTGTAAAACCAAGAACTTTCATGACCCGAAGTTTCATATATTGTTAACTAATGTGATCTGTGTTATAATTCAGTCATTTGATGGCATGATAAAAGTTCCATGCATGTCAGTGTAATTGGGTATTTACAGCCGTGTATCAATCAGATATTATTATTTACGTCTCGGGAACGTCACCATCCATAAGACGTGACTCGAACCTGCATCCTCGGCTGAATCAGTTTGTAACTTCCATTGTTAGCTGGATTACAGGCGCATGCCTAAAGGCCCAGTTTCTGGTTTTATATCAGCGATAGTCTTTCTTTATAGCACAGTGAGGTGAGACGATCTCTGTAATGTCTATCATGGCCTCCCAAAATATGTTTTAATGAATTTTATATTTTAAACGAAGATGAAAAATATACGCTCTTTTCTAACAGGAAAATGGTGAGAAGGTCAAGCTGTTACTGCGACTTGCCGACAGTCAGCTGGAGAAGGGTCAATCTCATGCCACCCGTATCAAGTCATGGGTCAGTGCAGTGGACAAGAGGTATCGGGACTTCTCACTCCGCATGGACAAGTACAGGGTCCAGCTGGAAGGCAAGCTAGGTCTCAGTCATGAGGTGGGTTTTTATAGAACATTGTCTGTAACACATGAGGATAATAACAAGAAGATGATAGTGGTGTTGGAGGTGATGATGTTGGGAACGATGATGATGATTTTCGTGATGAAGGAAGAGGAGGAAAAAGAAGATGGTGATTGTGTCAATGATGATAGTGTCAATGATACAATGATATTGTCAATAAAAAGCTTTCTTTTGTCATTTAAATTGTATTATTGTATTCATCAAAATTTAATTAGATTACTATACTTTTACATAATTTGCCTTCATTTCTCTGTAATTAATGTTTATAATGATTGATTATTAATAATATTGTCCTTATTTTGATTTTTCTTTAGTTCATGAATTAGTAGTTAGGTGTAATTTTGTTGTTTTAATATTGTAAAGCGCATTGTTATTTTCTCTGAAGATGAAATGCGCTATAGAAGCCAGGGTTATTATTATTATTATTAATGAAGAAAAAAGGAGGAGAAGAAGAAGATGAGGAGAAGAAAAAGAAGAGGATAAGGAGGAGATGAGGAGGAGCAAGAGATAGTGGTAGGAGAATGAGATGATAGTGGGAAGAATAGGAGGAAGAGGAGGATGGAGTAAGAGGAATGAATAGTGCTCAGGATGAGGATGATATTCATGTTAGTTGTGGAGGAAGAGAGGATGTTGCATGCTGATGGTGACAAAGTTCATGTTCATTAACCCTTACTGTACTGGGGGGGGGGGGGGGCCTGGGAGCCCCCCCCCCCCCCCCTCGACATTTTCGGAGATTGCGCCGCAACCGCTTGGAATTTTGAATTGTCGTTTCATGACTTTTTTCCCTCAAGTCTTACGCACATTTTGATACCATTTTCGTCGAAATCGGATATACCTGTAAGGCGTTACATAACAATTAGTATGCGCATGTCATCAAAAAATAAAAAATAAATTACAAATCGCATCAAAATTTGCATAAATTATCATTATTATTTACATTAAAATAACTTTTTTGTGTTAGAAAAGAAGTTTCATATGAATAATGAGTTTCAACATTCAAAAATTGGAGTTTGACACGTTTTCTGTAAAATGCATAAAATTAGCGCGTTTTGCATAATTAATTAGGCTAACGACAAAAATTTGCATATTTGGAAAAAACTAATTATACCATCTTGTTCCTTACGTAAATATCTACAAACATGCAAATTTTCGTGTTCATCGGACAATCGACGGCCGAGATCATAGGGGGGGGGGGCCTCCCAGGCCCCCCCCCCCAGTCAGAGGGTGCTCAAAATAGCCCAGTACAGTAAGGGTTAAACAAAGATATTTTCTTCTTGCAGACTACATTCTCAAGACTTACATATATAGCAGTTGTATTACAATCAAATATTTAAAGACGGTTCTTAACATTCTTTGTTCTTTTCATGCCTGTAGGATGATGGAAACCTCTCATTAGACCATCGGAAATCAGACAGCAGTCTAGAGTTGAAGTTCAGAGATGCTGCTAAGGGTGTGGGAGAGGAGAAGCGAAAATCAGCAAGGAAAAGGGAGTTCATCATGGCCGAGTTATTACAAACAGAACAGGCTTACGTTAGAGATCTTCACTGCTGTATTACAGTAAGAAGAAACGTAACTGTACGAGCAGAAATCTTAGGGCTTATTTTGAGTCAAGCTGGATTTCCCATAACTGATTGTTAATATGCGTGAAAAGAAAAAAAGGGCTGGCACTTATATGTTGGAAGTTTTCAGAGAGTCTACTATGTAATTCATTAATGACAATAATAACTTTTGATTTAGCACGTAATAATTAACACTTTCTTCTCTATGTGCTTTACATTAATAGAGTACACTTTACAATCTAGATCAACACAATCACATATAAGAGGACAAATAACACCACTTCATGCATACAGAATAATAAAAACAAGAATTGTTGCACTACTGTATTAAAGAAAAGGTGTGTCTTTATGACTCTCTCAATAGTATTATTACAATGTAAAGTTGTTGGCATGAGAGAGAGAGGGGTTAATTTACCACCACCAGATCACAAAGGGATTTGGATCACAGCTCAAACATCTTCATTATTTTTCACCCTAAAGTATACCACGATTCTTCTCCTGAATGGCATTTATTTGAAATTTGTGTTTAAAAAACACACAACAACCTGTGTATTTGCATTTTAAAGGTAAAGACCAGTATTGGAAACGCCCCAATTTCAAAAAATGAAATGGAAGCTCTTTATTACCAATCATGTGAAAGAATATGTTTTGACTAATACATGATGATAACAAATTTGCTGGGAAACCATCTACTAATTGATATATTTGGTAAATTAGTTTATCTATTGGACTATGAGAGATAAACGCATGTGTCGCGCACGTGTGCGTAGTCCCATATACATCTTTCTGTGTACAGTGCCTGTAACTTTACCAAGACTGGGCCAAATTTCTTATAATTTTGATGATTCCAGAACCTTGCAGTACACACCAATACTTATATGCTAGATGATCAACCTTTTCTGATCGATTCCACACCGTTTCTTTCACGATGCAATCGCACGACCAGAACTCAACTTTATATTTATCTTTAAATGGTCTTTTAGTAAATCAGTGATAAATTTCCTCTCTATTTGTATTTATCAGAACTACATGTGCGAGATGATGGCATCTGTAGGGGAGGTTCCTGGAGGTATCATAGGGAAGGAGCACATCATCTTCGGGAACATTGAGGAAATATATGCCTTTCATAAAGAGTAAGTACATGTATAGATTCTTGCCCAAGTGCCTGGACATTACCTCTACAGTGTGTCCCAGAAAATTGTTTACATTCTATTGATCTGTTTTATGCTATTACATATTTTTGTTTAGAGTGCAATTGTATTTTGTTGATAAGTCAGAAAATTTACAAGTAAGTCTTCAGTTGTAAGGAACACTTACGAATTACGATGGAAGGAGAATATATTTTGCGGATAAATTTTGTGTCTCAAACTGTCTTTTACCACATGAATTTAAAACAATTTTGCAGCAGGTACATGTATCCCTGAGACTTTTTCACATCCAGAGATAGTCTCTGGCGTTGAATGTTCTTGTTCCACCAAGTCCATAGAATCCAATAGAAAAGAAATATCTCTTGAGTGTCAGTTGAACTCAAACTTACCTTTTAGTAGAGCTATTAAAACCACCTTCAGTTTTTTTACAATGATATTTTTGTACTCCATAGCGTCTTCTTGAAAGAACTCGAGAAGTATGAATCGATGCCTGAAGATGTTGGCCATTGTTTCGTCACATGGGCTGACAAGTTCCAGATGTATGTAACCTACTGCAAGAACAAACCAGACTCAAATGCCTTATTAGTAGAACATGGAGGAGTATTCTTTGATGTAAGTACAATTTATCCCAAATAAATAATAATAATAGTGTAAACTTATAGAGTGCACACACCATCCAGGGACGCTCATGGGGCTAGCTCAGCAACAGTTCTCTTTGATACAAGTAAATTTAACAATTTTGCAATATTTATATCACCCATTTCAATCCCCAGCTCTGCCCGGTGCGGCCCGGTGCCCTCGTAACTCAATATATTCACTCTGTCTTTTTCAGTGTCAGAATATTAGGCTTTGCATGAGACGGTTTTATCAGAGAAAACATGCAGTATTATTTGTGTAAATCTGAACTCTAGCTTCCGGTAAAATCAGAAACCGTAGTGTGTATGAAATGTTCATGAAATATACATGAATTTCATGAGTGGTTTGCATTTGCAAAAGTTTCATGCCACAAAATATGTGAATCACAATTGTTGCAACACAAATTTTTGCAATATGTGAAAGCTTCTTGCAATGAAAATGACCATCCTTGACAATATGCAAACGTTTACTGTATCTGCAGTGTTAAATAAATTATCTTGACCTACAAAATGTTCATCTTCATTCGTAGAGGAAGGCGGTTATGAAAGCAGTTACATTTATGTCATCCATTGGGGGATTGTATGGACTTGAGCACTGAACAGGAACCCATTATTATTAGCATTGCGAATAGTGTTGTAGTTGTGGTTGTTGATGGTGATGCTAGTATGAATCTTTGTGACTTTAAATATTTGTAATTGATGTATTACTTGTTCAAAGATTTGATGGCCCTTTGCAAATCATATTTAGCAAACATCCATATCATTTTATAGATAGATGAGTATTTTGACAGAAAGTGCATTGTTTTTGTTTTTAATGTGAATTTCATTTTCATATGTATTTGACATTATTGACTTATTTAATTGTTTTTAATCTGTCCATATAACAGGAAATGCAGAAGAAGCATAACCTAGGCCTGTCAGTGCAAGCTTACATCATCAAACCAGTACAGAGAATAACTAAATATCAGCTGCTGCTCAAGGTATGTTGTTGATGTTATTGTTGGTTTTTATGGCATTTTCCATCGTCGTTGGATGATTTTCGCCATGAAATAACCCATCTTTGAAAAACCCATCTACTTGAATACAGCTATTGTAATTTTGTAGTTGTCAGATGAAAGGACACATTCTTTACTTTTATATTTCTGAGCATTTTTGTGAAATAAAAACTGCACTTTGCAATAGTTGTTGTTATTCTTTAAGTAAGAAACAAGATTCTTATTTGAAGAATACATGCAAGATTGTGGAGGCATGATGGTTCACTGGTAGAGAAGTTCTTTTGTAATTGGGAGGTTGTAGGTGCAAAACAGATTTGATGTGCTAGAGCCCTTTGCTAAAGCATTGATCCTCATTACCTAATCCCTTTGAGAGGACAGCTGTTGATCCCCTGGTTCCTTACTTACAAGCATACACATGCTATCTTAGCATTCAGGTTAAAACAAACCATAGCAACAAACCCCAAAAACAAGATTCATGAGAAAGGGAGGAGCAGAGATACTATTGCATACTGTTTGCCCTTTTTACTCATGAATCTTGCATATTCTTGGGTTTGAATAAAATATTATTGAGCCAAACCACAAAAATTGGAATGGTTGTCGCGAAAAGGTTAATATGTACATACAAGGACATTATCTATGTAGTCTAATACAGTCAAGCCTGCTTTAGTGACCACCTGTCTACAAAGACCACAGTTTTTGTTTCCCTTGAAAAATTGAAACATGGAATAAAGGATCCTGTCTCCAAAGACCACTTCTTGTGTTTCCCTTGGGTGATCGCTATAGACAGGTTAGATTGTATATGTATTATTTAAAATGTTGATTTGTAAGATTTGATTTCTTTTTGTTTGTCAGGATCTTCTTGCTACATGCGAGGAAGGAAGAGGAGAGATCCAGGATGCGTTAGACGTGATGTTGACGGTACCAAAGAAAGCCAACGATGCTATGCACGTCAGCATGCTGGAAGGATTCGATGTAAGCTCATTCATTCATTCATTCATTCATTCATTTTGTGAGCTTTCTCATTCTGTTGGGTCATATGTGGAAGAAGAGTAGCAATGTTACATGAAAAGGATTACTGTATAAATTCTTTCATATGCTAAATATATGGTGAAATAACTAACCATTTTGGGTAAAGTTTTGATGCCACATTTGTGTGTAGTCCAATATACCCATATCTGCGTGCAGAGCTTTTTATTGTATGAAAATTTTAAGCAATTTGCTAAAAATTTGAGAATTTAAGAACATCACAATACATAATGGTCTGGACGTGTATACCAATTGGTTCTGTCCAGTACCACCTTAGATGTAGATGTACACTACTATTCTTTTGATTTACATGGACAGCATTTTCAAGTCAGTATCTATAGAGGTTTAGACAGACCAATGATTTCTTGTCAATAAACCAAATTAAAAAAATATACAGTATTTAGACATCCTATAAATTTCTAGACAATTTTCAGACAATTTTTTCACAGCAAAATAGCATGACCAGTACTTATATAATATTGGATGGCTTTGAGTGTGATACAAGAATATATTGCTCAAACAAGTCGGAGACGAGTCCAATATTATCATAGTGAGAGCAATTATTCTTGTATCACACACAAAAAAGCCATATAATATTAATATTATTATCTATAAAAGGCTGACTAGCGAAATAACAACATTTGACTTACCTCAGTAAATATATTTTTTGTGGGTGTGATATCGATTTTGATATCAATAGTTGAAGTTCTCGGATGACTGAGCAATACAAAATATTAGTCAGTCATTCGGGTACTGCGCTACTTTATATTGAATACACTAATTTATTGTACCACTAAAAGCCTTATATAGATAATAATCAATTATATCGTTGAACTTTGACCTTTGTTTGTCAGGACTACCTTCGAGCTCATGGAGAAGTGATCCTCCAGGATGCCTTCCAGGTGTGGGACACCAAGCAGATCTTCAGGAAGGGCCGGGAGAGACATATCTTCCTCTTTGAGATGTTTCTCGTCTTCAGCAAGGAGACCAAGGACAGCACTGGCAAGACCAAATACATGTACAAGAGCAAGATGGATGTAAGTCATATTGGAGGAATTCTTTAATATGCTACTAAAACTACGAGATATCCTTAAAGGCATCATTTGACAATGTTAAATCTGAGATGCACGGCCCTACGTGTTATCAGTGTCTGTGATATGGTGAAATTTTGTAAGCCTTAAAAAAAAGTGCCTCAAAAAAGAAAAAATCTTTGAGTGACCGGTTTTACCATACTCACAATAGACTGTAGTATTATCAAAGCCGTTAGGAAAACAAAAAATGAAATTTTGATTTCCAATCATAGATATCTTGATAATCAGACAGGCGATTGGCTTGTAAAAGTCATGGGATTCATGTATGACCTAAAGTATATTCTATCTGAAGAGATTGCACAAGGTCATAACAAAGGGAATGAACTACACCGTTTTCAAGATTGGGCATAATGTCAACATTGCAAAAACTGCTTCACTTTAAACTGTATTGTTTCCTAAGGGTGTTTTAACATGTACTTGTAGGTCTTTTTTTTTATTTGTCTAATTCACGATGTAGTGATTATTGTCATACTATTTTTTTCAAAGTAATAATGTCAATACTTCAAATTAAAATGCATATCAACGAACCAACAACTATGGGCAGCCAATCTTTGTGTTGTATGAGGGTCGAAAATGATTGTCTGCAAGTTTTATGATAAAAGTGAGATATTTTGATATGTGATGTAACATGTATTTTATGATTTCTGTTCCCTTTCTTGACAACAGATGTCCGACCTTGGCATAACCGAACATATAGAGGGCGATCATTGTAAGTTTGCTCTGTGGACGGGAAGGACACCATCTTCAGACAACAGAATAGTACTCAAGGCAAGTCAATCAAACTTCTATTTTTTTTCACTCAAACGGATTAGTATTTAGAGTAGTGTCTCAGTAAAAATCTTTGTCACTTTCACTGTAAATTTATGAAAAGGAGAGAATAGGCTATGTGCTTTCCAATCAAAAGAATTTTGGTAACCTTTAATAATAATAATACATAACATTTATTAGGCGCTTAATACTGATGTTTCTGAGCGCACAGTGTTCTGATTAAGAGAAGACTATAACCCGTAGAATTAAATTAGAAGAAAAAGCAAAAATACAAAAGTAACATAGATAAGGTAAGAAAAACAGTGGCAATCAACTAAATAAAGACAAATATGGTGCGCACCCCCATTGACCGACGCACAACTGCAATTTACAATTTGAAAAGATAGGTTTTGAGTAGAGATTTGAATTGAGATACAGAGGGGGCGCAGTGAATAAAGGCGGGCAGTTTACAAGCAAATGGAAGTATTGACTCTATATTTGTAGAGTCGTATTGGTCATGATGTTTGTGTACCAATATGTTGTGGTGATAAGTCATGTATACTGACTTTTGTGGATGCAAATTTGTTTAATCATGTTACAAAAAATGTTCTGCAACACTTGTTGTGCAAATTTTGAAGAATGGTTTGTGTGTGTGTGTGTGTATTGGGTTTTTACAGACGTGTATCAATCAGATATGATTATTTACGTCTGGGGACCGACCTTTAAACATCACCATTTACTGTAACTTTGTGAGCTTATTTTATCTTGTGTGTGTTTTTATTTGTAGGCTCAGAGTATGGACAATAAACAGGAATGGATCAGAAGACTGAGGGAAGTCGTTCAGGATAGGCAGATTCACCCCAGAGCAGGTATAGTCAAATAAGGAATTATGGAGTTATGAGAAGAGAGATGGAAAGAGATGAAGATATCAAGACAGGTATTCAGAAATGATCAAAGAGAGAGAGAGAGAGAGAGAGAGAGATGATGAGAAGTATGGGACAGATACAGATAGGAGTGGGATATGAACAGCTTTTCAGGTATAGAGAGACAGTCTGAGAGAGAGAGAGAGAGAGAGAGAGAGAGAGAGAGAGAGAGAGAGAAGGGGAGAGAGAGAGAGAGAATGTGAGAAGAGAGAATGTCAGAAGAGAGAGAGAGAGAGAAAGAGAAGGGGTGGTAGGGGGGCAATCACAAGAAAAGAAAAGGTTTAGAAAAGGCACAAATATTGCATTTGAAGAGTTGGACAGAAACAAATTCAGACCTGTATTAATATTGTCCATCATCCATCCGTCTATTTTTGTTTTGCAGCTCTGATTGATACTGTCAAGTTCTCTAAGACTTCCTTCACCAAAAGTGCCCCATCCACGTCTAGTAGTCTCAGCCAGAAGTCCAGCAGGTAAGACTCAGATATAACATTTTCCATGGCAATGGGAACAAACAAAAAAGAAGAAAATAGATGATTTCCGAAACTTTTCATAACTTGTAAAGATATGGACTAGTCCTGGGGAGTATTTCACAAAGACTAAGTTGGACTTAACTATGGCAGGCCGTTCATGCCACCGTTTGCTCGCACAATTTAATAGCATTGATCTCTCAAGGGACGTACAAATCATGGTCACAGATCTACAGAATGTACATTTTTTTATAGTTTATTATTGAAGGAAAAATATTATCTGAAGATCATAATGGTGAGAGCAAACAGTGGCATTACGGCCTGTCATAGTTAAGTCCAAATCAAAGTGGATCTTAGTCTTTGTGAAACACTTGCCTGGAATTCTAACAACTACATTGTGAGAAATGAGGATTCAATACATTGAAAAACTTCTAAGGCAGTGGACACAGTACTCCCACTGTGTATGCATATACATGTGAAGAATCAGGATAATCATTTCAGTAGAGTGCTCTCTTTTTACAGAAACAAGTCTAGTAATACCTAGTGTTTCCTTACTCCAATTCCTGTCTTCAGCAGCAAAAAGTTATTACTACTTTAAAAAATATAAGACGACAGTACATTTATAAGTTTCAAAATGGAAAGATGTGATGTACTTTCTGTTGTTATCATCCATAAAGGTCTCTCTCTCTCCCTCTCTCTCTCTATCCCTCTCTCTCTCTCTCTCTCTCTCTCTCTCTCTCTCTCTCTCTCTCTCTCTCTCTCTCTTTCTCTCTCTCTCTCTCTCTTTCTCTCTCTCTCTCTCTCTTTCTCTCTCTCTCTCTCTCTCTCTCTCTCTCTCTCTCTCTCTCTCTCTCTCTGTCTCTACATCTCTTCATATGAGATTCTTTAAAAAACCTACAGACCACCTCATACGTCTTAAGTGACAAATTCAAATTCTTGTTTTCTTTGTTGTTGAAAAGAAAATCAACACTTAACTGTTCAATTCCTATCACATTTTGCTACCACAGGAGCTACAATTCAGAAGAAAGTCTGAATGATGACTCTTTGCTGGGGGGATATGACAGGAACTCAATAACATCTGTATCAACAAACAACACCAACTATACAGACAACAGTGATAGGGTAAGCCTATGTTGATGATGTGTACTTCATGTGGATGACAATGTGAACGGATGAATCTTTAATGAAATGTCTTGAAATGGATGAGTCAATGATGAGATAATGTTACTGGAGGAATGAGTGAATGGAATTGCGGGATGATGAAATTATGTGTCACCAGCAGATGTGAAGGATGTAATATGCAGTTTGTAAACGAAGAAAAATTGACTATTAAAAGTGGCATGTTGGTTAAAGGAGGATTGGTGGGTCGTTAAAGGGCAAGTCCTCCGTGATATTAATTTGGTATTAATAGAAGCAGAAAAGGGAGAGGAACAGGTCAGCGGAAAGTTGAGAAATTTTAAGAAAATATAATTTTCCCTCAAGAAAATTTCAATCATACTTGCACACTAAATATAATTATTGTAAGTATTTTGCTATACTACCTCTGTATGGAAACAAAATCTATTCCCTCATCCATGATGAAGAAAATAAAAGTCTATGACATTGTATGTACAGAGCAAATTGGAGAGGACCTCGCAAGATTTGTCAGTGTTGCTAATTTGTGTTAGATTAATCGCAACCTCAAAAATGTGTAACTTACTTATTTTTAATAGGAATTTGCTTAAACTTTTCATGACGTGTTCCTTTCATTTTTCTGCTTCTGTTAAAACCAACTTAATATCAGGATGGACTTCCCCTTTAAGCAGATTATGATGTTTATAGTAGAATGAGTAATTGATGGGGATGAATGATATCTGAAGACTGCGACTGATTGAGTTTATTGAAATAAATGAGCTAAAGATAGGCATGAATGAAAATATGAATGAATGGAACTGGAGATTAAGAGATGGAAGCTGTTTTAATTGGGTTGTTGTCCTGAACAGATTTCTGATTACGGAAGTAATTGGAAAAGAGATAGATCTACACTCGTGTTTGATAACTGGACTGGTGGATAATATGTGATTTATGGAATCTATCTATAGTTCATTAACATAGGATGGATAGTTAGGATGATATATTTTATTTTTATCTAGAGATGACACAGTAATTGATGAGTCAATACAATATTATTTACGTTCAATTTGGAATGTAAATTGATGAATAAGCTCGTGGATGAGTGAAAGGCTAAACAGATATCAAAATGATGCCATCAACTTTTCACTGTTCATAAGAGAGACAAAGACTGAGTAAATGTTTTCTTAACCCATTCTCTATCAAGAAAGCATTAAGTATTCCACCTTTTCCTTGTACCATAGTTACGATGTGCTTCAGAATCTTCAGAAGTCATACATGTATATGGGCAATTTTTAAAATTATACAGAATAATCAGCCATTTTTGTAAAAATCGGTCAAAGAGATAAGAACATATGACAATACATTTTCTTCATCAAATTAATTGGCCTTTTAAAAGCCTCCTGAAGTAGTATACTGATGTTGAACATAGAAGTCCTCAGGGTGGTAGAATATATAAAGTTGGCAACATATCGATATGTTCTTTAGAGTCAGAATGCTTAGACTAGCAGTCGGTACACAAGTACACACTTGACCATTTGGTAACCCTGTTTACACGACTGTACTCTAATACAGACCAAATAAACCTCACTACATTTGCATAGAAATGGTAATTTCTTCAACTGCAGACAGAATAGTATACAGGCTAGTCTATCACTCTTCTATTTCTTCAGATGAATCCTTACTGCTAACCAATATATATTTTTTAATGTATCTTCTTCTGATTTGTTGTGAGTTTGAGCTTGAGTTTAAGTTTATTGACTTCACATTTCACATGCAGAAATAATACAGATAACAAAATATACATAAAAGACATATCATTTCATAATTCAAAAAAAAAAAAAAAGGATTATAGTAATTGACAAGGTAATCAGGCTACAAAGTTATATGTCACCACAATATAGATGAGACTTGGATATATATACGTGACCATTTATCAAGCCTTTCTACAAGACTGTACTCTCATCTAGACCAAAATAATTACATCACATTTGCACTTGCATGGACATTTTCATTTCTCCAACTGCAGACAAGATAGTCTTTCAGCCTCCCATTTCTTGTGATGAATTTTGTATTCATATGTCACTATTTTCCTATCTTCATTAGATTTTGGGGTATACATTGTAGGGACAGTAGTATTAAATCATTTGTAGATCAGACAGGGATCACGCAAGTTGGTGTATCAGCGCTGCTGGAATTCTGAGTAATCCCAAAAAAGGGTGATATTCATTATATATATAGTGCCATTTTTGTTAAAAGAAAGGCTTGAGATGCTTGGAGAGTTTAGATGTTATCACTTATAGAGAAACTCAATTGTGATCATTATTTTTTAAAGCCAGGGTCCTCAATTTTGTTTTTCGTACATAGTGTTGATCATTTTCTTAAAACTTAAAAACTTTTTTTTGTTATAGATACGATGATAAGCAAATAAACCAATTTCATGACTACATGTGTTATAGTATAACCTATAACCAGATCTCTTTTGATCTTTCTGACACACCCTTTCCTTCTCTATTCCTTCCCATTAATGTTCACATCATGTATCCTTCGTGAAACAACCTGTTAACTTCACAATCACAATATCCATGACATTCCTTTTACCATCTGAAATTGCCATCAACACTCTTACCAAATCATACACATGTACCATTAAATTGTTGCATTTCTTTGCTGCATTCTTGTGAATAATAACTTCAATTTCACCCTCTATAATTAGACCTGCATATGGAATATCATTGAAGCAATTCTTAAAAGTTCCACTGACTCTAAAATGTTGTGTAATTCTGTCCAGAATGGTAGTGTTATCCATCTCAAATCTTGTCTAATCTTTCTCGATATCACATCGAACCAATTCATTCTGTGCACGTCCATCATGCAACATGAGACTGCCGAGAGACTTGCTAACGGTAGCGGAGAAACCTCAAAGCCGATTTGACCTTGGTGACCGAATCCACCACTCTAACTTTCTTTCCATCTTCTCAGAATGGTGACAGGTTATTAGCATATTCTGTAGACATACCTGTGCATGTAGGCAAGTAAAGTGTCCACTGTGCGAAATGACTGCTACCTTACGTTTCTTGACATATATTTCAACTCTTCTCAGACAAACGGGTTCGTTAGACTTGAATCACATGTAATTACAGTATGTTGTTGCATTTATTTAGGGCTTCTCAGGATATTTTCTAGATTGTTGTCATTTAGTTTTGTAATTATACGAAGAATTTCCATGACAACAGTCTAAAATTTGAATTCATTTCTGAATTTATTTTTATTTCTAAAATCTAAATAATATTTCATTTCTAAAATCTAAATAATATTTCATCACTTGAAGTGAATAGATCTTTAGTATTTTGGCTGGTATCCTATTTTGACCTGTAGATGGCTTTTTTCTAGTGGAATACTATGGTGTTACATTATCTATAAATAGTTGCTTTGAATAGACCATCTGAAAGATATAATCTTTAATTTGTCCTGATTCTTTAATCGTACTGAATTTCTTACTTGTAAGGAATAGAAATGACTTGAAAACATGAACATGCAGAAAGTATATAGCGACAGGTAATGGTCGAGAGAGAGAATTATTAAACAGAAAATATGCTCCTCTTATTCAATGCACTGCAAGTGCTACAGTGAATTGCTCCCTTATTAAGGAACGCGTTTATAACGAGATATATGATGAATTTGATCTTATCCATAAACAGCCATTAAAGTGATCAACAGGTTTTTTCTTCAAATTGCTCAATATGCTGATGATAGAAGCACGATTACTAAAACCGCCCACACTCATGCATTTTCATGCATAAGGATGCAATTTGACATCAGCTCACCTACATGTATATTGGGTGTATTTTGTAGATGTTATGTACATAAAGCATATCCATTGAATGCAATGCACATGTTATGTGACAATACCATTATTCTTGTCCTAGATTTGAAGTGATCCAGTAGATCACATATTCCTTGATAACCTTGCAAGAATCAGAGATCTCTTTCGAAGATAGTCTTCTTTCAGTGGGAAAAAAAGAAGCCTTTTTCAGTCTCAACCATCTAAAACAAGTTGGTGTTGCAGTTTATGTAGATCTTGTTTAGAGGTATGTGTCTGTTATCATAGTTTAGCTGAATGGTAAAAATTCTCATTTGATAATCGGTAAGTCTACCCCGACTTCAAATTGGAGCACTACAAAACTTTTCTGTAAAGGAATAAAATATGAAGATGATAAAGATTAAGAAGATGATCGTGGAGAGCAATTAAAACACTTTTTCCCATGTGAATGACAGTTATGAACAAAATCTTTGAAGTGTAGAAAGTTTGTTCACCCTTTAATATGTCACCTTGCTGATTAGTTTTGATAATGAGAAATTACTGTGGAGAGGAAAATTTGAAGTGAAGAAATTTTTCCAAAAGCTATTGAATAGTGAAATACCGGTAAAGAAAGTTCCATCATATATATTTTTTTCTTTTGATCGTCATTTCACACGTACATGATATGACTGCACAGACAGATATAAACAGACCAGATCCCTCTATTTAGAGTAGACTCCGGATATTATTGATGAGTAGGAATTTGTTAATTTTGTTGGCGATGGCGTTGGTTTTCTCACCGTAACATGAACCTGATCCTCCTCTGTGCAGCCTAGCCTTGTCAGCATGACGAAATCTCACATAACATTCGGCCGGTCGCCACCACCCGGCCGGCAAGTCCAAATTACACAAACTGCGACACTCCCACCAACTTGTTCCATCTAGCGCTAGGTAACTCTATATCACAATTTAGCTGGTAAGGAACCTAAGGGGATCTAAACTAGTCTCTCCCTCGTACCTCAATGGTGTTATTAGAATGCATCTAAGACCTTCTGCCCAATCCCAAATAAAGGGAGTTTGATTAATAATGAAACCCAAACTTCATTTAACCTTCATTTATGTTTTATAACCAATTTTTTTTCTAGAAATTGAATGAAACTAAATAAGAAGTGTGCTAGCTTTGCACCATGCATTTCCTTTTAATAATTGCTCTAGCGAATACTTTGTGCTTGTGAAGGGAAAGTTAAATGATTCAAGCATTGTATAATGTTTGGTAAAATGGAGGCTTCAGCATCATTTTGCTACAAGAATCCATTAAAGCTTCAAAACAATTTGCTGTCTGATCGTGATATTATGAGAATTATACACAACCATGCACTATCCTGAAAATAAACACTGTTTCTTTTCAAAATGTGTGTTTCCTACTTATATCTCTGTCTTGTGTGTATACCACTTTTCTTTCTTTGTAATGTTTTTTTCTTCTCAGTTTCTTGTTTATTTTTAAAAATGTGTGAATATTTTCTTTTGCTATTGCATCAATAGTTGCCACAATTTTGAAGGAATTTCGATGTTTCCAGCTTCTAATCGTACATACTTGGTATACTTGGTATAAATCTAATCGTACATACCTTATAAGTCTTAGTCAAATTTCCTAATCTGAGACTAGGATAGAGCCATCAAGTTAAGGTGTGAAGCACAATCTTAATGCTATTACAGAAAGGCAAATCTTGTTAGCCTGATTGGTCTGCAACAAAGTCTGATGGTCTAGAAAGTAGGGATTCCAGAGCACTGAAAGACATACAGTCCAATAGAGATTAGTCTATACTCCAGCATATAAAGGACTTTTTTATTTGGTAGGAAATTTAACCTGAAAAGCAGAATTTGGATTTTAGTCAGAGCAAGACAACATAAACTCAACAAGGTGTGACTATAGTTCAGAAGACAATGTTAAAATATTATCAATAGGGTCTGAATCATAGTCTAATACCTCAAAGGACCAGAATAGCAGACATTCAAGACATTATAAGAATGATACCAGACAGCATACACTCAATAGGGTCTGAATCATAGCCTACCATTTTCTTTTTCAAAAGCAGGACAGAATACACGCACAGGGCCTACATATATACACTGAACAGGGCCTGGATCATAGCCTAATACAATTTTGGCAAAGCATCTGAGACAGAATATGCAGATTTGGGTCTGAATCATAGTCTACTCTTTGAAAGAAGCGAGCCAGCATGCACTCAACAGATAGCCCCCTGACGTGATCAAGTGCGTGTATCACTGACGACCATCATGCTTGCGCTTGCGTCACGCGTGCTGTTTGTACGCAGGGCAGTGAAGATCACAAGAGCTCTCATTTCAACGCAGCCGGATGCAGACAATGCGGAACATATGGGGCGCGACTCTGCTGCTGATGATAGGCAGGAAGGGAAGAGAGATGGGGACAAGAGGGAGAGAAAAACAGTGATTGAATAGTGGCCCCAATACATCGATCCAAACAATTTTTTAGGAAAAAATTATCGCTGAATAGTGGCCCCAATACTTTCGATCTGAAGAATGTTTAAGAAAAAAACTAGTTGCTGAATAGTGGCCCCTATACTTTCGATCTGAAGAATGTTTTAGGAAAAAACTAGTTGCTGAATAGTGGCCCCTATACTTTTGATCCAAAGAATGTTTTGGATAAACTAGTTGTAGTTGCTGAATAGTGGCCCCTATACTTTTGATCCAAAGAATGTTTAAGAAAAAAACTAGTTGCTGAATAGTGGCCCCTATACTTTTGATCTGAAGAATGTTTTGGATAAACTAGTTGTAGTTGCTGAATAGTGGCCCCAATACTTTTGATCCAAAGAATGTTTAAGAAAAAAACTAGTTGCTGAATAGTGGCCCCTATACTTTTGATCTGAAGAATGTTTTGGATAAACTAGTTGTAGTTGCTGAATAGTGGCCCCAATACTTTTGATCCAAAGAATGTTTAAGAAAAAAACTAGTTGCTGAATAGTGGCCCCTATACTTTTGATCTGAAGAATGTTTTGGATAAACTAGTTGTAGTTGCTGAATAGTGGCCCCTATACTTTTGATCCAAAGAATGTTTAAGAAAAAAACTAGTTGCTGAATAGTGGCCCCTATACTTTTGATCTGAAGAATGTTTTGGATAAACTAGTTGTAGTTGCTGAATAGTGGCCCCAATACTTTTGATCCAAAGAATGTTTAAGAAAAAAACTAGTTGCTGAATAGTGGCCCCTATACTTTTGATCTGAAGAATGTTTTGGATAAACTAGTTGTAGTTGCTGAATAGTGGCCCCTATACTTTTGATCCAAAGAATGTTTAAGAAAAAAACTAGTTGCTGAATAGTGGCCCCTATACTTTTGATCTGAAGAATGTTTTGGATAAACTAGTTGTAGTTGCTGAATAGTGGCCCCTATACTTTTGATCCAAAGAATGTTTAAGAAAAAAACTAGTTGCTGAATAGTGGCCCCTATACTTTTGATCCAAAAAATGTTTTTAGAAAATTAGTTGCTGCTCTCCTAGTGAAAGTTTTCTTGTGATCGTTGAATATTAAGTAAATGTACGAATGAGAGATGGCATTTTCAGTAATACATTATTTTTGGTCCCTAGCTTTTTGACACATCACATTGAAAAAAATGCATGCATCCGAGAGAATATAATAGATATGTTGACCTGAAGATACTTGAAAAAAAACATCAACTGAAGGCTTGGCACAAGACCAAAAGCAAGAGTTGGTGATTTCTCCCTCCATTCACGTCTCATTTAACAGTGGTTGGTAACCATGGCAATGCCTAATCGATAACCACCTTCGGAAAGGAAGTGATAAGCATGGTTCAGTGACTTTATAGAATTCCGTCCTGACAGTCACTGTTTTTTGTAGCTTTTTTCTCCTTGTAGGCGATGAGTCTTGTATTGTTACAAGGAACCTGTTGAATACCAACACATGTAGCTGACATGATTGGAAGGAGATATTACAGTTCCAGTTGAATCCAACCCTGAATATTCTCACTAGACATAGATGTATATCTATACTCCACACATTCTTAAGATTGTCTACATGTGTTTGTACCAAGTCTCAGGGACATTTTCCTTCTTATTCTACTAACATATAATTGACTAGTTATATATTTATAAATAAATCTTTGTGCAATTATGTAACTCTTTGTTCTCATTTCATCTTTCAGGTAGTTAAAGGGCAAGTCCACTCAAAAAATAACTTTCTTTCAACAGAAGCAGAAACTCAGACAAGCCAATCAAAACAAGTTTGAGCAAAATCAGATAACTAATAAGAAAGTTATGAATTTTTGATGACATGAAAAACTTTGAAAATCACAAGACAAATTGGCAACTTACTCAAACACTCATGAGTCTGTGACGTCATTGTTTTACTATCCACTAATTGTATTATTTATATTGATGATATAAATTTCCAATTCCCCCCCCTCCAAAAGAAAAAAAAAAAAAAAATCTTATTTTCTTCATATCAGCATCCAAGTTATATGGATAGTAATATGTTTTTGTCTGGATGCACTAATACAGAGTAAATTTGTTCAGTTCAATCATGACAAATGTGAATTTTGATAAACTATTCATATTAAAAATCAATGATTATGGGGCTTTCTTCTTTAGATACCTTGAACCGTTACAAACTATGTTCACATCAGCTGTAGATAGCAGTGGATATCTTAGCTCTGAGCCTGATTGATAAATCGTTGAAAAGTGATCAAAATTAACTCATTGTAATCGATTGGCAGATCCTATTAACCATGTAGTAAGACCAGGTCCCTTTTCAATGGGTGTACTAAAGAATTGTTAATAATGGCATTTTTAGGATAACCATTTTTCTAGTCATTTTTAGCTCCACATATCTTTCAGGATTAGTTTAACATAAATTACAGGTGGCTGACTTATTGATGATTACATAAGGATCATAAGAGAAAGAGAGAGAGAGTGATCAAGCAAAAGAGAGAGAGAGAGAGAGATAGAGAGAGGAGAGAGAGAGAGAGAGAGAGAAGGAGAAGAGAGATAGAGAAGGAGAAGAGAGATAGAGAGAGAGAGAGATAGAGAGAGAGAAAGAAAGAAAAATTCAGGAGATGTACAATTATCATTAGCGAATATACACATTGCATTTCACACACCAAATGAACTCCCACATATCCCCAGTGCACATGCTCATGTCATGTGATCCATGTTTTGGTTCTACAGGGAAATCAAGAAAAGTGGAATTTCTCAGAGTTTCAGAATGTATTAATTAGAATGCTGGCTGCCTTTCATCTGCCTTTGATCGGCATATCATGGATCGAATGAAGAGAGGCGTGAAAGGTTTGAAACTTGGGGTATGCGTGATTGGTGAAAGTCTGGTCTTTTTGGAGCCAGAAGGGTTCAAGTTCAAGTTCAGTTTATTCAATTCCAATAAAATATACAAAACAGAATACAATCATGACAGAATAAGAGTATAAGTCGATCAATAATACAAAATAAGGTAAAATTATAAAACTATAAAGTGATACATCAGATAACAACATAAGATTATTGGAATTGGGTGGCCATAAAAAACCATGTGGATTTGTCGAGACGACCACCCTTGATGAAGGTAAAATACGTTTCATTGAACATTCAATATAATATTTAAAAAAATAAAAGATAATAAAGTACTATAAGGGAATAAACAATTATAAAAATATGACATAATTTATTTTAAAAAATACATAACCGCACAAACCCACCACAGGACAATACAAGGCAGTAAAATCATTAATTTAAAATTTAAAATTTCACACACTTGTGATTAAGTACGATTTGAGTTTTCTTTTAAAGGTATTCATTGAGTTAAGTGATTTTATTTCTAGTGGCAGATTATTCCAGATAACAGGAGCATGATGTCTAAAAGAGAATAGTGAGTAATTTTTATTAACAGTCCATAGATGATATTTATTTCTGCTTCTTGTATTATGGTCATGAACAGTTGTATTAGAAGTGAGCATTGATGATAATGATTTATGGAGCATATTCTGCTTATGTTTAAAAAGTAATATTGAACAGTAGTAAGAGTTGAGTTGAAACACAGTGAGAACATTAAATTTAACAAATAATTCTTTAGTATGGGCTTGTCTCCAAGAAAATGAACATATACGAAGAGCTCTTTTCTGTAATAAATACAATGGTTGTAATTTTGTTGGATATGTGTTCACCCACACTACATTACAATAAGATAAATAAGGCAAAACTAAGGTATTATACAAAGTAATAAGAATACGTTGAGGGAAGAGATTGCTAAGTTTGCGGATGACACCAACATTTCTGGATACTTTGTTTGTTACATCTGTTATATGGTTATTCCATGTAAGTTTTTCATCAATCAAGACGCCTAAGAATTTTGTGTGACTTACACGCTTTATAACTTGATTATTCATTTTTATATCCAATAATTCTATGTTATTTTTTTTAGTATTTTTAACATAAAAATATATATAATTTGATTTGTCCGTATTTAAGGATAATTTGTTATAATAAAACCATTCAGATACCTTCTGCAATTCCAAGTTGAGAATATTATTCAAAGATTGTAAAGAATCATGAGAAACTAAAATGTTGGTGTCATCCGCAAAGAGTACAAATCTCAACTTATTTGAACAGTTTGGAAGATCATTAACAAATATCAAGAATAAAAGTGGCCCAAGTATAGATCCCTGGGGCACACCGCATATAACATTTAAAGGCTTGGATAAAACATTATTGTAAGAAACATATTGCACACGGCTAGATAAGTAGTTTTTAAACCAGAGCAGAGGAAGACCCCTTATTCCATAAAATTGCAGTTTATGCAATAATATGGTATAGTCGATGCAATCAAACGCCTTACTCAAGTCTAAAAATATTCCAACAGTATGAAGTTTCTTATTCAATGCATTAATTATATAATCATGCAGGTTAATCAAAGCCATTTCGGTAGATACATTTTTTAAAAAGCCAAACTGATAATCATTTAAAAGATGATTACTAAAAAGGAAATCGTATAATCGATTATACACAATTCTTTCTAAGATCTTTGAAAAGAAAGGGAGTAGTGAAATGGGGCGATAGTTAGAAACATTATGTAGGTTATCTTTTTTGTATATAGGGATCACTTTAGAAATTTTAAGCTTAGAAGGAACAATACCAGAAGACAAGGATAAGTTTAAAATATGGCATAATGGTTGCAAAATAAGTACTATTATTTTCTTAATAACTACCGGACTCAAATTGTCAATACCACAACTACTGCTACATTTGATTTTTTTAGTAACTTCAATTATTTCATTTTCAGTAACAGGTTTAAAAAACAATGATTTAGAACATTTCTGCAGCAAGAATTTGGTATAATCATCGTTATTAAGGTGATTTCCGGAATCATTTATTAATAATCCAATTTTTATAAAAAACTGATTAAAACTATTTCCTATATTCTTATTCCCGCATACAGTGTTCCCATTATCATATACAAAGTTAGGCAAATTATTCTTTTTACTACCAAGTACCTCTTTAATAATATTCCGTGTCTTTTTTAGATTACCACTAGATTCCTGAAATTTATGTTCGTAAAACCTTTTCCGAGCGTTCTTTAACGACTTGTTAACAACATTTCTTATCTGTGCATATTTCTTCTTGGTATTAAGGTTTGGATTTTCACGATATTTCTTAAATAATTTATTTTTCTTCCGAATCTTTTTTAATAACGTTGAATCGATCCAAGGTTTCTTCCTTTTTTTATTCCCTTTGATTTTGGAAACTTTTTGAAATACATTATCATATAAGTTACTGAATTTCATTAAAAATCTATTGTAAGCAACTTCAACATTTTCACAAAATAGTGTTTGATTCCAGTCAATAACAACAAGTTTTTCTTTGAAAGTAGTAATAGTATTTTCATTGATTTTACGACGTTCATATATCGAAGCATTTTTAGATAAATTGTATTTCTTTGAAACTTGGAATACAGGAAAATGGTCGGAGATGTCATTCACAAATAGGCCAGATGAAATGTCAGAATTGAAATTGTTTGTAATAATATTGTCAATTAAAGAAAACGATGACTGAGTTATCCTAGACGGTTTATCTATTAGAGGCAAGAAACTATATGCATAGATTATACTAAGAAATTGATTTACAGAATTACAATTAGAATACTTCATCAAGTCAATATTAAAGTCACCCATTATATATGCATGCTTATATTCTAAATCGATTTTCTTCAAGCAATCTTCAAAGTTACAATTAAAATCAATAATATTTGATGAGGGTTTTCTGTAAACAATACCCACAATAATATTCTTTCTTTGTGATAGCATTATTTCAATAAAAAGTGATTCATAATTTTGTGATTGTTCTAATAAATCTGTCCGAACTACATAATTCAATGAATGAGAAATCAAGAGAGCTACTCCTCCACCTTTCCCAAGATTCCGATCAGAATGAACAAATGCATAATCATTCATATCAAACAATAAAGGGGTACTGTTATTAATCCAGGTTTCTGAAAATCCATAGATAGAAAAGTTGAACGACAATGTAGATACAAATTCAGATATCGCATCGAAGTTTTTGTTCAAGCTACGAGAGTTAAAGTGCAGTAAGCTAAAGCTATTATTTACATTTTTAAAACTGTCTATAAATCGATCATCTAAATAGTATTTGCAATTAAAATCAAATTCCAATTCAAAATCAGAATCACTATTCGAATTAAATTTTTTATACAAATTATTCAAATCTTGAGTTGCGAGCGATTGAGTATTGGCGCTGTCAACATACATATCAATCAATTCAGTATCGTCGATGTCATTGAAAGGAAAAATAGAATGGAAGCATCGTGTACATTGACATTGACATAGATGTATATCATGTAAATCATCTATAGAAGTATGACGATCATCATGATAGTTTCTGCAATGGGAACAAGTGAATGAATCTGTGTTTATCGCAAGATTACAATCTGCACAAAACATCACAAACAACTAATAATTAACATCAAACATCAAACTTAAAATAAAACTTAAGCTACAACAGTATCTTCAACAGCTAAGAGGAAGAACAACAAAAAAATTACAAAAAATTACAAAAATTACAAAAAATTACAAAAATTACACACAACCAAGGAATTATAAAAAGGTCTTTATAAAAAAGATTAAAATATTTTACTTAAGTTAATAAAAAGTAAAGTCTCATTGACAAAGACTAGGATACATTATATTCATACAACTATGTACACAATAACAAATATAAATCAGTATGAAAAATACAGCAGATGAAATGTCACTGTCATGAATCTTGACACTATCATAATCAGTGAAAAAAATAAACATATTAAAAAATAAACATATTACCGGCAAGTGAGGAAAGAGAACTACCACAGAAGTTTCGGGAGAGTGTTTAGAAAGTCAATGTTTGGGATAAGTCGTCTTACAGACTCACCATGAGTGGATGGAACATTCGCAAATACCTTCCCATCCATAGTCCAGCAGGTTGTGACTCTATCGCTCTTCTGGGTAGCAATTAGCAAACTGTGTCTATAGCGGGTAAGGTCCTCATGAACTGAGATTTTTGATTTCTTAAGTTTCTTTTTCTCCTTCAAGATTTCTCTCTTTTTTTTGTGGGAAGTAAGCTTAACGATGATTGGACGCGCTTTCGGTCCACCTGGCTTGCCCACACGATGCGAGCGGTCGATGTCAGAAGACCGAAGCTCGACTCCTAGTTGCTTTACCATGATGTCAATCACGACATCATCGGTGATCTCACCTGCACTTTCAGGAGAACCAAAAACTCTGATGTTGTTTCTCCTAGAGTACTGCTTCAGCTCCTCAAGTTCCCCGTCCAGGCGACCGATGGTGTCTTGCTGCTTAGTCAGCTCAACATTGAGATGATCAACCTCTTTCCTTTTCTGCTCGACAGCAGAGTGCAGATCCAAAATAGTTCCTGCATTCTGCTCAATCCTTTCGAGAAGTTGCTCCTTCACTCCTGCCAGTATCTTGTCAATCACCTTGTTGACAACGCCTTGGAATATTGTAAGAAGTTCATCGTTTTGAAGCAGATCAACAAGTTGTTCAGCACTGATGAGAGGTTGAGATGGCTGGGCCTGGGTTTGTGCTTTAGGCTTAGCTCGAGTATTCATTGCCGATAGTCTATAAAAACTCTAATAGAAAACGAGGTAAATTTAATGTAGCGAGACGTTTGATGAGAAGGATGATGAAAAATATATTGCACAGCGGAAGTAAAAGTAATCAGATTCCGGCACAGGTCAGGTGAGTTCGCATGAAATGAGTCGATGGCGATGGCGATGTACATGTAGGCATGTACACACACGCAAACAGAAAATGTAAATGACCGCACGCAAAAATTGGTAGATGGGACTGTACTATAGTCCAAGTCTCACAGAAGCAACACGTCTCAAAATACAAATAGTTACAGTATCATAAATTACCTCTTATGAGCACAAACCCAGCGCTTTAAAAGATCCAGTGACAGTAGAAGAGGGTTCAAAATGAGTTTACATGGCTAAAAAGAAAAAGTTCCAGGTAAAAAAAGGTAAAAGTGATGGCAAGATTCAAATCACGATAGCGTCCCTCAAATCACGTGCAAACCTTTGGTGTTAACTCAATTACTTTAACACAGAGTTAATGCACTTCTGGCTGCAAACAGACCATGTTCTGGTACATGCACATTCATGTTTGAATAGTGAAAGGTGTGAGGTGATGATGCTGAATGATGATGTCAAGCTGGATGGGGCTCTAGAGAAGGTTGTCACATAATTGTTGATGCAAAATTGCTGTATTTATTTTTTACTTTTATTTTGAGATTAACATAGATTATATATTCTCATGGTAAATAAGTAATTGAGGATGAGAGAATGGTGAATGTGATGATGTATAAACCACAAGTTAAGGAACAGCATACATGTGGAGAAATGATTTATGATCTATGGTCTAATGATGATCACCATTCTCACTAATGATTAAAATAGGATGTGAGAACTCATTAAAGCAGTGGTTGAACTCTTATGATGGCAATAATGACATTTTTATTTTCACAATTTATTATGAACAGAAGCATGATTACAACATAAGATGTTTGCTCATTTCAGTATTAGCATGGAATCAAACCCTAAAAAAGAATGAGTATATTTCCAGGCAAGATGATAACAATACATAGAAAACAACACAGGGTTGACAAAATGATATAACATTAACAGTATGATATAGTTTGAAGGACTCCACGAGACTAAGCATTGGTACCATTAACATTTCAGCACTATAAATGAAATCAGTGTTACAATAACAGAAATAGAAATTTATTAATTGGTCTTATCCCTCTCTTTGTTTGTAGGACTCAACAAGAATGAGCACGGAATGCGGAGTGGTCGTGGAAGACTTCGAAGCCTCTTCTAGCCGAGAGCTAATGGTCAGTCGAGGTCAGACGGTGGAGATTCTTGACCAACTGTACGAGAAGAACCGAGATTGGTACCTGATCCGGACCCTGGCCCAGGACAACGCCACGCCCATTGAAGGACTGGTCCCAGCGAACTGCATCCGGGTTCCATCGCAGAGATACAGCTCCAGCAGCTTAGGTATGTGGCATGAAGTCAGTTGTGTGGTATAGTTTGTGTCTGTTTTATAATGGTACATGTATTTATGTTGTTTTGTGCCTTTACTTGATCATCTTCCCGTTCCGCACCACTGAGCACAATAAAATGTTGCGTTGTCTGTGTAAGAAAAGAAAATAATTAGTTTTTTCCTTCATGTTGTTTGATGTAGTCTCTTTCTCTCCAATTCAAAACTTCCATGTTTTTTTAGCAAATGTGGAAATACTGACTTTATTGGAAGCTGGCACCTTTATATTATATTTTTTTAAACATAAATATAGCCGTGTAAGTGCTGTGAATCATCATCGTCATATTTTCATGTTTTCCAAAGTGACAGAACTATCCAGGATACACTTTGTTCATACCTTTCTGCATTATTTTGAACACTTCAGAAAGTGAATTTAACCCAAACCAGCAAGGCATCCTCCCTTCTCCACATATTCTCTTCTTCTCAGTGTCATATTCTTCACCAAAGCACTGCAATTTTTGTTTGCTATCAGTGTAAGATGTGAAAACAGTATATTTGTTTCCATGTGATATCAACCTCCCCCCCTCCCTCCACCCCTCCCCTTAAGTTGTGAAAGAATTTCAATTGAAAATAAATCATTAAAAACAGCATAAGAAACCTCTGTAGATAATCCTATCATGATTTAATGTACAGTCAAACCTACTTTAGTGACCACCTGTCTACAAAGACCACCTATCTACAAAGGCCACATTTGTTGTTTCCCTTGAAAATGGTTTCTCATTGAATCATGGACTAACTAAAGGAACCTGTCTACAAAGACCACCTGTCTTCAAAGGCCACTTTTTGTGTTTCCCTTGCGTGGTCTCTATAGACAGGTTTGACTGTATAATGATCATCAAGAGATTAAGAATATTTCTCACCTCTTGCATTGAGAGTTTAAGAGCGCATGATTGGAGTGAGTCGGTTAGGTTCACTGAAGGGTAGTGCTCGGTGAAGCTTGAGCATACATGCATGTATCCTCAGGCTACTCTGTAGGTGTCATATTATGCCAATGTGGATGCCATCGTGTTGTAACGTGCCTCATTACATTGGAAAGCTCTTGCCTGAAAATTCTTTGTGACGGGTGAAGCATAAATGTACAATCCTCATATATTTATGCATGAATATGTTCTTTGAATTATTTCATATTGATTGGTACAGATTGTAATTTGTGGATATTTTTCCTTTCGCAAAGAACAAAGGTAGTACTTGTTTGTAATTGTATTCAATGTGATTGAATACTGCCCTCTATCTGGCTCTCACATATTAAAAGAATCTAATATATATCGTAATAATGCTAGGGTTTACAATCATAAAGATATTAATCACTTCCAAAACTGAAAAATGTAAGTTACTCCATTTTGACAAACACGCCCTTTCTAATTCCATACTTTTGCAGTTTTGAAAGCTGTTTCAAAAGCAATCATCCCCTGGGATATGTCAGAAATGGAAATTGCTCTAGTTTTAATCTTATATGAAAACAGTCTGCTTGAATTGGCTAAAGCAATTTCCTGCAATAAGATTTATTTATCAAGAAATTGCTAACCGAATTGCTATCACTGACCTGGTTCAATTTGAGGAAGGGGAAACCCCTCTTCCCAATGAATTTAGGTCAATACCTCACCATGGTTAACCTTGTTTTAGATAGCATCAATTTCTTTTATTTTTTATCAATCTTTTGAAGATAATTTCTAGTCATGGAACTTGTCATTCGCCCTTGATAAAAAATGGGCTGCCATGCAGGATCTAGAATATGACCAACGTTTTTTAGGAAATTCTTAAGTGTAGTTTTGGTTCTTCCTGATTTTTTTAGTCACGGTCTCACAGTTTGGTGCTGCTTGTAATTGTTGTATTGGTGTTATGGTATTTGTGATGGTAGTTTAAGTTCTTGTGTGAGTAAAACGACATCTTTTCTGTAGAATAATTGAATTAAAGTGATTTTCTGTAGCTCTCGGTTTGACATCAATATTGCTGTAGTGCTTATTGCTTACCCTGCAAGTATTGTGTTGACAGGTATGGCATAATGTGCTGTTGTGCATCTATCTCTATTCAATGCCACACCTATTTCTATTTATTTAATGATTTTTATGTATTTAGATGATCGTTTGTGTTCTGTGTTAATAGAGTAAAAAGCATCCAGTTATGCCAGCAAAATCGTTATCAGCTTACCGTATGTTTCCATGGTAAATTTGATTGAAGTTGTAGACCAATGGTGGCTTTGATTTGAAATAAGAAAGGTATTATTTTTATTTTTTGCTCAGCTTTGAATATAAATATTCCCTTCAGTTTTCATTTATTAAAGCATGTCCATAGGAGTGAAAGCTAAGGGTAAGAAATAAAACCTGGTTAAAGAATTTATAAAAGAAAGGAAACAAGAATGGAAGGAAAATGGTAGAACAAGTATAGAAAGGTTAATTAACTACATGGAGTAGAAGAAGAAGAAGTAAAAGGATAGACAAGAAAGAAGAAGAAGAAGAGGTGGGGAAGAACAATGAGAAGATAACAGAAAAAGAAGAAGAGGGAGGTTAAGAGAAGAGAAATGGAGAGAGAGAGAGAGCTCCGGAGGCAGAATTTCTCTAAGGAAGAAAGACGTTTAATTGCAATATTCTTGATCCAAGATGAGAGGTTGAGGACTATCTTTAATCTCAATATCATTGACACTACAGTGGAAAAAAGAAGAAATTACTAACGGGCAAGCATGGGCAAATTAACTTGCGTTGACACAGTCCTGTGTCCTGCTCTAATATCATTGTATGAGGTATGCCTTTCAAAATCCATGACCTGCTCAATGTTCTGTCATTGGGAGCTCCTTGTTAGCTCTGAAGCAATAGGTTGATACGTGTTTTATCAACATTGTAATTTATACATTTAATAAATCTATTGGACAATTATCATGGACTCATGGTATATAATTGAAACGATATTTAAACAAAATCTTTCATAGAGAAATGCATCTATTTAATTACTTCTTCAAAAATGCAAAGAACAACTTCATCCAAGAGATGATGAATACATTTAAAACTGTATATATGGTTATATAAACGTTCTTTGGCCAAGACTAAATTTGTACTTTATTTGCACGGTTTTGCTTATGGTAATTTTGTGTTCTTGAAATAGCTTTTTAGCGACTTCTTTTGGCATCATCCCATGCAGAAAAGACCTTTCGCTCCATTGAGTACCAGCCCACATTGTACCAGAGATGACGACGAGCCAAAATAGAAGTTGACATTTGAAAATAACCTGCTCTCTTTTGTCTATTTTTGATGTTTGTCACATTATTATTATTTTCTCTCTCACTTAATGTTACACGACCCTGTGCTCTTTTAGCTTGATAAATTTGTGTACATTTTGCTGTGCCTATATTTCTGTCCTTATTCATTTTAATTGAATCATTAATATGTTCCAGTTTGATGTACATTGCCTATCAACTTGGATGTGAATTTGAACGTTTATTTGTGATTGCACTTTCATTTAAGTTAGAATGAGAGATATATTTCAATGTAGAAAGACAGTGAGAAACCCATGTTCATGACAAAGAGAGAGAGGGGAGGGAGAGAGGAGGTTGCAAGGAGAAAGAGCAAGAGAGAAGGAGAGAGAGGGAGAAATAGAGAGACAAAGAGAGATATAGATAGAAAGATAGGTGAGAAGAGAAGAAAAAAATAGTGGAAGGAGAGATAGATTGAGAGAGGGGAAAGTGAAGGGTGGAGGAAAGATGAACAGAAATATGACAAAATCGCGAGAGAGAGAGAGAGAGAGAGAAGTTGGGTTCAATAGCGTAATCCTCTTAGAATGGAGCAAGGACCTCATTCTTTAAGAGCCTCTTCATTGTAGGATGGGTTGCCATGACAACATGCCAATGGGAGTGATTGTGGAGCCTGCAAGAGGGACAGGGGTTGACTAGTTGTGATCATCAATCCATATATCATGTGTACTCAACAGGATCATAGCTCTTGTGTGTGTATGTATACACAACTTTGAGAGCAGTTTGACTGAGTACTTGGTATGTTTTTAAGTAGTACGGGTGCAGTTTACATGTTTACAAGCCATTTGGGAATGGACGAGCTTTTAACAGCATTTGTGAATATTTTGTGTGTCACAGGGTGAAACATAATTTCTAAAATGTTTAGGATGGCAGCTTGTGGTGTCACTTGTTTAAAACTATAAATGAAAACCGTACGATAAAAAACACTACTGCTACAGTTGTGCTATCACATAGGATAATAAATTCATTGAATTTCTTCTCACCTTTATATTCTGACGCACAATTTTCAATATTTTTGATATTTTGATTTCATATACAATATTCATTAAACGCAGACACATCAGAAATAAGGGACGAAGAGAGCAAAAGGGGAGATAAGAAAGAGGGGGAAAAGGGAGATAAGAAAGAGAGAGAAGGGAGAGGAGGGGGGAGGGGGGAGCGAGATAGAGAGAAAGTGTGAGAGATGGATAGAGAGAAGGGGGAAGAGAGAAAGAGAAAGAGGGAGGGAGAGAAGGGAAAAGAAAGAAGAGAGAGAGAGAGAGAGAAAGATACTGGTCGGGGAAATGGTTGGTACTTGTGGTGTAACTCTGATGGGTTGAATTAATTGTGCATGGGTGTAAGATGCAAGGAAGTGACTTGGCTGGAGGCGTCATCATTGGAAACCTCTTGAACATTGGGCAGACAGCGGGGGAGAGGGAAGGGGCTGGAGGAAAAAAAAGAATGATACTTGAACAAAATGATGTATGGGGAGAAAGAAGCTGCTGAATGAATAATGTTTGTGGTGTGGTGGCAAGTCATTATAACACAGTGCGTTGCTTTCTTTACTTTTTCATTATTTAGGAATGCTGCTTTTGATTTAACATCTTTTTAGTACAGTAGTCGCGACAATATTTCAATTACTTATGAAATGTTTCATGAAAATATCAATGAATGCATAAACATTATTACAAAGTTTGTAAAAAAAAATGAATTCACTCTTTTATAAATTAAAAGAAATACCTAGTATATCAAGAAGTTAGAAAAAGAAAGAATGCAATAATTTAATTTAATATAGAACATTGTGTAATATAATAAAGAATATTTTTTTTAATCAAAAGTAATAGTTACTATAGGCGTTGCAGTGTTCTAGTTGACTGGTAGAAGAGGGGGGGAGGGTGAAGACAGTAAATTTATACAGATTATTTCAAATTATTGTACTGTTATGAAGTTACTATACACTCTTTGATTAAGGTTTTACTTTTATTTCAAAGTATTGAGAGAATCCGGAAAGTAGACAATTGGCGAACTTTCTCCTCATTCCTAGAAATGCAGGAATCCAACAAACATTCCTGAATGAGAGTATGTAAAAGCATTGATAGATTCCTCGGTAAATAACGTCTCTAGAATAGGATGGCATCTGTTGACCGAGGGAAATGTGTGCTCATCTGGTACTCTTCCACGATGATGACAACACCCTAATCTTGAAGTGAAATATCTGTTTAATAACGCTATCAGCCACTTAACTGATTGTGTCATCCTTGAGATGCTGCAAGAAAACATCACAAGTTTGAACTGTGGAGGCGGGGGAGATGGATTAAGACCTAAAACGGGCAAATAGCATGTTATTACCATGGTAACCTAAGATTGCTTGATTACCTGAAGTATATGCATGGGAAAGGCAGGTGGGAGAAATGCGTGTAGGGCATATACCATGCTAGTAGACCAGTAATTAAGTAGTGTCTAAGAATAAGATGATTTATTTGTGTGCTTGGGGTAAAAATGGATGCCCATAGCATGTCTCTTCCTTTAAGTTAACCGAGGATGTAGGAAAGGATTCTTATGATGGCACAGGGGAGAAGCAGTAAAGTAATACAGGAGAGTGCAGAATAACAATGTTCAAGTGATTTCCGCATAGGTGTTGACTTGTCGGCTAAGAATATAGAACATAGAGCGAAAGGGAGATGGTGGTGGAGGAGAGGCAATGCCACAATTCATAAATTGAGGATAGAGTGGAGGAGTTAAGTTGAGATGCTGGAGGCATTTCCTTTCCAAGTGCAATTAGTCCGCCAAGGGAGTACCATTTTCTCTCTCTCTAGGCGCGTCTTCATCATCTCGAGATTGACAAATAGCCCGCTATTTCTGATTTGGGAAATAATCCTGAAGTAACTAATCGCGTCTTCACTATCTCCAGATTCGACCTCGAAACTTGAAACTCGACCTCGAGAAATTAGCTCGAGATATTTTGCTCAGCGTTAGCGCGTATTGCGAATCTTCGGTCTAGTGATGACGCAAGGGACAAATAGCTGGATATTTTGCCAAATAGTGGGATATTTTGCAAACTATCCCAAGATATCTTGGGATGACAATCCTGACCAAATATCGTTCTAATTGCTACTTCGGTCTGATGAGGACGCAAATTAGCTGGATAGTTCAACTAGCTGGATATTTGGCAATCTCGAGATAGTGAAGACAGGCCTTCTGTCTCGATCTTGCCGTGCTCCCTTTTGCCCTCGTCAGGCAATCGTATGATAGTGAAGCTTTAACCAAATATGCTCAGCTTTACCCAGGCTCCTTCAATAGAGCCTTACTTTGATAGAAGTCTTTGCTCCTGTTATTCTTGCTTTAGAGATCCTCTGGTTTCTCCGCTCTGTTGTGTTTCTTTTTGTCGTATTTCCCTCTCTCAGGCATGACTAGAATGCACCAAATCTCTTTTATTTTAGAGAGATGCTGTCTAGAAAGTGCACTTGATCATTCCTCGTGCAATTTAATGGTATGATTTCTGGGGAAAGTTGGTAGGATGAATTTAAGTATCTGCTGGCAGAATCATAGATTTTGAACATCAATGTAACTTACAGAGTGAAGAATGGGTGCCCCGCCCGATTTTCCTATATATGACCCTTCTCATTAGCATAGATGTCCTCCGGGCCGGTAGAAATATTATGGGTTCATGTTTATTGGAGATGATTGCTTCTCTCCCCACCAACTCTAGAGTCCCCCCTTAACTCCAAAGACAAATGTGTGATGCAATAAAGCCAGGCAATATAGCCTTTGGGGCATTCATCTTTGAGATGTACTGTAATTGACTTTTTCCCCTCATCTTTTCTTTGATCGAGGATGCAGCTTGGAGTAATCAATTGTCTGTTTCCTAGCTTGGATCTTAACATGTCTTTCGTCGGGATTAAAAGCATTCATTGTATGACGTTGCCGGATTGATTTTTGAAGCTCCTTAACATTAATGCAGCGAATGATGGAGGGCTTAGACGATGGCAGATGGAGAGAGGAGAGAGAGAAGAAAAGAGTGAGAGGGAGGGAGAGAGGGACGGAGGTAGGGAGAGAGAGAGAGACGGACAGACAGACAGACAGACAGAGACATACACCAACACACACACATGAACTGATAGATTGAGAAAGATCCAACAAAATATTCCTAACCACCTCTTGTGTATGATTCAACATATCTTGTCTATTTAACCAGACGAGGGCTTGAAAAACAAGCAAATAGTATTAAAAGCTTGAGCATTCTTAGATATCCAATATCCAATATTCTGCCTGACTGGCATCTTTATTTGCATATTCATCCGTTTTCATTTATTATTTGTTGAATGACAGCCACAGTAGCTTTTGTTACAATGTCTGTAAATATATATGCTAATAGAATATCTCCTTTCTTAGACCATCATGGGTTGTACACTCAACGAGTACTTGTAGCTAGAACCATTTATCATCATTAGAGTGGCACCTCAGATCCTGTCTTAGAGACTTCGTCTACCCATAGTACACAACCCCCATTAGTCAACCAGCTCATGAAGTCGCATCAATCCAGGTCAAATATTCCGACCAGAGCATTTATTGTTTGGAGGGAGCCGTAGGGGCTGTTGATGTCTTTTGTTCAATATTTATTTAACTCTGCACTCTGACTGGGATTCAATATCACTTTATTTCTCGAACCCCTTTTCTCATATCACAACAATATCCAGTATTTCAAACTTATAGTCTTCATGTGAATTGAATTTTAAGCTGTATAATTTGTTTTTCGTCAGTTTTATATTGTTAGATTTTCATACATTATCAGTTTCTCTTTCGTTTTCATCATACATAGTGCACAAATAATTTAGCTTTATTTGTCTTAATTTTAGTATTTTAATTCGCTTTTAAACAGATAAGTTGTGAAGACTCTTCAATAATGGTTTGAAATGTCTCCTTCATGTTATCTTTAAATTAAAAAAAAAGGGAATGGAAAAAAATTGGAAATAAAATTTCTGAATTCAGTGCATCCCATATATCTCATTTAATTATGTTGTTAGATACTAAGCTTGAGATAACTTGTGCAGGGGTCTATGCCAAATGGATGTTGTATTTATTAAAATCAAATGGTATTCAATCAGTTAAGAACAAAACCCTCTTAATACACATAGATCAAGAAAAACACTTGAAAAGATGATTAACTTCAAATTTTCAACACACTCCTTGCAGTTGTTGAATCTGTGATAACATGTTATTACTTTTGCTCTAGTTTGAGTTAAGGCAGTGTATTGAAGAGCAGAATGTTAGCTCATCAAGAAGTCATGAGAAACACGTTTGGCCATCACATCCGAATCAATAGGTGGGAATGTGTTTTCAACATCGTTGCCCTTGAGATGGAGGGCTAGGACTGTGGAGAAAGAGAAACTAGGAGTGTTTTCATCATATTGAATCAGTATGTTTAGATGATCATGATGTAGGTGTTTTCTTTATGCATAGAAATGTAGAATCTTAAAATAATTTAGAATGGGTTTCTGATCGATGCAGTATACTTTCGATGAACGCTGAGTAAATCAATGATTTCAAAGGCATGTTCAGAAAAAGAGTATTTGCTTTCCCTCTTTGCAGAGCTCCTTCTTGAATTCCTCTGAAAAATTGTCTATTTCAATATTTTTCTTACAAGGTTTTTAAAAATCTGTTAGGTGAGCTATTTGATTCAATTGATCTGAGTAAGGTGTATGAAGTTGTAACACTGACTCTCTAATCGCTCTACTTATCAGGATTGCGGGGAAAAGTACGGTATCATTTCATCATCAATTTATGTCGAGTGCATTCTTTGAAATTAGTTTTGTGGATTTTGGATCTACATTGGGTATTGTTCATACATTCTAAAGGTCTTTTAGGATACCCCCCCCCCCCCCCTTCTGCGCTAGTAATTCTCATTTCCAGAGTTCTTCTTGAATTGTCCCAAGCTAAGGCCTCTTTGCTCCTTGTCCTTTTTTTTTGTTACCTTTCGGAGTAATACCAATAATGACATGCTTTCGCTGACGTCAACCTATCCTTTGTAAATATCCCTAAAAGGTGTCAATTTTTGGCTTGGCCCTGGACTGAACTTTTCCATCTACCGTCCCCATAGCCCCTAAACGAAAAGTGAGAGAGAGAGAGAGAGAGAGAAAAAACAAACAGGAAGACTTTGATGACCAGCCAGCCTGGCCAACGAATTTCACCCTGATGAGCCAGCAAGACTAATAAGTAGGAACCGAGAGTGAAAATCTAGCCAGAGAGTGAAGGGAATTGCCAATTTGAACGCAGTGTCAATTGGAAATGTAATCTAAATTTAGCGCTGTATACCCGCAATAGTGATTGCTTTAATTGTGCGAGGAGAGAGTGCTGGGGGGGGGGGTGAGGTGACAGTCGGCCAATTTCAGCTTGTAATTTGTTCATGCCCTAGTAATAAGGGTCGGTTATTTTTTCAAGATACATGGAAGCATACTAGAAGCCCAGTTCATTCAAAAGTGTATGTGCTGGTGGTTATTCTCACAATTTAACATTTCTGTATTTCAGTTGTGTTTTCATTTTGTAGTTGTACTAATTGTTAAACATTTGGGTATTTTTTTATTCCTATACTCAAACACTAAGGTCGCTGGGCTTAAGTTTTTTGGTTAAAATTTCAGCTTTCTGAAGACAAAGGTTGTTTTTTGGTTAAATGCGATCTTCAACCAAGGGTTAAATTAAGTTTAACTTAGTATAATACAGACCCAAATGATCAAAACAAACCCACATGATCAAAGCAAATATAGTATTTTTCTTTATTGAACACAAACTTTTGATAAAAGTACTCAGTAAATATTAATACTAAAATAAAAAACAATCAATTATGCTTGATACAAGTAATACTTGTATGTACCATACAAGATGAAACTGGAACATGATTTAAGTTAAGAGACTCACCCCCTTCCACAACCCCTAATCTATACTTGAAACTACTTTCTCTCATCCAGGCAGAAACGTTGACCGCTATATGAAGAAGGAATGTTATCATGTCTGGGGTATTTGTTTTCTGTGTCTTTTAATCCTCCGTTAGACTAGAAATGTCAGATGAGGATTAGGATTTGAGATATGAGATGTTATTACATCAGAATAAACGACTTCTAGTTCGCGTACCATCTTGCTTTCCTTTCATTTCATAGCCGTCTCGTACTGTGTTGTTTCTATCTCAAAAGTCTATATCTATCTCTAGCTCTTTCTTTTCCTTTTTTTTTTTGCCAGTTCTTTCTTCATGAATCAGTGACTCATTGAATTTGGTTTGAATTTGGATAACTCTTGTTTTCCCTTTTTTTAAATTCATCACACTTTCCCACTTTCTCTTTATCTGTCTGTTATATTTCTTCATATTTCATTCTCTCATTTTCTTTCTCCATCTCTCTGTACATATAAATCATCCATTTATTCAGCATCTGTGTTCAGTGCAGTATTATTTCAAGCCTATTATCACGTCTGTCTGCCAAACAAATCTTCTTTCATCACCATCTCACATTGGCTTCCATCCATCTCCCTCTTTCTCTTCATTCTTGCTTTCTCCCCATTAATGTAGTTATCCCTTCTCTGGAATAGTATGATACAAAGATACTAATTAACACAAGGTTCACATCATAATAACACTAGACCTGAGGACAACTTACATTCTCCATTTTTTCTGCGTCTCTCTCTCTCTCTCTCTCTCTTTCTTTCTCTCTCTCTCTCTCTCTCTCTCTCTCTCTCTCTCTCTCTCTCTCTCTCTCATGTGTTACTGCTCGATTCTCATATTATCCATATCTTTGCTTTTTACTTTTCTTCTAGTCATATTATTCCTCTTCCATCAATATTTTAGATTCTCTTCACCCATTTCATTTGCACCTCTCTGTCATCTCCTAGCTCTATAATCTTTTCCCTTTTATGTGATTCCTGATCATTCTCCCCTTCAAGTTTATGAATGCACCCATAATTATGATTACGATAATGTCGTAGATTTATACAGTGCTTTGTACTATTAAAAGTTTGTAAGCCCTTTAGAGATAATGCTACCCTGGGCATCACATTTATTAGACACATTATGTGCACCATCTCCTCTTCCTGAAGAATGTGAATACTATACGTCGTGGTACATCTATTCGTTGGTCAATTTGTAGCTAGTACTGAGCCAAGGCATTGCCAGTGTGATGACGCCCGTCATTGGCAATCTTGAGGTGTGCTGTTCTGATCAATTTCCTGCCTTATTTGGGGCAGCTAGGCTACCCCTATCAAGGTGAAATCTAGCTCTGCTGGGAGTCCCTTTACACTCTCCTCATCATTGCTGTTCCTACGGCTCAGAGCACTGCTCCTTCAATAGCTTCTATCCCTATAATGAGAAGTTTGGAGGTACAGGGTGAGGTGATCAGAGATAGAAGGAGATGCGGAATGGTAGACCATTGATTGAGGGAGGGAGGAATGAGTCGAAAGGAAATTGTATTGATAGGCATAGAGAGAGGACCCCCCCCCCCCCCCACCCACTTCAAAAAGAAGACAATTTAGGAGTGGAAGGAGATAGTGAGATAGTGAGAGATTGAAGGAAGGAGAGAGAGGGAAGCAGAGACAGAAGCAGAGACAGAGAGACATAGAAAATGAAAGTGACATAGAGAGTGAGAAAGGTAAAGAGAAATATAGTGTGAATGAGAGAGAGAGAGAGAGAGAGAGAGAGAGAGAGAGAGAGAGAGGGGGTTAGGAGGAGAAATATCACAATTTATAGTCATTATTTGTCATTTGTGGTTATTATACAGATGGGATGTATAGTTGTCTTGAGATGGATACAAGCTATGAAAAACATTCCTAGCACCATAAGAATCACTGCTAACTAAACAAAGTCCTCATCTAGTTCTGTTGGCTGTACCTATACAATATGTGCATGCCTTTGAATTTAATGAGCCACTTTGTAACAAGGAATGTTCCCACTTTCTACTGTTCTGCTACATCTCACTATAAGATGCATTCAATTTATAATTTATTTCTTGAATAAGTAATGTCAAGGACACCTTATGTTCTGGATTTGCACATCCCTTTATGTACAATGAAAGAACTAACTGATGCACAGGTCTATGGCAACAAGCCTAAATGCTTAGTAAAGCATGGGCCATGTGAATGGGTTTTATTCCATTTAAAGCAAGCAAAAGGAGGTATACAGAAAAAAGGCCAAATCAAGTCTTAAAGCTGACAGCCCAGGAGAAAGAGGGGAATACAGAGAGAGAGAGAGAGAGAGACAGAGACAGAAAGAGAGAAAGAAAGAGAAAGAAATACACAGAAAGAGAATGAGAGAAGGAGAGAGAAAGAGAGAAATACACAGATAGAGAAAGAGAGAGAGAGAGAGAGAAAGAAAATACATAGATAGAGAATGAGAGAAAGAGATAGAAAGAGAGAGAGAGAATTACACAGATAGAGAAAGAGAGAGAGAATGAGAGAGAGAATGAGAGAGAGAGAGAGAGAAAGAAGAAAAGAGAGAGAAATACACAGAAAGAGAATGAGAGAAGGAGAGAGAAAGAGAGAAATACACAGATAGAGAAAGAGAGAGAGAGAGAAAGAAAATACACAGATAGAGAATGAGAGAACGAGATAGAAAGAGAGAGAGAGAACAACACAGATAGAGAAAGAGAGAAAGAAATACACAGAGAGAATGAGAGAGAGAGAAAGAAATACACAGAGAAGAGAATGAGAGAGAGAGAGAGACAGAGAGACCCTGAATGCTTAAACCCGTGTTATGAATAATCTCATGATTACGATGTCCGCTCTTCAGTTCGGGTTAGATCCCACTATCAGGAGTTATCAGAGGAATAACACTTGATTTCCTGGATTTGAATCTAATGAAGCATACTACAGGTGATGCTTGAGGCAAAGGGTGTGGCTATATACATAGTGTGTTTCGCTCATCTTCAAGAGTCTTACATGTGTTATCTTCAAGAAACAAGTGCAAAAAGAAAGAATTTGCTATCTTCTAAAGATGTTAAAGTAGTCTACACAATAACTAGTATGTTAGATTTTTATTTTTGTAGTTCCATGATATCATAATCCTTTATTATATAAGACTCCTTGTGCAAATAATGAAAGTGGTCAATTTAATCAGAATTTGTACTAAAATAGCAATTTTTGTTTATACTTTATTCTCCATTAACCTAGAAAGATTTAATTTGAGAAAAGCCTTTGCCCGATTGGGGACACATTTTACCTGACCTATTCATTGTTTTGTAGTACTCCCTCAGCTCAAGATTTTTGAAGCCCTAGGCGATGTGGCATAGGTAGGAGTTGTGGCTATTTCCAGGTATAATATTTGTTTTTCTGGATGGCTAATTTACATTTCTTGTTGCATGCCTGCGGAAGCTATTAGATGTCCTACCAATACCTGGAGCTTGAAGCTTTTGGCCACCATATTAGTGTACTCGATTAACAGTCCCTTTGATTAATATCCCTCATCTCATCATTACATTGTGTTATCCTTTCTGTTGTATCAAGTAGAACGACCATGTTTTTCATTTTAGTGCATACAAAATGTGCTTTTAACATGATGTGTGATCACCTGATAGTCTCTTTAGTGGTGGGTTTTGTTCGCCCAGCTGATAAATTGTCAATTTAACACATTCATTACACAAACAAATGCATGAATGGGAAGGTTATAATAGTATGCCGTGTGATATGATTTTAACATCCTTCAATGATTATTGAATAATAGCAGTATGAAAAAATTGTAGCTATTCTTGTGAATGGAAGACGATAAATGGGCATTTCCTATTCATGAATAGTTTAAGTTTCTATTGACTGTTCTTTTATTGTTTGATGTAACAGCATATAATAGTCCCTTTATTCTCTGAACACGGTGCCAGAGAGTCTGTGAAAGCAGGGTCTGTCTTGCGGCTACACCTAGCAGCCGTCAAGCGTCATGGCTTATTAATTTCTGCTCTGCTCTCTAGAAAAACCACCTGACTTTCAAGATCTTGGGCCATCTGTAAATTAATTCATAAGATAATATTTTCGGCCGCGGGTGCCCCACAAAGAGTGCGTGAGGTCACAACCGTTAAGCATATGGTCGCGCCCTGAGAAAACAGCGTTTGTTCCATTTCTTCTAGTTGGTGTTTTTTCGTTCATCCCTCTAGGGGCATATCTCTTCATCGCTTGCGTGTCCATATTTATGCTCTCATGTGTGCATCATGTGCATCACAAACAAATTTCTTGAACCATTTGAGAAACGAGTTTGATTTACGTATGAGAGAGAGATGAAGAGTGTAAGGGATGAGAAGAGAAATGAAGACGGGGCAAAAGAAGAAAAAAAGGAGCTGGGTTTCAAGGTAATAGATACAAGGGATTAAGGAGAGGTGCGATATAGTTTCTGAAGCTTTTCAGTATAATACAGATTAATTAAAAATAAAAGGCCTCAACCATTATTGAAAGAAACTGATGCGTTGATTGTGAAGAAGAAGAAGAATGGTTTCGGCATTGGATATCTCGTAAGAGTCAAAATGAGTCTGAAATCTAAAACCGATGATAGTTTGTTTTCCAGCATCTTCATTTCTTTGAGTGTATCATCATCCGTTTTGCCAAGTATCCCATACCCTGGAGAGCAAGCATTATGAGGACTGCCGTCAAAAGGTATTCAAGTATCAAATTGCTCCTAGTAAGAAAGTAGTTCATGGTTATCATGGCTACATTTTCTTCGTTTTGTGCCTCTTTTGAGGTTGGGTAAGAATGCTACAACCTGTTTTTTTGTCTCACAAAATAATTTTATTTTCAAGCACTGGATTAGTATGAATAGAAGTGCTTGATGGTTTTTGTGGATTCCAAAGTCAACAGGGAGCAAGAGTTGTTTTTAATGGAGAAGTAGAGGTGTTGTGGACTAGTGGATAAGTCACCCGACTGCAGATCACAAGGTACGGGGTTCAAGTCCCGCTGCGGCACTAATGTCCTTTGGCAAGACGTTAATCTACATTTGCTACTCTCCACCCAGGTGTAAATGGGTACCTGATATCCTTGAGCGCTATTTGGCAGCTCGGCTACGACCAGGGTAATATGTGTAAAGCGCCATGAGCGTCAGAACCTGACGGATACCGGCGCTATATAAATAACCATATTATTATTGTTATTATTTTTTAAAGTTGATGATACATTTAAGTATAATTAGAGCTTTTAAATGTATCAAAATACATTATTAAACATTCTGTATCATGTTTCCAAACTTGTTAGTATTAATTCATAGTGTTTTTTTAATGTGCACATAGCAATTTATGTTAAAACAAACCAACCAAGTGGGATAGTATTTTAGCAAAACATCTGTTTACTTAAGTGTTTTGCTGGTTATTTTTTTTTTCTTCATTATTACTCATAGCCCTTTTTCCAGTTCTTTTCTAGTTCTCCCTCTTTCTCCACCTCCCTTCCCCCATTCTCTCTCTCTCTCTCTCTCTCTCTCTCTCTCTCTCTCTCTCTCTCTCTCTTCTAGCCCCCTTACCATGTTTGCCAGTCTGATTTCCAATCTCTGTCTGTCCCTCTCCCCGACTCTGCGGCCTTGCATGATATGTAAATGAGGGGCCCTTTCCTGTCTTTCCTCCAATGCTTATGAACGCATAGCCTCATCCCAATTCATGGCTTTGTAAAATGCATTAGCCAGGTCCGTGCATATCATTACACCAAACTGATTTTGTCGAGGGTGTGACAATGATAGATGTTCAGAAGGGAGAAGTAAAAAATATGAATAAATCTCAATGTTTTGATTTTTCATGGAAATTGTATGACTCTTGAAAAAGAAAGAGAATCAGAAAAAAAAGATAGTCACAAACAAATTACCTAAAGCAAACAAGAACATTCTGGAATAATGTGCATTTAATTTCATTGATTAAACGCTGCAAATTGAAATAAGTTTTAATTGTATGCTTACAAGTGGATAGGTAATACAGACGTCCAAATCAAATGATTTAACCAGGAGGTCATTGATTAAATGGGAAATTAATTAATTGGTTAACCTTTGCCTGTTTTTCATTTCCTCTCTCTCCCATTATCCACTACATTAACTTTCATTAGCCTTTATCTTTCCTAACACTTCCCAGAGAGCATACACCTACCCATTCATTTTCTTGTTGGATTTATGGATTTTATCCTTTGTCTTTCTTTTTACCTTTTTCCCCACGTCATGCACATCATTTCTCTGGTGTGATTTTGTCACAACCTTGTGCAAATACTTCTCTCTCTCTCTCTCTCTCTCTCTCTCTCTGTAATTCACCCCCCCCCCCTTTCCCTCTCCCCTCTCTCCCTCTTCCCCTCTCTCCCGTATATCCTCCTGATCCTTCTCACTCTCTCTCTCACCCTCAACCTCTCTTTTAAATCCTTCTGATCCTTCTCTCTCTCGCTCTCTCTCTCTACCTCCCATCTCCTTTAAATCGTCATGATCTCTCTCTCTCTCTCTCTCTCTCTCTCTCTTTCCCTATCTCTCTTTCCCTATCTCTCTCTCTGTCTCTCTCTCTCTATCCCTCTCCCTCTATCCCTCTCCCTCCCCTCTCTTTTAAATCCACCTGATCCTTCTCTCTCCCCTTTAAATCCACCTGATCACTTTATCCCTGACTCTCCATCTCTCAGTCTCTTTCTCTGCCATCTCTCCCTCTGCCTGCGACCAGTGCCAATCCCGCTCTGTTTCTCTCGCTCATTATCATCCCCAGTTCTAGCTGTTCAGTTGTGTGTGTGCTGTCACATCAGACAGCTCAACTTTCCCCAGCTCCTCATTGGGTGTGTGGCGTTGTCGGAGACAAGCCCTAAATTTGTTTCTCTTTGAAACGGATCGTAAACCCAACGGATCACGACGGCGTTTCTTTTGCTCTACAATTCCTGCCTTTTCCAAAACCTACTTTTCCCCTACTACCAGCCTTGACATCAGAAATTCAAAAGGAAAAAGAAACAGTTTTGTCTCTGTCTGCATGACCGAGCTCTTTGAGTCTTCCTTTCCGTTTACAGTAATTTCAGGAGACACTTTACAGGGATTTATAGCGATTTGATTGCTTGGAGATTTCAACTGGTCAAGAGGTCTCACAAAAGGATTTTACGAGAGAGGAAAGGGTAGAGCCTTCGCAATTACTTGCTGCCCTAAGAGCATTCTTGCTATTTAAGGTGTGACCAAGTGTCTTTGCAGCAATACAGAGTGAACACTTTAAAGTGCTCAGTATAAGGGTTAACTGGAGCTTATTAACATCATCTACGGAAGGGGATTTAGAGGATATCTAAATCAGTTTTGGATTATCGCGGGAGTACCTTCAAAAGAGTCTCACTGAAAGGTATACCTTTATCTATTTCTTCTTTTTTTTTTGAGGGAAGAGGGGTATGATTTTACATGAATTAATTCACTAAGATTACAGTATTACTGTTTATTTGAATCATTGCAACTGTGAAAATTTGTGATCATAATCATTCCAGAAAAGATTTTGAAAGGTAGAATTTGTTATCAGAATATTCTTTTCTAAGAACGCCAAGTGTATATGCTCAAAATAAGTAAGTTAAAGAAACAAAACGTAGAGCATAAAGTCCATAACTAACCAGTTATAGGTTAGGGTTCCCAGCTATCCTAGAAATCAGAGAAAACCTAAAATGCAAGTGCCTATTTTCAAGTTAAAGGAGTCATTGAATTTGAGAAATATCACTTAAAATCAGAAAATTCAAGGAATTTCATTAGACGTTCAAAAAAGGAGTATGTCTTTTACATTTTGTCTGATGTCCACATAGCATATCCACTGGATGGTTAGTCTTAGGGGCCTCTTGAATGTGGAAAATAAGTTGGAAGTTCCCAATGATCCCTGAATTATGATACTCCATAAAGGAAATATCAGGGATTTTGTTTTCATCAACGGCTGGAAACCTTTAATTTGTATTGAGCACTAACTTTAAATATAGAAAGAAAAACTTGGATTAACCTAGAACTTAGATTGATTGTTATTGTTCATAGAAGAAATTAAAGAAGAAACAGAGTAACGGGGGGGGGGGAAGATTAGGAAAGTGCCTGTCTGCTGTACTGCATGCTTGAAATAATTCACCCATGGATTAAGGCTTTGTGAAGGTCTGAAAAGAAAGGAACCGAAAATGCACACAGGGAGGAGAAACAGTAGGAGAAGAACGTAGGAATGAAATATGTCTTCACAGGGGGTGAATTTTTAGCAGAGGTGGAATGATTGAGATATAGGATGTTTTCATATCTAGCCCAGATATGACGACGACGACAAATGTAGTAGCGCAAGGCACGTTTAAAGGCAGAATTCTAGTAGAAGGCATAGTCACTCCTGTCATATCTGGACTAAGATTTTTATTTACAAGTTTTTTTTACATCTCAGCAGATATTATTACAAGTTATGCATGTAACTCTTGAAAGTTTACATCTTAAGGGAAAACCCCTTCCTCGTAAACATTTTCTATAGATGTCTGTTGTTTGGTGCTTTGAAGACTTTGTCTTTATTAGAGGATGTGCATGGAGTTGATCAAGAAACTGGCAGAATTCTTCATATTTCCTTATGCTCTGTCTTGTGAAAGGCAAATCTATTTTCTCTGTCATTTTTAGAACTATTATTTCTCTTTTATACTTCTAAATTTCCCCTCATTTACACTTCTTCGATCTCTCTTACCCTTTAAATTAGGACAGTAGGTTCCACTAGTACGTATCTCCCTCCCTTGTCTTTTTAACTAAAAAAAATTCAATGTTTTGTTATATGGTCATTATGATTTGTTTTATTGTTGTTTCAGTGTATATTGCCATTTCTGCCGCAACAAACCTTTTCCCCAGTTTTCCTACTCCTCTGTGTGTAAGTGTTGCCTTCAATATAGCTGCTCGTCATTTGTCCCTCTACTTTCTAACAAAAATGTTTGCCAATGAGTAAAATATTATGTTGAGAATGGTTTACATCATGTTATCTTGCTTGTATATGAAAAGCGATGCTTCAAATCATAAAATCTATCATATTTTTCAGCATGTAGGATCTATTTTGTGTTGATGTTGTTTTAGCAGTCTTCTGAGTCCAAATGGGTTGGTTTAACCATGAAACTACCAAGGTCCATGGTTTAACTGAAGAAAACAAAGTGATCAATCATAAGGGCTTCTAGCTGCGCCAGGTTATTTTGGGTGTCCTAAATCCCAGCACATAAATGATACGCTTCTGTCAAAGTGAAGATGAGTCCATCATAGGTACATGCAACCTTCCATCGAATGTAAAACTATGTATCAATTTACCAATATTCCAAGAATTATATTCATCACTTTGTTATAGCGAGCATCTCTGATTGTTTAAAAAAAAGAAATTCTGCATTCAATATAGGGATGAATAATAACCCTACTGCATGCAAACCAGTTGACATATGGTCATGTTTTATTTTCATATAACTTCAGTAGGTGGATATTGCATTTGATGTAATTATAGAAAGTTAGATCCCATATAAAGCCACAAAGTGGGTGGTGAACGTGGGTTGCTGTGCGGCCAGCAGACCTGAATAATGTATAGTACACCTCCACATATGACTTCTCCAGGCACTGATTTTAATTTCCCTTCAAGATTATAAAATACTTCTTTTTACAGATATATTTTATATTCTCTCTGTGTTTGTTTATGCCTGCCTTATTTTTTTTTTTCATCGTTGTTGTGTTTTTTCCTTCTTTTTGGTTACCTTATTTACTCTTTTCTTCTTCTTTTTCTTCTTTTGTTCTAGATACAGTGTCCATTTTTCTTTTTGTGTAATAGTCTGACAAGTTTTTTGGTGATTTGTTTCTCACATAATTATGTTTAATTTCTTTTCTTTTAGTCTATGCAATTTGGATTTTGTCCTGAGCTAAACTTCTTATTCCTACATGTAAAAATATTTCCTGCCGCACCTCTTTTTGTATTCTTTCTCTTATTCCTGCCGTAAACTGTTCTTACTTTACTTCCCATTACTATATACAGTATTTATGGTGACAGAACAGCCTAGGATGGAGAATTTAAACATATCTGCCACTTGCAATTATGTTGTAATACAATTTAAAAAGACGAGAAAGCCCCAAATACACTTTTCTCCATCAAATAAATAGGCAGGGGATGAAGGATATTTTCAATGAGTAAAATAAGAACTGAGACTTCTCAGAAACAAAAACTGGGAGGAAATTGCTTTTTCTGTAGAAAATCTACAATGGCCTGTGAAGGAGAGGGCACAATAATAGTACCCTCTGTAAAATTGACCACGGAATCCCTGCATGGAAAAAGTGGACATGTTTTTCACCCTTTAACATTAAGAAAACTGGACGAGGGAAAGTGTTTGAGATGACGAACATAAATAAATGCTTGCTAGAAGGTAAGCACCTGTTATGAGAAGCAGCTGCACCTGTCTCACTGGCCTATATCATATCCAATCAACTCTACATCCTATCCTGTTAATCCTCATTTACATATCTCACTAGAAACCTTCTTTTCTCCGCACTTCTACACATCATTCGGCTGCCAACAAAAAGGCCATAAGAGCTACACATTTTCAATGGCAGTAAAGGCCTTTGTGATGGCAGCCAATGACATGTGGCTTGAGAATCCAAGGCAAACTTCATTTAGACAAGTCTTGGAGTGAGAAGTTAAAAGTAATTAATAAGTTTGTTTCATTTTAATACTGAAATATTACTTTAAAAGGATTTCAAAAAGACACCCAAAGACAAAGTATATAGAACAACCATACAACCCTTAACAAAATTGTTAATAGGTGTACTTTTATTTTTGTAGATGCATCCAGATAGCTTATTCCGTGTATTACTATATAAATAATGAATGGTTATGAGTTCAATAGTGCGAATATTTTCATGAGTTGAAAGATTAACATTCTATTCAACGAGGCGTCAGCCGAGTTGAATAGAATTAACGTTAATCTTTCAACGAATGAAAATATTTGCACTATTGAACGAATTAAAAACATTCATTATTTGTTTTATACAACATCGAAGAAGATCTAATAGAACGTTAATCAACAAATTATGCTTTACTCCTTATATTAAAGATAAATTAAAATTGGAGTCAAGCCTTCTCGATTACATTGAGATTGCCTTCGCGTCAGATACACGCAGGGATACGCGCAGCGCGCGACTGAGAGGTACGCAGTCTGCATATAACCGAAAATGCACGGCGCATATAACCAAAAATGCACGACCGTGCAATATACCATCTATTGAATATCATGTGACCAACAATCCTCCAATCAAATGACAAGGATCCACGTAGGTGTTGTATAATACTTGATATCTAGTTTTGGGATAATTCTGTTGCACTTTGCAGTGTTTTCTGTGCACATTAGTTACTTTTGTGCATTTTTAAAGTCACCCCCCCCCCCTCCAGTGAATCAGGGTGCCCTTCTGTCTTCCGACAGGTCTCTGCAAAAATGTCATCATCATTTCCGAGTTTGGAGTGCAAGCAAATATGCAGGATAGATCAGTGGAATTGAATCTTGATGACAGCAAGGAAACCTTGGAATTTATCTCCCATGTTTCCTTGGAATGTCTTTTTCTTTTCTTTCTTTTGCTTTTGGAAGAGGATGTTAGATGGCTTTGAGAAGGATTTGAAGAGAATGTTAGAGATTGTGAAGTACCAAAGACGGGATATATTAACGTCATGGAGATTTTTTGAAAGGGTTCTGCAATATAAAAGTTTCAATTGAATTATTGCCTCAGACTTCCATATTGACGAATGGATAGAAATCAGAGATTCATGCTACTAGCAGTTTTACAAAAAAATACAAATCTTTAATGATGGGATGTTTTCATAAATGGCTGCTCTTCTTGCTATTCCCTCTCCCACAGGATTGTTATACATAAACAAAAACTGGAGTTTGAACTATGTGAACAACTACATCTTTCTCTTTTAGTACTAATTCCTAATTAAATTAAATTAAATGAGAAAAGCTGAGAGGAATCCATTTGAAATAATAAATATTCATCACTTTAATTAAACTATTAAGAATTGTTTTAAAAGAGATTTTACTAAACAGTGTGTAAGGAAGTCTTGAAGAAATTCTATGAACGACTTTAAGAAAGGTTTAGAAGTCTAGAAGAAGAAAGAAAAAACACATGTGAAGGTATCTGTATTTTCAATCTCTCTCCGCATAACTAGGCTATCACAACCTTGAAGACAATCCCACATGACTTTGCTGAAATGTTTTTATATTGTACTTGTAATTGCCTGTGTTATCATCCCTAGAGTTACATGTCATAATCAATCATTGTTAGAGGTTAACATCACATGTAAACAAATCATCATGAAATTATATTAGTTTCGCTTCCTCATTTCATTATTAAAAGGTATTTCATTTGTAGCAAGATGGATTAACATTGCTAGTGTTCTTTGTCTTTAATCAGTTTCAGAAATTTGATTAGAACCTGGCGTTTTTTAATGTTACATACAGTTAGCATAATAATGAAGACAGATGTAAAATATCTTGTAAACAACATGATTATTGACTGAAAAGTCAATGAATTTAACCATGAAAATTGCTGCATGTGTCACAAAGTTTTCTAGCGATGGTTTTGTAGAAGGACTTCATTACTAATTCATTACCAAACACCTAGTACATTGATTTACGTGTGGTGAATCATCTCTCGATCACATATTGGAATGTGTTCTATCTCAATCCCTTATCCTGAAAGCACGCCAGTTGATAAATCAAGGCATATCAAGGATGCCAAAGATATTTCCTCTCTCTGTCAATCTTACTTGATAACTTCCATATTATTTGCATGATTTCTGTAAAAAGGTGATAGGAGTGCCCCGGATTCCTCATCGAAAAGTTAATCGACTGTGTACGCTGTGCATCGTAGATCTATCTATGCGAGTGCTGTGGAAATGATTATCATTTTAATGGAAATAACGCTAGAAATTTAGAGTGTCCACATAATTGGAAGTGATTATTGCTTGCTTGTAGTCCAGGTTCCGCACAGGGGAGTGAAGTAGAGGATGAGGAAGGGCATGTCAGATAAGGAGTATTCACGGCTAGTTGGTGTACGGCTAGTTCCCTTTTTTATTGAGAGAGAGGGGAAACTGAAAGTTTATTCTGAATTGGATTATCACAGGGAGTGTTTAGCATGTAGAATATGTGTGGATAAAGAATTAGGGCAGGGGAGGAGACAGCCAAAGAGAGACAGAAATGTTATTTTGTTTAGAAATGAATAAAAACAGAAATTGTGATCATTTACAGTCTATTTTGAATTGATTAACATAGAAAGTGTTCAGCATTTGGGGGCAGGGAAGGAAAGAGGGAAAGGGAGACAGAGAAGTATTTAGAAAGAAATAGAGGAGAGAAATTGTAGGGAAAAGATGAAGGTGGAAAGGGTTCAACATAGGTTGGTGGTGGCAAGCAAGACATGTTGATAGGCAAACCAGACAGAAAAATCATTTTAGTTTACATTGTGCCATTTCAATAAAAAAAATTAAAGTCTGAAAGGAATGATGTCAATAGATTCTTTTAAAACCAATTACAGCTAGACGATTGATTGATTTATATACCTGTTTTATATCTTTTTTAATTTCATGTGCAAATCAAGGATGGCTTTTGATATGAATTGCAATTTTTTTTTGTTGAACAGTTTTTAAATTGAATGAATTGACAATGATCAATTCCCTTAGCTTTAAATATCCCCATTCTTGGCATTGCGATGGTACACTGAAATGATCCCCTTGGCTTAAGATTCCGTTTCTCTGCAGCCTTGTTTCCCAATAATTTTACTCATCCGTGAATAGAATAGCTGCCATGTTCTATTTCCATTTCATGATGAATGAGATATAAATGACTGTAATTCCCTCTGTGACGTATGCAAGCAATGCAGGCCTAGAGTGCAAGTCAAATGTGTGATTGATTACATGTAGTCTTACAAATCGCATTCATTACTCTTTATTTTGGCTTCTCATAGTCAACTAAGAGCATGATCAAGTAAAGGTAAAAGAAGATATATTTTGGGTTTAGGATATCTAATGATCTAAAATTCCCAATGAAAAAAAAAACACCAAAGATTTTATGATATTTATGAAAATATTTTTATTACCGCTCAGGTTCAAGGAGGACATAAAACAGATATATTCAAGCTTATCAAAAGACTAAAGATATCATATGAAAGTATGGGAAATATCATGAGAAAGACATTAATTTGTTTTTATTAATGATTTTAAACTCTTTTTAAAAATTGTGTACGAATTCAAGCAAGCTCAGAACAAATCTTCATTGAAAAACTATATATTCATACACTGAAAAGGGGACCAATTGGTCTTGAGGACAATATACAACCTTTGCAAAACACCTGCTAGTGGCTAGAGAGATATTAATGAGTTGTCTTCAGAATGATCAATCTTTAAAGTTTGATTTTCGTTAAAAAAACAAGCCTCAGGGTGCATGAATTCATTCTTCCTCTGTTTTTCTTTCCCCGAAGTTCTCTATAAACATTCGTCTGATTTATGATGAAACCCAAGCGGCGTCTCTCCCTCTCAATTTTATTCTCGCTCTAAATTTTCCGCATATTCCCTTTCTTCATCTACCTAAGTTGCTATTAATTCAAATTCAAATTGGCCTTGCTATGATATATTACTGCATGCCCGGGAGTCAGGTCTGCAGCCGTGGTTGAGATTATACTACAGGGAGAAAGAAGTTAGAAATGCGTTGTTTTGGTAGAGGCTGACCTGGGGCATTAAAAAACAGCAATAGAAAGAGCAGTAGAGCAGAGAGTGTCATTTATAGATAAGGAAACATTATTTGATGATTACGACTTCAATGGAAGGAGAATGAAAGATATTTAGAGGGTGAAAACTTCAATTGATGAAGGGAAAGAGATAGAGAGAGAGAGAGAGAGATATGAAGAAAGATTTAAGGTGAGAGAAAGAGGGAGACAGAGACTTAATGAAAGAGAGAAAGGAGAGAGAGAGAAAAAAAAACCAGAAACAAAGGAAGATAGAGTATAATGGTAAGATCTTTAGTAGATATTAACATACTGCCCTCCAACATAAAATTATTTTTTACACTCACATAAATCAAAACACAAAATATCTCTTTTTAATTTTGATACTATTTTCTCCCACTGCATACTTTCAGAAGAGGTTATCTGTAACAAAATATGTTTCTATGTCTATTTACTACCAGATTCATAGTTGATCAGTTTTATTTTCGGGGTGCGGTAGGATAGAAGGACAAATCATACAACTCTATCTCTCGTAGTTTCATTCTTAACTATGATTGATTAATTGATTAATTGATTCTATTTGTCAAGTATTATGTACATTTAAATCATCAAATAAACAGACAAACAATGAATATAAAACTTGACTTGGATGACCCATGAAAGCCAATAAATAGCTTCTTTCCAATAAGGTTAAGATATTGAAGTAATTGATAGAGATATGGGTATTGTATTTGATCGATAATGACAAGTAGACAGGCGATGAGAGATGACCCATTGTAAAGAACGTGCTCTATCTTGTCATCATGCATGTGATTGAAGATGATCCTTCCGACTACCGCCCTCATATGGTCCGCCCTACGATCTCTCTCTGCCTCTGATGTCAAGTATGGCGATATGATAGAGTCATCAGCATATTTACATTCATCCCTCGACAGCAATGCATATTGACTCAGTGTTCAATTCCAATCCCGACATGCAAACAAACTAGAAGTAGAAGAAAGGGAGTAGAGGGGATTGGAATATATTAGATCCTGTCAAAGCCTATGTAATTAGATGTCATGGAAAGATGGAGGAAGATGGAGAGGAAGAGTCGGGTGTCTTCATTAGTTATATCGTTGCGTTTGTTTTACATCTGCGGAGGTGAAAGATGAGAAGACTTAGATATATCTCATCTGTTTGAAGCCTGAAGGGCATTAACTCATGTACTCTAACAAAGAGTCGGCGCCCTTCTGGCTCCAAGCAGATGATTCATTAGTTCTAGGAAGGAACTTGTGACAATGAGGATGGAATGTTCTGCAAAGTGTCTGTAATATTGCCAGCGGTGTTGTCAGATACTTGTTTGTTTCCATGGCGTGTCCAGAAATGTTCTAATGGGGCAGAATCCTTGTTTGATAGAGAAACAGAACAATAGGTTGGTGTTTCCTGACTTTGCTCGATGCTGGATACAAATTGCATTATACGTCTTGTCCATAGATGCAACAAGTTTACGAGGAGGAAAAGTTTCCAATAGAAGATGAAGTAAATACAAGTAATACAAGACTCTTTCCTATCAATCTAAGATAATAATTTAAATATAGATAATTGTTCTATCATCTTGGCTTGTTTACATAGTACCTGTGTAAACATGGTGTCTGGAAAATTTGTAATTTCGTTTTTCCAGGAAATAGTTCCATGTTGGTTTCAGAGTGTAACTTTATCCAATAGGCCATTTTCGTAATGTAACCAAATTTAATGCATAGGTCTTTGTGAAGTGCCTCAATACAAACTATTTCATTCACCTGTTAAGAATAATAGTATTTCAATAGACAGAATCCTAACTGCATACATTAGTTGTTGCCACGTTGGACAAACATTATGGCTTGACCTACCTAGCAACACTTAATATATGCAGTTGCATTCTGACTATTGAAATACTACTATTCCTATCAGGTGAATGAAATAATTTGTATTGAGGCACTTCACAAAGACCTATGCATTAAATTTGGTTACATTAAGAAAATGGCCTATTTGCGAAATGGAATCGCAGCAAAATGAGAAAAAAATTGTAACAGACGCCTGATGATGAATTTCTTTAATCCAGGGAATAGTTCCATGTTTATTTCAGGGTATAACTTTAATGTGTTATCCTCTGTTACTCTCAGTATGCTCTCAGCATGGAACTATTTTCCCTCATGGGTCCATGCTCTCAGTCTCTATCCATCTCTCAGTGTTGTTGTCGTTGATTCCCAGATTGGTAATTATTATTTATTCGAACAGAGGCTCCTTGTAATTATGTTACAGCTATAAATAAAACACTTTTTCTTTTATTGAATTGAATACACTATCCAGTGTTCTTTTCCTTTTCTTTGATCGATATCAGTTCTCGACAAGAACAAGGCCTTGTTGCCCTCAAACTATGTCCTTATTTAAAGAGGTTTATAGGTCCCTAAACACTTGACGTATGGTGATTCTCATCTTCTCTTGTAAAAGAAAAAATCTGGGGAAGAAAAAGAACATCCATGCTGATCAAATAGCTTTCACCAGGGCTTTAGGGAAGTCTAGAAGAGAAAAAGTCAATAGACAGACCGATTGTCTGTGTTCAAAAACACGAAGAGATAAATCTTGAGGGGTCATTTGGCGTGACTTTAGTTGGGAGTGGGTACAGTGACGTGCCTGTAATCAGTGTTAAGTACACAGAGCCAGGCAATGGACGGGTGACGACTTGCGATTAGGCACGGTTTTTCCTGCGTAACGATGGCATGTAGGCCAACCTTGCGCATTTGAACAAACAAAGCAGTGGCTAATGTCAACTTGTTGAATAGCTCGCTGTTAAGGGTCTGTAACATCAAATCAGGGATAGTCATTCGCTAGCTTGAGAGTTATGATGGGTCCAGAGAAGGGTTGGAGAATAATGGACATTATATTGACATCTGTACAGTTGAAACCAGTAGCATAAAATCAGAGGTACTATTGATGAAAGATATTAATTGGTCATAAATTGATGATGTTTACTTGCTTTGATGTTTACCTTGATGTTGCAGCATAAAGATCAACTTATTTGCCCCTCCAGGTAATGTAACATACATCAGAGGTTAAATTACGACAAAAATGGTAGCAAAATGTCTTACATAATGTTGTAGTTTGTAAATTTGTCTGACAGGTAATGTGAATTTTAAGAAAGATTTGTAAATCAAACCTGAATTGGTAACAGTTGTCTAATGACAAGATAATTACTTCCAACTTTTATCTTGACAGAGTTCAAGTGTATAAGAATATTTATCTTAACTATATAAATTATATACCGTACATAAATAGAGTATGTTATTAATGAATCTGTAACAAAATGCAGAACAATTCAAAAGATTCAATAGAAATCAGTGAAATTTTATCTGTCTCTTTAGCAAACACATAGCAGTTTTTTTATCTTCAAATTCGCTATTTAAAAGAGATCAAGTTAAAACATTTGCTGACACAAATGTCATGGTTTTTTTCTTCTTCTCAAAAAGTATAGAACTTGTGATGTCCCTCAATTGATCAAGAATACCAAAATACAGTATTTATTTCTGGTGATGTATCCTTTTACTCAGTAAAATGTTCATGTTATTTTATAGTTTCAACCTGTAATAATGTGTTGTTTATTTACATTCCATTTGATTACATTAGGAGCAGTTATTGCTATTATCATGTACCAATTTTACCAAATTGTAGTGAACTTATATTCTCAGAGCAAAAACATGTAAATCGATGCGGCTGCATTAATTCACAAGGCAGTTTAAAGAAAGAGCTTTTTCATCGTGAAACACAAAATTATTCCCTGAATTCACTCAAGATTGCTCAGATGTTCAGTGAACCATGCTTCTCAAATGCCAAGGTCAGAATTTCTCTTTTTAGAGCTCTCTTCCTCTCTATAGAATTTTAAAAATTCCCAACAGCTTGGCAAGAAATATCTTGTGCCCCTCATCTTCATGTTAAAAAGGTCATCTTTCCAGGCTGAAATACTATTAAAGACCACATAGTAAACTCATTGTTCGCCTACCAAAAACAATTGTTAGCTTTTCTAGAATTTGAGGTCGTAAAATTAATTTGGCCAGTAGTATAAATTATCATGGCATGTATCACAATATCTATATTTTGGGGGTTTAAAATACAGTGTCTTTTTCAATGAACCATTTCTATTAAAAAAGTGCTCATTTGCTAAAGGATGCAATGGATAACATGATGACCATTTATGATTGAAGATTAACTTTAGGATTTATTATTGATTGGTCTTTGTGGTATTCATTTTTCTTTGCTCTAAGTTTCCATGAGTATCAGAAAAACATGATTGGTAGGTCCACATGTACCTGTTAAATATAGATAGGTAAATATGGATTCCTCAAATAATGTAATGGTATATTGTTCTTGAATATATCACTGAAATCTGATTACCGGTAAGTAAATCTAATTCATACCACTTGAAAGTACATACTACCATTTTGGGAAATTGAATTAAAGTAAAAAGAGAAAAACTTGTAACAGAGGCCTGAGGATGGATTTCTTTAATAGAAATGGGTGCAGCCTTCTTCTCAGGTGTCGTCAGCTTTACAGGGCAGACCTTATTAGTAAGCATTCCCACGATCCAAAGAGAAATTAATTTCCTTGGCCAGGGGTGCTAGCTTAGTGGTGAGTTGAGGAAGGGTTGGGGGTGAATTGGGTTTGTACCATCTATGAAAGAGAAATGATCATCTGGACCTTATTTTCTTTGTCACTAATTTCTGATTTAAGGTTCAATTTTAGTAATGAGATGAAGACTGGTGAATTATTTTGAACATATTAGAAGACAAGTTATAGGATACATGGAAACGGACCAATTTAGCCGGGGAAGAAAGTGGTGTAGAGAATAAGAGAACTTGTATTTGGACTACAGGTCCCCGTCTTATAAAGCGTTGATATCAATCGCAACTGTGTACATCAGAGATAGAAGACTGCAAGCTTGCGATTGATTACAAGGCGAGGCCCAGATGTGCCTTTTTTGTTCTTTCCCATGGCAATGTTGGTGTGAGACTATATACTCCTTGCTCAGAAAAGGAGATGGATACAGCTACAACAAATACAAACAGAAGAGAATATATGAACACGACAGAGACAGACAGATTAAGTAAAGAGAGACTGATCAAGAACTAATAGAAAAAGAGGCCAACTGAGAAAACATAGTTTAGGGAGATTAAGCATGAAATTGATGTATTTTTGTTGTTGCAAACAGATTGTATTTTACTGAGAGAGCATAACTCCTGTAAAATGTTCTACAATAGGGCCACATGTGCTGGCACCTGTACTTTCCACCCAATGTAACTACATATCATTCCATTGTGCTGCAGCGCCGTGCGAAGAGACCTCCCCGAGCCCTCAATATCCTCCAAATGCATCTTAGAGGAAATCATTATCCACTCTTGGCTGCAATTACATGGAGGGGCAAAAACATGAAAATTGCTTCATTAAGAAGACGAAGCTCTTAGCACCCCCCTTTCGGAAACAACATACCTTCTCGTCTTCCTCGAGCTTCCCTTTTTTTTTTCCCTTTCATCTTTGCATCTCTCTTCTTCTAATTTCATCAGTGCTAGCTGCTTTGGCTTGTGCCACCTATTTTTCGCCATCTCTAGATCCAGAGAATCTTAGAAGGAATTTCTTTATCGTGTGGTTTGGTCTGGGATGGCGTACAATCCTGACTTATAGTCACTTCACATTCTAGATCATTCTCATGTGTGCTATATTCTTCTTAGTACTCCATACCATCTGCCTGTTCTAGAACTTATGAATATTGCAAATAATGGCTTACTTTTATCTTTTTAAGTTGTAGAGTCTCAAAAATTATGGATGATTGAAATGAACAAGATATTCCGCATTATCCCAATTTTCTATTTAAATGAATGAATATTAGAAAGCCTAAATGTACATCTAGGCCTGGTTGCTTAAAACTTACACTTGATGGTAACATTGTCATTAATGTAAACTACCATGGCAACAACACTTAACAGCCAATCAAATCAAGGTTTCTATGGCAGTTACTATTAATTGCAAAGTTACCATTCATGGTAAGTTATATGCTGTAGGGCTCAGGTGTCATCTTATTTATCCCAAAGTAATATTTGTTATTTTAATAATGAAATTCATTTCTTGTATCTGATGTTTGGACATTAATTGCTTCTCCATTCTGCATACCCCAACATTGGAACACCATTCTTATACTTAATGTGAAATACGACAAAGCACCACTCCCTGTGTTTTGACCACAAGAGGGCTCACTCTATGAATTCACTCCTGAGCCATTCATCTTTCCTCTCGCCACTCCCCACTCAAGGAGATGCGAATAACTGTTCATTTAGAGCATGTTACCTTCTCTGATTTGGAGTAATGCGATCAGAAGATCTCCAAACTCGATTAATTGACCAATGATAACACAACTCATAGCTATATTGGCCTTGATGTCTTAAAGTCATGATACGTGTGCTCGCACCAGCCTTTGGTGGATTAGATATGCTGCCAAAAGCCTGCCATGCATGTCAATGCTTTAACAGACCTTTGTGGATCATTAAGAAAGACAAATTTTGCACAAAGTAATTGTGATAGTGATGAAAATGACACAACTTTTCTATAATGTGAATAAATTAGTAAAATTCCATTCTTTTATCTTGAGTAATATCTACAGATTTATTCCCTTTTTCCCCAATTCTGAAACCCCCAAATATGATATTTCTGAATATGTATTTTCTATTGCATATTAGAAGATTTAGAACTCTAGATTGTGTAGATATATGATTTTGATTGATTCCTTAAGAAATCGCTTTCCCTAACTCTATTCTTAAGGAAATCATGAAATAACACATCAGATTATCCTTATTGTAATAGCATTTGCTATAGTGTACTTTGCTTACCGTAATCACCCCCATCTTCTCTCTGTAACTCTGTCATCATTTTATCCAGGGCAGTTTCCATCTCAAGAACTATCCAATAGCATCACTTTTATTATTAATTCTACTACGTGTGGAATTACATCGCATAAATATTTCTTTTCATCTATTGTGTACGGCTTCTTCTCTCCCTTTCACGTTGTCTTGTATTATTCTATATCACATACCTATGTCTTTTCCCCCTTCTCTCCCTCTCTCTCTCTCTCTCTCTCCCGCTCTCCCTTCGCCCTACCTCTTTTTTAAAAACTCTGTATTCAGTTGTGCGTAGATATATAGATAGGGATCATATGCTGCGTGTTTATGCGGGGTAATTTAAAATTCCATCCTGTCATATCTCTTTTAAATCTATCTGCCTCCATTACTGTGAGGTCACAGTAAAGCAAGGCTAAGGAAGCATAGCATAGCAAATCTCATCTTTCATTTGACAGTCGTGGAAAGGTAGATTTTTTCTGCATTTTGGTTCAGCTTCGCGGCTGCTGCTCCTGCTTCTTCAAAGACGTTTTAATAGTGGTTGAATAGTAGGGTGTGTGTGGATAAGAAGCTAATCATGTCTGGTTGTATGGAGTGGTTCTGGCAAACCTGTTATACGGGCGAAGAAGGTATGAAGTCGTCTTATTTACATCTCACTTCCTTTTCGTCTTGTCTTAATTGCATCAGAGATCTAGTACTAGTTGATTACATATTTGTTTAATCATTTCTAATGTGTTTCATTATATTGTCTTCACCTTGACTGTCTTTGCATGTTTTCATGTTGATTAATCCTTGGCAAGGTCTCTATTTCTCACTCTCAGCCCACGCAAAGGAAATAAATATTAGTGAAATTTCCTGCTCATTCATGCCTCCCCTTACCAAAAATTGATGTATTCTGTCGTAGTATTATTTATTAAATCTAATACCTATATAAAATTATTAATTATTCTAACAAACGCTGGCAAAATTGTCATTAGAATTCTATAAGTTTTATAGAGCTATTAGATTGGAACATCTGTTTTGAGACAAAGATTGACCATTAGGTTTCTTCCATTTTAATTTATATATTAATTAATTTGAGGGGGGAGGGGTAATTCTTCTCTGACTATGTGAAGACAAGACTTTAAAATCCAGACAGGTCTTTTAATTAATTTATTTCCATAGTAGAATCAAATTTATCAAGATTGTGATTCTGTACTTTTTTTATTGTAGCTGTATAGGAGTTTTGTTATTATTGATAATGTTTATTCACATGCACATCTTCTTCTTTTTTAATCCACCAAAAAGCCTTTGTATTGTCTATTTTGCATACAAATTACAATATACATAATTTAACATATATGTAACTGTCAAATATTAATGCTCAAAATGTATTTCTTTATGATTCATGAAACTTTATAAGCGAGTATTTACAGTATGATGTAAACAAATCTATAATATGCCTCTAAAGCCTACTAGTAATTTTACAAGCAGTTGTCTTATTTGAACCCTGAGGTGTATTGTTTTAATCTAATTTCTTTGTTTCATTTCATACAAGAAAAAAAGGCCTTAATTAAAACAGGGATGCATGCCTATGTTTTTGGTTTGTCTGTTTGACCATTTGTTCAGGAAAAAAAAACTTCTTTGATGATATTCATGGTATTTCATCAGAACACTGTAATTGCTTTTGCTGTGCATGGCATGAAAAAAACAAATGTTTATCTTGTTTTTCATGTGATATACTTCCTGTTATTTTGTTTAGTGCAAATAATGTCCACCCTGCCCTGTGCCAAATGGTCACATTGTGCAATATGAAATGATTTGTCCTGCAGGAATGCTAGATGATTACAGCAGACATTTTATGTCTACCGCTGCAAACATTGCACTATTGCTTTCTGTTTCTACATTTGAAGGTGTGTGATTCAGGAAAGACCCGTCTTTGTTCTCCTCTACATTGACATCTAAAGAAGACAGACACCCTCTTTTCAGCATTCATGAATACTGCCATCTATTGTTTGGAGATTGAAATGTTGAGTGGTGCTGTTCTTTCAAGCTTTTGTATAGGATCTCTCCCTTGTGTCAAAGGCTACGGTTTCTGTCTTTTATGAAGCTTATCTTGAATAAGGCTGCCATCTTTTGTGATGATATTTCTCTTACTTTTTCTACCTTTTCTACCACCTCCATCAATTCCATTTTCTACCTGCCATTACCCTCAGAAATTTGATATCTATCTCTTGTTCTCTCCATTGTTTAAATGTCATTTTCATTTTATGTCTTGCCTTTCTCTAATATGATTTGTTACTCCCTTTTTCTACCTTTTTGTATAACAAATCTTTTCTTTATAAAATATGAAATGGTCAACTGTAGAAAACATATTCTAATTCACATTTTGTGTATATATTCTATTTTTTCTCCTTCTGTCTGTCTGTCTCTCTTTGCTTTGTTTTGACTTGAGGCAAACTTCACCTCTTTCAGAGTAATTACATCTGTAATTATAGATGATTCTGTTACAATCTTCATTAAGAGTCCTGTCCCTAGGCTATCTATCTACCTACGTAAAATCCCACTTTCCCTCCTATTATCTATACTTTGCTGGTTCCATTCTTTATTATTCTCTACATATCGGTACACCTGCAATCTTATACCTTCTAGGGGGTTTTCCCCTCATTTGTAATGCCTCCATTTCAAGGCTTATTTTCTATTTCTTTCTTGGTTTTGATTACTTGCAGTTGTTATTTTGTTCCACATTCATACAAGAATTAAGAAGACATGTTTTCTTTTTTTTCTTCCATGTTTTGTTGTGTGGGCTGTGTCTTAATCTGAGACAAACTATTCTTTGCCCTGTAGCCTTTTTCTCATCCTTCATTTCAGGAAATGTATGCCTATATGTATTTCTAAGATTTTGCTTAATGTGTTTGTTTAGGATCCCTGAATCTATTTCTATTTTATTCCTAGAGTTAGAAAGTCAAGCTTATCCATAAATCCTGAAGGATGTTAACGCTGTATTAATGATATTATGGCTCCAATAAGATGAATAATTGCTCACCCTGTTACAAGATGTTATTAGTATTTTGTCAAGAGAACAGATGAAAGGTTTTCAGAATGTTTAATGTAATAGGCATGCATACATTGATCATAAATATTCTTATTGCATCATAGATATTAATGAGTCATCACCTGGATAGAGTTTTCAATTCTTAAAAGTAACCGTAGAGATAGAGAATTTCAAGTATGATTATAGCAAGTAATTTACATTAGATTAGACATGAAACTGTCGGAACATGTGATGGGATCCATCAATTACCTGATGTAGAATTAACCTGCTCTGCTCACCCCTTCGTTAAACCCCCGGTTTGCAAGCCCCATCTACGTTCACCGCCACCTCCTTGTAAGGGAGTAATGGCAGTGAAGGGAAGAGCCTGTATTGGTTGGGAATTATGCATTAGCCTAGCCTAGCCTAGCCCGGTGCAAGGGAAGAAAGAGTGAAGACTTATTCTCTCTCTTTCTCTATCTCTCCTCGCATAAGTGTATGTGGAAAGTTGTTGCAGACGTGGGTATCGTACGCCCATGCTTTTATGCACAAGATGGGAAATGGCAGAATCCCTGCATCATATATGCAGCCTAGCTGTGCCCCCAAATCCAAAACGGAATGAGTCGATGGTTTCTCATCGTAGTGCAGTGAAATTGGTTTGTATGTTCAAGCAAATGAAAAGAGCAGAGTTTTTCTAGCAATATACATTACAAAGAAGAGATAAATGGGGTATTTTCATATGAGCACAATTTTCTGAAATGGCTGCGTGTTATGACAGTGGCATCGGTCTCTCACATTCATGTTCACAGATGAAAAAATTGATTTATTTTCTTATTTTGTGGACACAAATCTCTGTTGCATAACTTTATTTGACATCAAGAAAGAAAATAAGAAGATTGAATGAGAAAGATAGATAGAAAGGGGTAGAAGGATGAAGAGATAGAGAGGAGGAAGTAGAGGATGAGACCTTTCTCACAAAGAAGAAAGATTTGTCTTTTGTCTTATTTTTGTCACATAACGGAAACTTGTGTCTTATGACTTATGTTTTTCATTTTTGCATCTGTAATTCTTGGTGATTATTCTCTAATACCACCTTACAGTCAACTGATTCAGCACATTTTCAATATAATTGAGAAAAAAAGACCCTGTTTTCGCTAGTGTAAGTGTTATGTTAAGTCGTATACAAGGAGATATTTAGTGTGAAAATATAATGATATGCACGCATGGTTTCATATATCACTTCCCGGATTTCCTAATACTTTTGAGGTTTCTTTTGTTGTTTTTTTCAAACAAATTATACATTTCATTACATTTTATCCTTGATTGATAAGAGGATAATCTTTGAGTAATCGATTGTAATGAGAATCATCCACTATTCAAATCAACTGACCTTGTCACAGATTGCTCAACCAAAAACCACATGAATCCTATTATCTCCTTCAAAGTGATACCCTTTAAGCTGCGCTTATCTTTAAACCAAGTACTCTAAATACCCAATGAAAATATTGTCCTGTTCATTTAAATAAGCACTCTTGCTTTCCCATTTTCTATTTATTTTTGGAAGGGTAAATTTGAGATATATTTAGTATGTTAAATAGGTCATGAGGGGGGATTCTTGCTTTCTTATGATAGAAGGACCAGGTTTTAGGTCTAGTCAAAACTAACAATTATGATAAATTCACTGAATATACAAAAAGTATTGGATTAATAAAATCCAAAGTGGTATGGAAGGATCATGGGCTTAAATGAGTAAGCAGTGGTGCGGCCCAATATCTTTTAGACACTATTGTTATATTATTATTGTGATAAGTGATCTGAAACCAGCCCTTTAGATGTTAAGGGGTGTGTGATGAGGTTAGGAAGGGTTCCCTAAATCATTTTGTGAAAGAACATTCTATTTCTCTCTCTCCCATCCTTGTGTTTGATAGAGGGAGACACTAAATAACACGATGAAGCATTAATATATGGGAAGTTAAAGGAAATTGTCCGGTGAACACAGCTGATGTTGCATCCAGTATCAAATGCAGGAAACTGTTAAGCCAACAATCACTTGAATGTCATTAAGAAGAGAAGAATATAATAACCAAACTATAAACACCCACAAACATTGGAAGGGAATATAATTGATCCGTCCAATACGGCTGAAGGTTGAAAGGAAATGATGTAGACTATTGGGGCTGATATCCTAATCTAAATGAAATATAGTTTCAACAATATTCATGGGCATGGTGACTATGTTATGTTTACCATGTTGGTTATCTTTACATTATAATTAGGCTGTTCTAAAATTGAGAAAGTTATTCTAAAAGCTAAACTTTTCTCATGCTATAACACCTGATTTCTTGGAAGTATTACCAAAATATCTTTAGGCAAATTCCAAAATGTTGATAGATGATGTGCAGGCAATATTCATTACTTAACACATATATGGCTTCATGTCGGCTTTGCTTTCGTGAAAACAGATTTATTATGCAGTTAGTAGTCGTTTATGAATTTTCGGCTCTTTTGTAAGATATCGTTGTCCATTTTCAGATACATGAATAGGGTTAAACCTTCACAATAAGCTACTAGAATCTGAATTCAAAAAGCAGAAACATAGTATCTCAAAGATAAAAAATGGAAATTATGGTTCTCATTTATTTGTTCAATATTTCATAAATATTCTGCTTCTGAAGGCATGTTGTGGGTCATGTCACAGAAAATGTAATGATTGCAGAAAATCTTTTTCTAAAATGCTGCTTTGTAAAGTAAGTATTCATTATTTGGTACTATTAAAATAGAGGATCAAACTAGACATTGCACTGCAGCTATCTACTGAAAACATACCCGACATACAGAGATGAATAGGGTTTGGGGCTGAAATCTACTGACATTTTCAAAACACATTTTGGGGTAATTTCTTAAGGTATTGCTGTCCTGTGAATGAGGTCTTTTTGTATATGATGCACTACATTTAAGAACTATTCAGGTTTTTAATATCACTCTTGTTTGGTTCTCAACTCAATTTTCCTGATGGCATTGTTACCAAAAGTATAAATTAAAGTGATAAATTGTGTTAATAGTTTTTCTTTGAGGTTGGCATAGATTGGATGCAGTGCACAGAGTAATCAGTGTCATCGATGAAAATGAAAATGGCATGTTGATTTATGAATCACCAATGTTAAGAACATCAAAAACCTGGCTCTATTTCACATTTCTTTGTTCATCAAATTCTTTCTTTTCTTCCTTCTTGCATTTTGATCTTGATTGATGATAAGTCAATTCATCATGCGAGCAGAAAAAGCTTGTACTTCAAAACACAATATTGAAGGTCAAATACGTATCAGATAAATAATAGATTTTACGAAAATGGCATTTTGAAGATTATACACAAATTATGTTTTGAAGTTGTCCCGTTTGAGTATTATGTTTATGTGTATACATATATTGTAATGGCTCTACACTTGAATGAAACCTCAAAATGATTAATGTCATTCACATTTCTTAAGTAAAATTAGGACCGAAGAAGAAGGGTTTTCTTAAGAGAGGGAGTAGATTCAATAGGTGGAATAACTCAATCTCAAGTCTACAGGGCTGATGACGATGGTGCGTATTATGCATGGGGGTACGTTCATGTGTCGGGCTGTGTATCCGACTACGAGTTACCACTCTACAAGCTTGCGTGCATGCAGTACATGTTCGTACACAGACCAGAGGTAGCGGTTGCCGCCGTTTGGGGCAGCCACATACATTAGACTTGAAGTTCAGCTATGCTCCGTCCCTCCCTGCTTCGACAGGGAAATTATACAAAAGGGTACGAGGTAGAGAGAGTGAGTGAGATGGAGAGAGAGAGGGGGAGAGTGAGTGCGAGAGGTAGAGATAGAGAGGAAGGGGCCCCTACCTGGCCATGCACAACGCATAGAGACGAGAAAATACCAGGATGTTCACTATTTATGCCATGGCATAGTCATGTTCATGTCCAGCTGACCTAGCCTATGATAGGGTATTTGTGTGTGAGTGTGTATGAGAGAAGGAGAGATAGAGCGAGAGTGAGAGAGAGAGAGGAAAGAAGAGAGAGAGAGAGAGGAAGGCATAGGAGGAAGATGTGAGTGTGTGTATGAGTGTGTGAGCTATCATCAAGCTCTGATTGTGTATCCTACCTTGTCTGCATAGCAATGCATGCATAAGCGTGCCAATATTCCAGCGCTCGCTCGCTCACACACATACACACTCTCACCCACACAGTGCTAGTGGAGCTAGAGTGAGTCTGTGTGTGTGTGATGTATCAGGCACATGGAGGGAGGCTTAGCTGATATAGAAGCACCTTTAAACATGTCTGTTAATCAACTATCATGGATCAAGTCTTTATTGGCCCCAAACTAGAGATGATTCTTTGGTAAACCTTTAAACTGACATTGTGGATCTATCATACAAAGATTGCACCAGGAACGGGAGTCCCATGCTGGAAGTTTGGTTGCCGCCACCAAAAAGCAGATGGTTTTTGTCATCCGATGGTGGGGTCTGATTTGGGTGTCTCTCACCCTAATACTCTCTCGCTCTCTGTCTCTGCCTCTCTAGCTCTGGGTCAACTTTAATTCACAGTGATAAATGATGAGACACTGTCAATGCTAAGGCCATGGATTTCATTGATGTTGTGGACAAAGACAAAATTGTGATAATTCTTCCATGAGGATCTCATAAAAACCTTGTGTGTGTATTGTGTCTTGGAGGTAGTTACTATATCTTGATCTTCAGTAGATGACTAGTGTAGTGGAAGTCCTCTTCTCCTCCTTCTCTTCATCATCGTAATCAACATCGACATCATCCTCACCGTTTTTCTTTTGACTTGTTTCATCATCGTGAATCATGTATAGATGATATTCAAGAATATCTTTCGCACATGCCTCTGGTGGAAATTTACCCAACTCTATGACTATCATGTATGATGAAGGTTATCCATTATTGAGGCTAAAACAGTTCTAATAACACTGAACATAAGCAACAATTGGAGGGAGAATAATTTGTTCACCACAGGAACTTAATAATGAGTTGAGGGAGAATCGCTAATTTTATGCTGGGCAAATTGTCGAGAGCTGCCATGGTTTGGTATCAGAAGCTTTGAAATTACGAAAAGCCCCAGCTGATCAATGTTTGTTTTATAAATTCAATTATTCGCAGCATTCCACCACAGTGTGCAATTAATATAATCTATACCTGGAGTACTCCGGACCAATTGACAGTAGCATCTTTTAAATCCTGCCGATCATATAGATGTAGGATTGACACCTTGACAGCTCTATCTAGACTGTAGGATCCCGACTTGGTCCTAAGATTAATCCTTGAAGACTTGATATACAGGCTGAAATAACAATGTCAAAAGACGATAGCAGTTTACCCATAGGGGGTAGTGGCGCAGGTGGTAGAGGAAATCGCATGAGGAGATCATTCCGCCGGTTTATGGGCAAAAAAGGAGAAAAAGGTGAAAATAATGATCCCATTTTTTCGTTCATATTGTAATTTAATTATAAGATGTAAAATAGAAGTGTCCTTTTTTATTTTGGTTGTATACACATTCTCCATAGATCCCAGCCCTTGATTTAAGGGAAACTTTACCGACTTTCTCTGGGCGTGCGTCCCAGAAAAAATGAAACGGAGAATTATCAATGTTTTATCATAACTTAACCACAATTATAATTATTAATAACACATATTTGTAAAGCTTAGATCCTCCTCTTTCATTTGATGCAACTCATATGATTCATATTTCATGCATGAGTGATCAAAAACAAATTGAAGAGAGGGTATTAAAAAGTCATTTGGCCGGAGGCATCTGAATTTCAAAGAGAAAATCACATTTCTAGAAAGTTCATTTTCTGCTCTTTCATATGACACTTCAATCAGGAAAAATGAGCCAGGAATATCAAAGTTCTGTTGATTTAAAGTAATGCTTGCATTTCAGTAATTTGATTAAATGAATTTGTTTTTAATGGCTGCCTGCCGTAGCAACAAACAGAGTTGTCAAAAGACTTAACTTTGTTTCGTTGATGATCAGCGATGCACAAAGAAGACAAAAGACTTGATTCAATTCTGTGAAATATATATTTGTGTTGGATAACTCAATTTCAGTATTTTGACATGGTATAATACATGTCATTATGGATTATGGTACAGGAATTGCCCAGCAGGAATGGTTTGCTATCTATCATAGTTTACCCTGGAATTACATACATGGTACCGAGATATTACCCACAATGTATCCTCTACAGACACCATTGAATGAAATCATAATCATATGAGCCAGTGTTAGACTGCTATCAAAGCAAGCATGAAACGATTCTTGAGTTTGAATGCTAGTAATAAGATGAAGGAGAATAGAAAGGAATGTTCCCTAGGGCAATAAGTATAATGATAGAATTGAAATGTGGCAACTAGGAGCGTTGGTTTGATACGAATGACAGATGTACCAGCTTTGTTCATCTCCATTGGGGAAGCATTTGTTGAGGTCTTTGTAAAGTCAGCGTTTCTCCTCCAACATATGATGCTGCTTTCATCCAACTTAACTTGATTTCTGAATACATTTTTCCCTCATTCAACATTCTAAAGGCAGAGCCAAGCACTTATTGATAATAACGAACAAATGTAGTTTAAACTGCTCATAATGTAGACATTCAGGAAGGGCTTTCTGAAGAAAATTTGATAATTCCACAACAAGGTTGGTGATCCCCAAATGTAACTTTTATGCACTTTAAGATCACTGTAATATTACATGTACAGTGTCCTTATTCTGATATAGATAAGTGGTATACTATTTATCAGCTATATAAGCTATTTCTCAACATAATAACATTTGTATACCTCCCAAATTGCTGCATTGCCTATTTTTATAAAGCACTTTGTGTAAATAATAAAAGTAATGATTTAAATTTAAATAACAATGTTCATGTTCAAAGTATACACATATCTTTGTCTTATGAATATATACCCAACACCAATGAATATCATTGGTGAATAAGTAGTGCATCACTACAAATTATGTATATTTGTGAAAATGAGTAGCAGTATATCCTTGTCATACATGTAGCATTTTCTGTACTTGCTTGGTGTTCTGGAATTCTCATTATCTTGCTCGGTTTTGACAGGGCATGGAATTACAGTTCCAATGAACTTCTTGTCATACTCAATTTTAAGTATGCATTTTCAGTGAGATTAAGGTTCCAAGCCAAACACAAGTAGATGATATATATCTCAACTTGACTGTGATTTGATTTAGCATCAAAGAAGATGTAGAGGACCTCTAGTCAAGTAGTTTAGTAGTAAGTATCTCGGAACTGGTAAATAAGACGAATAAACATCGCTTTGAAGTGATGTTAATAAGTCAATAGTTCATACTTGTGTGTTAAACAAGTACCATAAGTTACTAGAAAATAAGTAGGTACATCAGTAAATAAGTAAGCAAGTACATAAGTAAGTAAGCAAGTAAGTAAGTCAGTACATACATAAGTAAGCAAGTAAGTAAGTCAGTACATACATAAGTAAGTAAGGAAGCAAGATAGTAAGTAAGAAAGTAAGCAAGTAAAACGTAATTAAGTAGGCGCATATTAAAGTAAGTAAGCAAGTAAGTAAGTAGGTACATAAGTAAGTAAGCAACAAAATAAGTTAGTAAGTATGTAAGAAGGTATGTATGTTTTAAATATATACTTTTTACAGGAAGTGTGTTAAACTGATGAATAATTCTCATTGCTCTATGAATAACACTGCGCATAGAGAAGTGTAATTAAGGTGACAGTTTTCATTATCAACCAGCTGTGTTTTTCACCTTCTACTAATCAATTGTAACCTTCATCAAGGTGCCCTACTTTGCAAGTCAATCGTTACCAGTAATATACCATCTTCCTACGAGTGTATTGTAGTCACCAGGTCTTGTAAAGGCTACTTTGCAAGTCAATCGTTACCAGTAATATACCATCTTCCTACCATAGTATTGTAGTCATCAGGTCTTGTAAAGGCTACTTTGCAAGTCAATCGTTACCAGTAATATACCATCTTCCTGCCATAGTATTGAAGTCAGGTCTTGTAAAGGCCTTGTCTTGTAAAACCATTGATATAATTTCAATCGGTGTTTTATAGGACATCATAGCATTTCGATATTGCAAATAGTAAAATGCCCTACCTTTATATCTATTAATGATACAAGTACTGATCTATAATGAATCTATGATGAATCTCAGTACTAGTAAGTCAGCAAGTATGCACTCTTTGTCATCTGATACTGTTTTCTTTCAAGGGCAATTCATAATGCAGTCAACCCTTTAATATACTCACTCCACACATATCCCTAATTAGGCCCATCCTTCGTTTAATGGTCAGCGGACTGTCTGTCTGTCTGGACAAATGTAAACATTCTCCACCATTCAATCATGTCTTGCTCTATGGCTGCATTCATACAATCTATTGAAGCCAGAATCGGGAAGCCAATATCACCACTGATTTAAAACAAAATATCACGGTCCGGTGTTTTTAAAATCATATTTGGGGAATGACTCATGTCTGAGATGGCTGAAATCCTAGTTATCTTTTGTTTATTCCAACAAATGATTAGAATTTACAACTTGATTTTTTATTTTTTTTTGGCACACAAATAATACAGTCGTGAACACAACCTGTTGCCTACCTTTTGTCAATTTGATGGTGTGGTTCAATGGCAATAATTCTATAGACATTGACTTCCTGCTTCAGTGGCAATTTGTTTATAACATTGCATCTAAATGATAATATTCTGACACTATGAGTTGTCTGTGACCTGTCTAATGCTATTTCATCACCATTATTGATTTGTTGTCACTAAGCACTTTTTCATATATATATATGTGAAATGATCTCGGTTTCATCTTAACAAGAATAATCATCTGTCAGGGTCAATATCCATATTTTGGATGTGCTGTATGACATTATCATATTCATAATGATGTTTATTTCACAGGAAATGTTAGTTTGCAAACTTAATTGGAACAGTTATCCGCCACTTTGTATATTATATGTTTGTAAGTCTGATGTACAAGTAAATCTTTGGATGTTCCTTTCCAAAATGTGCGGACACACAGTGACTCTCACATGGTTTCAGTATACTCAGGATGAGTAATTACCATAGAAAACCATATAGATTTTAAAGAAAAATAGCCACAAGGATTAAAACTTATCTTGGTAGTGAGGGATTAAAGGTAGGCGTTACTACTGCAGCTAGAAGGGATTAGACCACACAGCGAGCCATCGAGGTCACTGTGACAGGTGGCTATCTCATTAACTCAGCTCTCATTTAACATAAGAAAAAGAGGATCATGGGGGACCAACAGGCACCGATTTGGGAAGTTTTCTATATAGAGGGAGCAAGTAGCTACAAGTAGGACAGTGTGCCTTTAAAGAAAGGAACTGGGAGGATGGTCAGTTACTGATGAGGAGGTGGGATGATAATGTAATTAGGATATAAGACCTTGATGTATTTCAAGTATTTGACTTGACCCCCACCCTAAGGGGTGTCTAGTACCCCTTGGTCCTGATGAGTGATTGTATTAGGCTTGGCTATCGACCACTAGATCAATGAACCTTGGTTTCTTAATCTGATTAAGACGTTGGTCAGACAGGTCTAAATCTCATTAGAATAATTAATAACTTTTTATATAGCAACTGACCAGTGACCAGTAACTGACCAAAGCGCTTCTAGTGGACTCTGTCCTCTCCATAGGCAAGCTGTCCAGTGAGTCACCTTTGTGCATGCAATAACCAATTATTTTGACATTCACATCCTACTAGATATCCATATAAGACCTGGGTGAAGAGGAGCAAGGCAAATAAAATGCCTTACTTGAGGATATAGTGTTATATATCAGGGCTGAAACCAACCCTTTCATTACCAGTCAAATGATTGTGGACTCTGGACTATAACACATTTGTGCATAATAATTTACCTTAGATCTGGTTATGATTACTGGATCTGTTCTCCCAAGCTGCAAACACTCAATCAGTCCCAAGATTGACCCCAAGATTGACCCCCAGGAAATAGAAATGATATTAGATGATGTATTAGATGAAAACTTTATTTTATGTATTGAAATGGGTAACATTGCCATTACTTATTAATTCAATATTTAGCTCAATATGATTTATAAATGGTATTAAGATTTCAAGAGGGAACTTGTTGAGTGCGTCGTGTTTTGATCAGATTATATTTGAAAGTGTATTTGACGTTGTAATACCTGCCCTGTAGGATCAGACCATTCCAAGAGAAGCAGATGAAATAGGCCCCCTACTGTCCATTCAAAGGCCACTTTGTGTCGCATGTCGAGCTGACCAAACTTTGATTACACTGACCAACTGATGGGAGCCTATTTGAAATATGTATTTTTCACACCTCTCCGTTTCAAACATCACTTAAAGGGAGACCCAGCTAGGATGCTGGACAAGTCCCGTGTTTGTTTAAAGATATCGTCATGTAAGTTGGATGACAATGTCTGCTGAATGAATACATTTTCAAGGAAAAACTGGGTGTTGACTGACCTTAAAAAACTGAGAATAAGAAGCAGAAGTTACAAAGTAAAGTGATGATCTTAATGAGAGACCTTACAATTAAATGAAACCCTACTCTTTCTGATTAACATACATAATCATCAATATCATCCAGCATTGCACTTTTAGCTGCTAGCATTGGACAAATTATGTAAAATATTTGTTTTGGTTTTGGTATTTGCTATTTATAATGTTGTTGCTTCTGCTTTAGCTCATGCTTTATTTAATGAGGCTAATCCTCAGTAAGCATGAAATCGTTCAGTGTTTCCTTCAAATGTCTTAATTATGTAGATTCTCATGTGTATTGTCATTACACTTACAATTCCGCCCTCTTTTAATGATATAAGACTCGACCAGCTTTTGGTTATCTTTTTAATTCCCTTTTCACACTTAATAATCTTGTATGTATACTGATTACAAGTATATCATCTGTTAAGAACCAGAAGGGTGTTAACTCTGTGTAAAAGTATATGAGCTAACTCTCTTCTGGATCTAACCAGACCCATTATTTTATCAACCTTTGGGAGAAAGCAATAACTGAAATGAAATACTTCAGCTTTTCTGAAAATGTTGGGAAATTTACTCATTCCATGAAGTCGTTGATTATTTAGTATCAGTTTATCTTGTGTATAACAAATAAATATTGTAATATTGCTTCACTGGAAATCTAAAGATCACCAATTATTTTGATTCAAGCCATTTATTAACTGGTCTTCCAATTTTCCGGGGAACTTTTTTCCATGGGGAATTTTCAGATTCCATGAAGGCTTTCATTTTGCATGTAATGTCCCAGTCCTTTGTAGGTAATGAATTGTGTCTTTCAGGTAATTCAGGTAATTCAGCAAGTCTGGGTACCAGTTTCCCTGATTGCTTTTGAAAATGTTCTCATACCAAGAAATTGCCCATTATGTAAGAACTACCATCATATGGTGTACATGATGCAAGAACAGGTATACCGATAGGTTTTTATTGGACTGAATGCTTTTGAAAATGGTCTCATACCATGAAATTGCCCATTATGTAAGAATTACCATCATAAGGTGTACAACATGATGCAAGAAAAAGTATAGGTCATTATTGGACTTCCACGTTTTGTTCGGTAGGGCAAGCCATAATGTTTGTCCTACCTAGCAACCAATAATGTATGCAATTTGAATTCCGACCATTGAGAAACATTTTTTTGTAACAGGTGAATTAAATATTTTGTATCGGGTGCTTTACAAAGGCATATGCATACATTTGATTACATTACGAAAATGGCCTATTCATTGGACTCTTTGAAGTAGGGCATTAACTCACTTTCTTTAACACTGAGCTAACACCCTTCTCGCTCTTAAAAGACAAAATAAATGTCGCATCATCTCTCCCTTTGGGTTGATTAACATGAAAGGGATAATGGATGTTTATCTCTGCTTCCAGGAATTTGACTTTGCGCACAAACTCAAGCTGCGATCTGGAGAAGAGCATTTCACAGACATTAAAGGTCAACTGTCATGTTTAAAGGTCATTAGGGTGAAAGAAAAATCAGTAAAGTTCATTTTCATTAACTCCCTCTGTACATCATAACTCCAACAGGTTACTTATGGAAAGTTTGTGTTTCTTAGATAGATTACACATGTTTAAGTTAATATTATTATTCTAACTCTGAAGAGACATGATAAGTCTTGTTTAGGCCTTATGGAGTTGTTTCATGTCACCATGATGTTGAACCATGTAGGGTCTGTGGGTGAACATATCTTGAAGGGTAGGGGTGAAGGGGGGGGGGCAGTTACCCAGTTGGAGGAGGGCAATTATTTAGGGAGAAATGGTTTTGATAAAGTGATTTGATCTGAATCATTATATTAGTGTTCATGATATGTTACTATTTTCTTTCCAATAAAGTCATTTTAATTCAAGGTACGCCAATAAAATTGTTAACGAGGAATACCTTTTTGTCGTTCTATATTTTTGTACAAACAACCAATGTGTAGTTTTTTTTTTTAAACTGCTCGTTCTCTGCCCAAAAATATCAGCACTTTGAGCATGATGTCAGGGACATCCCTAGTAGACTATAGCTCTGGAAATCCTCAGAAAAGCTGGCAGAAGACTTGCAAGACTGACATAGTCGGTCTTGTGGGCTGTAGGTTTTGTGAGCCATTGTTCTCATGGGCCATCAGTCCTGTAGGCTGTCGGTCTCCTTAAATCTTGGTATTATAGGTTGTAGCCATGCTGTCATGGTCGTAGCTTGAGATGAAGCAAAGGTGTGAAGTTTGTACTGGGGGGGGGGGGCGTTTCACAAAACTTGTCATCAGTGACAAATGACAAGTTTTGTTATAAGCTACTGAAATCCTTGCTTCTGATTGGTTATCAGCAGATTTGTCACTGATTTTGTCATTTGTCATTGAAAAAAGGCTTTGTGAAACGGGTCCCTGGTCTCCATCATGTCCTGACATCTTATAGGTCTAGGGTCAACAGACAGCAGTGATGACTTTGAATGAGCAATCGTTGATGAATCAGTAATGGTGAGGGGCATCTGGAAAACCATTAAATAGCAATTACGCAATGCCATGATTCATGATCATGTGATACTTACAAAGCCCAACTGGGATCAACAGTCAAACAATGATTCTAGTAAGATAACTGTAAAGGACTGGAAGGAAAAGAAGCTCTGCTGTTCCTTAAAGTGGAAATGCATGGACTAAGACTATTCTGCAACCTTTGAAATAAATGGTAGCGGTTTATTCCATTCAGTCATAGGAAATGGTAGATAGTGTAAGTCTTTCCAGTGAAGAGAAGATAGCTCTGTTTCATGGTACCCATGTATTCCTCTCTTGATCCTTTTTGTTAATGATAGTGTGGTTGAAATTAAATTTCCCTTTTCTGTAAGTGGAGTTCCTGAAATGTACTGGCAATATATTAATGCTCTCCTTAATTTATTCATAAGGTCTAAAACTTCAAAGAAGAGTATATAAAGAAGTAATAAATAGATAATTTCCCCACAAAATATTCTAGCTAACGGAGTTGTAAGAAAATGATTAATATCAAAGGATTCCTTGTACAAGGATTGAAACTATACATCGCACAATCAGATACTGTGTATGTAAACAAACAAAAAAGCCCCAAATGGGGGCCAATGTGTGCACTATTAGGTAATATATTGTACATTTACTAATTGTTATTGACTAAAATCTCCAACATGTTTTTACGTAGTTGGGCATAAACATTTTTATTAACCAACTTTTGGCAGACATGCATCACAACTTTCCAATATTACAAGGATGTAGTATAGGTTTCACAAATTTAATTTACAATAAACCTCAAACCACTGAATTAAAGGAAGAATTTAAATTTCAAGGTTTAGAATAACTCATAATATGTTAATATCTTCAGCTGATAGCATAAGTTGTAGATTGAAACTTGGAAACTTGGAAAAGAATAACTATTTTCTCAATGAATCAGCTTTTATAGATGGAAAATAGCTAGGCCTACATGCATGTGACATTAAAAAAAAACTATTTCCACACCTTATATCATAAATGTGTTTTGATATTTGGTTCTGAATATGCCTCTATCTCTGAAGGTATTTAATTAACCTCGTATATGGTTCTTTGGTCATTCATATTTTGGTCAGTCATAATTTAGTACTTAGTATAAGCAGTTCACCAATGGATAATTGGTATTTTATTGTACTTTTTGTTTAAATAAACAGCTAACATATTGTAGGAAATATTGTATGCAAAATAGATGTATTTTACTTTTGCAATTAGCTGCTTCTGTACCAAAATGGTTAGCGGTCCAACATTCAACAAGTTAAATTTGTTCATGGTTGAACGTGGGATGAATATGATAAAGAGAGAATCTTTTCAACCTTGTTTTCTGTTTAATCCTTGTGATAACAATGCCTGAAAGTAAATTAGCATAAAACTGAATTTTCAGCACTCTCCATATTTATCTTTCCCCTATTTTTTGTTGGGTCCCACATCAGTATATTTTGCATTATTTCATGACATGTTCAGTTAATGATTACCACAGCTGAATGCATTGACATTTTAAGTATTGCATGGGGCTGTTTGGTTTAAGCTAGTTAGAAGAGCTGCTTGCAAGATGAAAATATACAAATTTATTCCACCTTAGCTCTCCTTTAGCTTGAGATTTGTGCAGACAGACATGCATGCTTGCCTGTTATTATTGAGTGTATGCATGATGCCTTGCCCTGGCCTGTGCAGCTCAGCTAGGCAGGCAAGGTAAGTAATCATGTGTGTATTATTGTTGTGTGGGTGTGGGTGGATTGACAGTGTGTATACAAGTGAGAGTGTGTGTATGCGTTTGTGTGGAGCTTGCAATGTGTATATGCATGGTGAGAATATTGATGCAGGGGCAATCTAAGGCACTGTGAGAGGATGAGAAGACAGGCAAAATAATTCTCTCTGCTCGTTCGATACCCGGCGATGAGAAGGTAGTGACATTATGCACTGGTACACTTTCTTCTGCGTGTACACTATGCCATGCTTGTGAGCACTGCATCAGTGTATGCTGCCATTATTATTGTTGGCGCAATGCAATGCAGCAGCGCTGACGCTATACATGCAGCGCATAAATTAAGCTTGTTTTGATTATAAAGGCCTGTGCTTTGTTCCCAGGTATTGGAAGGCTAGTGGGTGGGAAACCCACTGTTTGTTTGTTTGTGTATTTCACAAGCTTTTGATTTCTAATGTGAATATTGGACATTCTCTCTCTCCCCCTCTCTCTTTCTCTCTCTGCTGTCATGCAAAGTTGGATATGAACATGGTTATCTTTAGCCGTAGGCTGGTAGGCTACTTATTTGCTCTATTGCAAATGAGATATGCTTGAACTCATTAACTGGTTTGATGAGTGTAATAGCTTATGCAAGTCTGTGATATAAGTAAGGTTAAAATAAAGGGGTTGGCAATAAATAAGCAAATGAGATACAAAGAGTGTACCCTAGACTCAGAATAAGATTTGTACCGGAAATTGATTCAAATAAGCTAGAAATTAAACAATCCAGACATGTTCCACAAAGAATGATTTCATGGTTATAATTGGCCTTATTAATTTATGACTAAGATTCAAATACTTATGTAATATGTAATGGAAAAAAGGAATGCCTGCACTTCTACTTGTGTAATGCATGTTTTAAGCCGTTGCCAGTTAAATACTCTTCTTAGTGAAAAAAAAATGAGGGATGGGGAGAAAGGGAAGTAGAAAAGGAGAGAAATAGAAGTAGAAAAGAGTGAAATTGATGTAGAAAAGGGAGAGGAAATGAATTAGGAATAAGTTGGAGATACATTTCAGAGATTTTAAGAAAAGGGGGAAAACATTCAATCATGTATAATACAAAAATCAATCAGATCATTTAGTGATCTGTGTTTTGACCTTTCTCAATACTACACTGTCCAGCTACAATAGGGGCAGTCATCTATTGAATGCATTCCCAAAATAAACTATTGAATGCATTCCTAAAATAAACTATTGAAAATTAATTAAGCCTAACTGGGTCTGCATCTCTCAAAGCCTCTTAAACAGTGGTTTTACTCGCACCATTAAAAAAGACCTTCATTTTGGATAATCTGACCCTCCAATCCTCCCCAAGTAATCTAGCCACAAATCAATACCCCACCCATTCTTTATACTTTCCACCCTCTAATTCAAGTATTCCTAAATACTCCATTATACCAACAGTCAGAATTCCTTTTTATTGTTCCAAACTCCAAAAGTCTTTTTTTTTTAATCTTTATTTAAATCCATCTAATTCCTAGATTAATGTAATGATACAGAAGAAAATTGTGGATGTGTTGTACCAGAACTTACAGAAGTTGTTACCGATAAAAGGGGCAATGGTAGGATAGTGTACTCAGAGTCATCATCTACAATGGTGTATTTTAATCTGTATCATCCGATTTGTGATTAAGAATTCACCATGAGATGTTGATGCATGTACAATACATGTGTAGAGAGTTATGTTAATTATGTTTATATTTCATCGTGAAACATGCCAATTCATCCATGATTTAATGTTCAATGTAGTCAAAACCAAAACGGTGACATGCCATGAGCAAATGTAAATAGTCTGATCTGGTACTGCTTGCCTCCTGCTCTCGTTCAGTAGGTGTTTAGTCAAATATAAACAGTACCTGGGAAATGACTGCAGAGTTACTCAGATAGACACAGTAAGAATCATTGCAACTTCAAAGCCAGGGTTTGAGAGAAGATTATTCCAAAGCTTCATTTGGAACCATAGGGCAGCTTTATGAACCTCTTGATGTATTTCTTGTAACAACATAACAATGTTAAGTGATTATATTGATATTTTTTAACATTTTAAGGTATTGGTTAATATTTAAAAAAAATTGTGCTTGATTTTATATCATGTTTAAACCATTTTTTGATGTGGAATGACACAGAATTGAATTGGCTGTTTCAAGAAGAAGATATAGCTCATTGCATATATGTTAGCTACTATCCATACCCCATCCCACCTGGACACATCAGTAAAGCAAAATGTTAAGCGTTAGTTCCTACTGAAGGCAGTCACCATCGCAAGTATCTTTGAAATATTCATAACGGTATCTTTGGAATATTCATAACGGTATCTTTGGAATATTCATAACGGTATCTTTGGAATATTCATAACAGTATCTTTGGAATATTCATAACGGTATCTTTGGAATATTCATAACGGTATCTTTGGAATATTCATAACGGTATAACAGTATCTTTGGAATATTCATAACTGTATCTTTGGAATATTCATAACGGTATCTTTGAAATATTCATAATGGTATCTTTGGAATATTCATAGCGGTATCTTTGGAATATTCATAACGGTATCTTTGGAATATTCATAATGGTAGAGTGCAAACAAGAGAATCAAGTGCAATGCTGATTCTCTCCAAAACAATTCAATCATGGTTTATTGGTCATCCATCCCTCTATGGTTAGTGGATTTTAATTTTGAATCATACATGTTTATGAGAATCAGAACTCCGCCCAAATACAATAGTTTAGTGACATTGTATCCATACAAGTGTTAATAGCTGTGTGATAAAATTAATAATAATCTGGATTCATATAGCAGTTAATGCGGAATACCATCTCTGTTATCCCGGTCATCAAATTCATTCTTGCACAATGTGCACCATCTCCACTCCCTAGGGAGTATTCCTACCATATGGTCACCGTGAGGGCATAGGCAATCACTAACACAAATGGTTTTGTCATCCTACCGGGTTCCCATTTCTCTCTTGGGTATTGAGTGGCAAATAAAGATTAATGCCTTGTCAAAGAACATTAGTGCCTTGTCGGGGATCAAACCCACAACCTTTGAATTTCAAGTGAAGCGCTTAAACCAATGGACTACGACACTCCTACTGACTGTAATGACTGTATTAAAGCAGTTTTGATATACCCTTTTAGCACTCATTCATCCATGAAAAGAGGGTTTGTGTACCTCCCTAGCAGGAACAAAGTGCAGTCACCTTGCCTGTCAATGGTCAAACGGCCGCAAAGAGACTTATTATCTAAGTTTAGACAGTTGGATTGTAAGGACGGACAGTTTAAATTCTTAATCAGGGTCTCATTTATAAGTTGGGATTTCATTAGGTATGCGTCTTCTGCAGAATTCAGGAAATATTTAATTTAGGAGTGCATTAATTGTCCAGGAAATATGGATAAAATGGATTTTGGAGTATATTTCATCAACATCTGCATGCGCCCTTTTCCAAGTTCTTTTTTGTCAGAGATGAGAGTCAGTTCACTTCTTGCATATGTTTCCAATAATAACATTGTGTATTTGAAGAATCATTAAGAACCAGCTTCATCCGAGAACACAGATGAAGAAATTTGGACTGGTTTTAGACTTTTATCTTGATATTTGTGTGTTTTTCATCTTGGAAAGTCAAATTGAGGTGAAAGATGAATGGGAAAAAGAAACGTTCCATGTCTCTACCCTCTAACTTCATATTCTGGAAGCCTCAAGGGATTGAATCAGGTAAGATGAAATAGTGGTGTGGTTGCTCTTTATTTGAGGTTCTAGTTTAACAGACATTTTCTAAGAGAGGATTTGACAACCCATCCCTTTTTCTGGAGGGTTAAAAGTTTGTCCATTCTGATTCTAAGGCAACTGTTACCTGAACAATAGGGTTACAGAATAGACAGCTTGTGAATAGGTGTTTATTGCCCTATTTCTCACTTCACTTTATAGTCAATGGCAGGGGGCCCCAAGCTTTTTTTTTCTTTCTCTTTTTCCTTGCTCTTTTTTCTTCTTTCTTTTCTTTAATCCATATGCATTGATGGTTTTCTCTCAATTCAAAGTGGAACTCTGGTCTCTAGAATCAGGTTAGACTGTACACAGTATTATACTGCCTTGCTTATCCATTGCCATAGATCAGTTAGGCCGGCCCATTATCTGTGCATGTTTCTTTTGGATACTGTAGATAAGCGTGTATGTATTTGGTAGCTAATTAGCTTATATGCAAATATTGTTTGTGATGAAAAGAAAAAGAATCAAAACCACAGAGCTTTAGTAAAAAATGTGGGTTCCTTATATAAGTTGGACACCAAAAATGTCACAAAGTGGGTCCCTAATTTATGGAATTACCCATATGTTTGTAGAACTGTTCCAGCGTCATGTATATGTCCACATGGGTATTCATGCTTCTTTGAAAACATGGTTTTCAAAACCATAACAAGTATAGCCATTACATCAATAACACACTTAGAGATAAGGAGTAAAATATGCTCTACTGTCGACTACTCATGAGAATTACAAAAACACTTAGACTGCTTTGAAGTACGGAAGAACAAAAGTATGTTATTGATTACTTGAATTGATATTACACTGTTATATCATTTGATGGTACGTGAACCAGAAAGTGCTACAGGAAGCAACATGACCCAGAAGCAAATATTCTAATTCATTTACTTAAAGATACAACTTGTATTTTATTCAAGTGAAAAGTCCTGCATTTGAAGCACAATACTGAATTTTGTAATTTGCAATTCTTTTCTGCAAAAAATGTATATCATTAATGGTGAATTTAAATATGTTACTCATTTCATCCGTCTCTGAAAATTTGAAGTTTATACCCAAGATGTATTTTAAAGACTAATGATAATGCATATCCCTTTTGCTGTTAAGCATACAAGTGTAAAAATGTTAGTAGGATTACTTAGTTGTAAGTACTGCATTTAGCATCCCTAAAAGTTACTTAAACCATGGGCCTACTAGTCCATGCTCATACTCTGCTTCTACAAGGTGTTTTTCTGCTTACATAACAAGTATTGACTTATTTGTTTACTTAGCCCAAATCAGGAGAATGCCTGGAATGTCCAAAGCCCAACGAAAATTACACAGTCCACCCATCGATTGAGGTTTGGCGATGCCAGTATGACAATGCCGGTATGACAATGGCTGGCGAATCCTCCCCATTTATCAAGTCTATCAGCGTTGTGATCTGCATGTATCTTATATATTCACTGCTAGTGCTATACACCTCTGTCCATTTCAACCTTCCTATCCTCATTCGCCCTTCTCATATTTCTTTCAGAGATTTTGAGGAAGGTTACCAATTAAATCCATATTGGATGTAACTCTCTGATCTGTGGATTTGTCATTCTTTGGACCATTTCCTAGCCAGGAAGTATAAAGTTGTTTTGGTTTCATCTTGTATTGGACAATTTGTCTTGGGTTTGTTGAGGTTTTCTCCAGAGAACATATATACTCTTGAGTCTGGACTATTATATATCGCAGCTAGTATTGTGGAAGCAAGACCATTTGAGTAAGTAATTATACAGTATATATTGTTGCATAATCTGCTATGCACTCTTTGTATCACTTTGATTGTATTTTTTTTAGGGGAAAGTCTATGTGCATGTGTATTTCCGCATGGTGGACAAATAAAATTTGTAATTTTGTGTCTTTGGCACTATGAAATATTAGGAAGTAATTGTATCTTATTTGAATCATCTAATATACTGCCCTTTTGAATAATTAATAGTTTTTTGAGATCATTTTAGAATTTGCACATTTATTAATTTTGGAATATGCTTATTATTCTGAATTTATTTATATACACTAGCAAGATATCCAAAGATTTACTATTATAATTACATCCATTTAAGATACATTTTCTTTTTTCTACACTGTATAAATATGTATAAGATACTGTATACAAATAATTACAATTTGATAATTAATCCAGATATCTTATTTTTGCTAACTAAACAGGAAATGATTAAGTCATTTTGTTGGAAATGTTTCTAATTTTTCTTCATTGTTATACATAAACCAAGACTCTGTCTTGAAAGGTCGTTAAATGAGTTAATTGTCCAGAGCGAAGCACTAATTATCCAATACTCCCTGCTGTAAACGGAACATCTCTCGAAGGGGAAATCAAATTGCCATCAATTAAACAAATCGTATGCGTTGCCGCTGCCTCTGAAGTAAAATTAAGGCTTCTTGCTTGCCTTCGACAGAGGAAATTGCCATGGTAACCAGTTTCTTTCTCCAAATGACCATATTAATGGAAATCTATGTGAAGTGGCTTGGTGGTGAGACAATAGACCAGCATTGCGATCATAATATATTTCATTCTAGCTTGCCTCCATATTGCAGCAGCGCTTTTGTATGTTGTGCAACAGGCTTTATTCTTCCCTTGACTTAGCTCTTGCTTTCTCTTGATGATAGCATCTTACATAAGATCGCCAAGAGCGAATTCACTTGTGTATTGTGATTTTATCTCCCAGGCAGAGGATAGACCGAGGACAGAGATTCTGCCTTCGCAATCCCTGCTGTGCAGATCTGGCTGTCATTCGAGACTCTCGCTTTTCCATCTTCACTTCTGTTTTACATACAAATGCATTTGAATACCTGCTCTAGCAGAAACTTACGCTTCTTCTTGCTTCAGTAGACACTTCCCTCTCTCTCTTTCCATTCCTCCATTATTCTTCAACCTGCTGCATGAGGCATGCATAGTTACTGAGTGGCTGTATATAGGGTCTAGCTATCGTTGGTTGTCTTGTGGGTGTGAATGGTTGCATGCATGATCAAGAAGACGTGATCACTTCATCATGCTAGGGATGCTACGAAGCTGTTGCCTCTTTAGGCTCAAGGAAGAATCGCCCCTGATTGGGGAAGCTTGTTACCCAGGTGCTCTGGACACTGGTAATATTTACATTATCTTTATCACCATGCACCGGGGCACCAGGATTAATTGCAATACCCCTATCGGCACTCACTCTAGTATTGCATGGGCACAGAATAACTTTGTGACTTTCTCATCAATAATCTCTGTGGTAATAGGATTGTGTAGGTCTATATATTTGCCAAAAAGATGCACTGTCTTTACAATTTCAATCAGTCAAGATGTGATCTGATGAGTTCTTTTTATACTGCTATTGCTGTTGCTACTATCATAACTACAACTGCTACTTCTACTACTTCTACTACTACTACCATCACCAACACTATGATTTCTACTGCTATTTCTTCTTCTACTATTTTACTTCTACTTCTATTTGTACTTCTAGTATTTTACTACTGCTATTTCTACATTTACTTTCTCTACTTATTCTATTTCTATTTCTACTATTTCCACTTTTCTTCTATTTCTACTTTTTGTACTTCTACTATTTCTACTTCTATTATATATACGTCTACTATTTCTACTTCTACTATTGCTACTTCTACTTTCTCTACTTCTACTATTTCTACTTCAACTATCAATCTTCTACTATTTCTTACTTTTCTTCCATTTCTACTTCTACTATTTCTACTTCTATTATATATACGTCTACTATTTCTACTTCTACTATTGCTACTTCTACTTTCTCTACTTCTACTATTTCTACTTCAACTATCAATCTTCTACTATTTCTTACTTTTCTTCCATTTCTACTTCTATTATTTCTACTTCTACTATTTCTACTTCTACTATTTCTACTTCTACTATTTCTACTTCTACTATTTCTACTTCTACTATTTCTACTTCTACTATTTCTACTTCTACTATTTCTACTTCTTCTATTTCTATTTCTACTATTTCCACTTTTCTTCCTTTTCTACTTCTATTATTTCTACTTCTACTATTTCTACTTCTACTATTTCTACTTCTTCTATTCTAATTCTACTTTTACATGTACTTTATACTTATACTTTTTTTCACTTCCAATTCTCTTTCTACCTCTTCCTTTACTATTGCTGCTATTACTGGGCTATCATCAGTGTAGCCCGATATTAAAGCTTATGTAGTTATTCTGCCTTTGAATGAAATTGTGTAAGTTGGGATCCTGGATTTAGACTAACCTATTTAAGTGGTATTTAAAATATATTGAATCATTGAGGATGAGTAAAACACACTTTGCCATGAAGGGTGGATATGTAGCACACCAACAACTTGTATGAAATGATATCTGTAAACCAGATGAGTTGATAAGTACTGTAAATAACCACAAAGGCCTGATAGAGATCATTATGTTAACTTTTCCCCATATATGCAAAGATATGGTAACGGTTAGTACAGAAATCCCCATAGCTTGCTATTTAACAATACCATGACTTTTAGAGTAAGATTCTCTACACCACTAAATGTTTTACCACAGGAGTATAGAGATTTTTCAGAATATGTCACCAGCTGTGACTTATTATATAGACAAATCATTTTTAAATCAACAGAAAAATAAAAAATCAGGTGAAAATGCTTCTTCAGGGGTGAACTTACATGCTGTAATCACTTCATGTTTTTTTTTTACTGTGTGCCTTGCATTACAGTCACTATATGTACATATCACATAGTCGAAAATATCAGAATTACAGTACTGAACTTTGTGATTGTCTAAGATGTTGAAATAGTAATAGTAAACTAATTTAGTCAGCAACTTTTCCTTTTTGAGTGTATTGGAGAAGTATTTTCTAAATTTAGGACAGTAGATTCCTCTGTGAATTCAGCCAGAATTTTCAACCGGGATTCCATTCATATCTTCTCTGAGTCTTTCAATTTCTCAACTATTTATGTTTGTATGTTTGAGACATGTTGCACAAACCCATTCTGTACAAACCCATTCTGTATTTCTGATGTACATCATCACTGTGTCAATATTTGTCTGAAGCCTATAACGGATGACATGATTTGGTGAATTACATTAATATCATGGAATGTTTGAGACATGCAGTAAGATGATCATTGTTAATCCATTGAATGTCAGATTCTTTTATTCCCATATATTTGATACGGTAGCCAACCCAGTTCCAATATACATTGGGTTAAAATGTCCCAGATGTGTATTGGTATTGTCTGCAGCACAGCAGCGGGAAAATATTTGTTGATATGCTCTAGCTGGCATGAGGTTTGCCATTTCTCATTGTTTGCCTCTAATCTATTAGCTCGTCAACCCTTTCTTGCAAGGAAAAAAAAACTACAAATAGTAACTAAGATTACTTTTGATAATTCATAAAAGATATAATATTAATGAATGTTCTATTTCTCTGTTATTTTCTTTGACAGAACTTGAAGGAGGTACTGGAGGAGGAGGAGGAGGTTTAGGACCAATCAACAACAATGACTTACAAGGAGGACCCAAAAGAAAGGGCAGTATAAAGTAAGTCAATCCTACTTTCACTTTCTTATTGATCCTTTGGTAATATTATCCGTCTCAAATACAAAATGAATTGAAGTGAGTAGATGATCTCAATGATGTTCTGCTGGAAGATTTTCCTCATGGAAAGTAAAAGTGAATCTTTTCTAATCTTGTGGTAAGTGCTATGTCACCATCAGCCTAAAACTATCATTCTTGTACAAGCTTCCAGAGAATTATCATCATACCGGGGAAAAATCTTGTTACAATTCACTCATCTTGGTTTGGCTCATCTTCCATAGTTCCTACATTTAGCATAGAATATACATAGCTACTTAATAGGCCTAGCTTAAAGTAAAACAGCTGAATTCTTGGGCGGCATTTGCTGCCCATGGAAGGGAAGGGGTTAAACTGTGACACAACCAAAATGTGAAATGCGATGACAATAATAGGAAGGTTTAAAATAGAGACTTCATCAGCAAGAGGAATTTTCAGTGACAGTGATTATAAATTGTTTGCCATCATGAGCCCCCAAATGGTTTATGTTTACCTGAAAGATGGCTGCAGTATATCATCCTCACCGCACCGATGACATGGAGATATGTAGATGGTTAGCCTTACTTCCAGATTATTGCAGCCATTTTTTATCTTATCTCTACTGTATCTTTAGTACCTTCAGTCTTATTGGGTAGACCTACAACTGTATTATTCATACCCCTCGTACATTGTTTTTCATTCCTCAAGAATGAAAGGTGGACAGGTTGAAATAGGGCCTTGTTGAATACATTTAAACGTAAGCTTTAAGGTACTATGTCCCATTTGTAGCCAACATCAAATTCTGTAGAACGTTGCAGGAATTATGAATATGTCACGTATGTCCTATAGATCTGTGAAATGTAATTGTTAGCAGTATCCTATTATTCAAATTATGAAAGGAAACCTGTTTGCTTTCTAGACTTCACTGTCAGACACTATGGAGTGACTGACTGACTGAGCTGTAAAGGTACATCAGCATTTGTCTGCATCAATAACCCACTTCTTGTAATGGCCAAAATTAAACTGATTGTATTTTTGCACAGCACAAAACCATTCAGTACAAGAGTCTGAAAATCAGACTATTACTAAAAAATGATTGCAAATCACTAAAGTCGATTCGACAAATAATGCTCGTTATTTTCCCACTAAAAGACATTTTCAAGCCCTTTCGTTTTGAGGGAATTTCTAAATTAGTATTATCTTTCAAATGCCGTTGGAATTTTATTTTATTTTCCTTTACATTTTGTTGGCCTGCAAATTGGACATGGTAACATAAATATGTCACATTCTCAACAAACAATTGGGATAAATCAATTTTTATTTAAAAAATCAAAAACTTGGCTAGGCTATGAATAATTCAGTTGTTAACTACAGTGTATCAGAATGAATTTCAGATTTCATTCGCAAAGGATACTTTGAAGGCACACTATCGTGTCCAGATATTGAATGAAGTGGATGATAAGTTTAATAGGTGAGAGTGAAAATGGGGTCAGTTCATATCTTTTATCACAGTGCTAACACTCGTGTAGCTCTCAATGGATGATGAAAGCCTCTAGTGTTGTGGAATGCTCTGTGATAAGGTACCGTGATGACATGTTAACTTGATGTCTTGGTGACAAGTGACTTGTCTTTGTTACTGTGTTGATGGATGTCGCTTGAGCGCCAGGTGTGGAAGAGTCAAGTTAGCTCAGCTCCAAAATAGCATTTAGGCAATGAAATCCCCTTTACCCCTTACATCTTAAAGGCATCGTTTAACAATGTCAAATCTGAGATGCATGGCCCTACGTGGTATCAATGTCTGTGATATGGTGTAAAATTGAAGCCCTAAAAAAAATTGCATTTCAAAATGATCATGAAGTGCCTCAAAAAGGTAAAAATCTTTGAGTGACCGGTTTTACCATACTCATTTTCCTCAATAGACTGTAGTGTTATGAAAACCGATAAGAAAACAAAAAATGAAATTTCAATTTCCAATCATATATTTTGTGATAATCGGACAGGCGATCGGCTTGTAAAAGTCATGGGGCTCCTGACTGACCTAAAGGTTTATAATGATTTCAGCATGAGCTAAATCCAGGATTTTGTTTCAGAATCTGAGGCAATGTTACCGAGTCACTTTAAGCATAGAAGAGGGTAGGTCTGTACTTACTCTGCACTGGAACTAGTATCTCTGACTTGTTAGCCATATCTGAGATACATCAGCTCGACTGACAGAAACTCTCAGCTGCACACCTTGGGGTGACAGAGCCTTTTATTTCTCTAAACCTAAGCTGTGGAATAGCTAGCCTTCTGCGATATGTCAGGAGTGCAGAGTCTTATGTCAACCTTCATGTCAGCCCTCAAGATTTTCTCCCCAGCTTACAACATCAACTCAACATTTATAATGCCTACAAAGAATAATGGCAAATAAATATTAATGTGACAAATGAAGAACATTTACTTTTTTCTTTGTGGTGATGTAGTATATACAATTTTCATGCATTTACTTGTAGATTTATGCACAAATCAGTAAACCATTCACTTTCGCTTCTGCTTGGAAATGTCAAATAGTTTCATTAGATTAACTGGACAGTACGCTCTGATGAGCACTGCGTGACAGTAGGCTTGCATCATATTGAAATTCTGTTCCTACATGAGCATATTCTGCATTCAGCTGAGATTTTGTTTGAAGAACATTGTATTCCGTCAATTCTAACCAGAGTTGCTGACTTCCACTATAGACAGTTGACGGAAAGAACTTCAGACTTAATCTTCCTATAACAAATCTTTCTAAAATTAGAATTTCTTTTGAGAAGAAAGGAAGATTAACGCAGTTTACATCAATCCATAATTTATATAAGCGGGATTAAACTAATATTTTTGTATGATATTATGAGTTATGCACAATTACTTAATTCATAGTTTGTATGCCTGATAAAAAATGCTGTTTCAGCGTTATGATGAGCTACTGATGAGCATAATGAGATATTTTCTGAAATTTTACCTTGGATGTAGGATCATATCCACATATTTTTAGAATGGCTGTGCTTGTTAATCTGGCTATTAAATCAGTTTACCACACTGAAAAGTAAATGTGTGTTTCTACTGACAGTATCGTACTTACAGATTTCACTTCCGCAATGAAAACTGTGCATTATCCTTGTCATGTGGGCGTGCATTTATACAGGCTTGGAAGAAGAGGATAATTTCCTATTGATGTCTGTTCAGTTTCTATTGCCACTTATCATAGTCAAATCTGTTCAATCTATTCAATACGTGAATGAATAGATACCGAGAGACTGGTCTTTCTATGTTGATTCTCCTCAAGGAATTTCATTTTAATTCAAAGATGCACATATTTTTAGAATGACTGCTTGTTAATCTGGCTATTAAAGTTGAGTTCTGGTCATGCGATTGCATTGTGAAAGGAACATTGTGGAATCGATCAGAAAAGGTTGATCATCTAGCATGGGGTGTACTGCAAGGTTCTGGAATCATCAAAATGATCAGAAATTTGGCCCAGTCTTGGTAAAGTTAAAAGCACTGTACACGGAAAGATGTACGTGGGACTACACAAACATGTGGCATAAAATCTGTCCCAATTTTGTATGATGTTACATGCAATATTTAGAATATTAAGAGCATTTGAAGAGCCATGCTTTTCAGGAAACATTTTTTATCTGATGTTCTTCCACACTTGCATAATATCATGATAACGCTCACAAATTAGTTTTGAACTCTTTCCAGAACTCAACCTTCTCTTTAAATCAGTTTACCACACTGTAAAGTAAATGTATGTTTCTACTGACAGTATCTCTTCAGCTTAGACAGATTTCACTTCCGCTTTGAAAGTCATTCATAATCCTTGTGATGTGAAAGTGTATAGGAGTAAGAGGAGGATAATTTTCTATTGATGTCTGTTCAGTTTCTATTGCCACTTATCTGAGTAAAAACTGTTCAATCTATTCAAAATGTGAATGAATAGATACCGAGAGACTGGTCTTTTTATGTTGATTCTCAACAAGGAACTTCATTTTAATTCAAAGATACGATTGAATTCAAATGTGATTAATAAAGTGATTATCTATTTTGTATATGTTTTTTTTTTAATCAATCTGTTTGCTTTCTTTTCTTGTTTGTGTACTAGGAAGTGGCTAACGAGTCCGATCCGAAAACCCAGTGGGAAAGGAGCAGAGAGAATAGAGACGCCTAACAGAACAGCAAACAGTGGTACAGGAAGGGGTCGAAGACTAGATCAAAAGGGACAGGTAAGTCATATGTGGATGATTCCACACTGTGTCAGATCATTAGGCCTGTCTTCATCAGCTCAAGTTTGCCAAATTAATTAACCAGTTAATTTGCATTTCCATCAGCCTGCAGTTGCATAAGCGAGATATTTGGTTGAGAAAATATCCTGAGAAATCTTGTCTTGTTTCCAAAATATCCCACTATTTGGAAATAGCGGGATAATTTGCGCCCGTCCGAGCTAGTTTGTGATGAGCATATCTGTCAGGTAAAAACGCAATTTCGAGCTTCGGGATATAATCCAGAGTCTGAAAATAGCTGGTTATTTGGTAAACTCGAGCTGATGAAGACAGGCCTACTGTGTCAGATCTTATATCCAGGTGACTACGAAAACTGGCAATGTAATGTCATTTTACAGAGATACCAAGAAGAAACACAAACATTCTTTGAGATATAAACTTTTTTTTAAAGGAAGTATATTACCATTTTTTAATTTTTCATAATACATTGTGCTTCAGCTTGTTCTAGTATTCCCCAAATATTCTGGTATTATGGTGCCAGGTTCAGCCAAACACTTTGTACCATGAAGAACGTTGCCTTTCTGTAAAATTCTAGCTACACTTCTGACTTCTGAATATTTTGACATTGTCTGGCATCTAAAAATACACATGATAGCATAGCCATATACATTTGTAATTAATAGACGAAATTGCACATTTTTGCAATGTACAATTGTACATATTCTAAAAGATTGATAAAGTGCCATCATTTGCATGTTTTTATAAATAAATGACATAACAGTGTATGTGTAAACTAGATGTTAACTGAAAGGTGAACTGCAAATGAGGTGAATACGGTACAGCATAGAAATATCTTGTCTATTATGCTACCTGTTTGTCGCCTTCTCTGAGTATGTCTGTCTTTCAGTCTGTCTCGCATTCACAGTGCTACCTCTGCTCTACTTACTGTCTGTGAATGGTTAGCTAGAATTTCTGTACGGTAACTTCATAATAAAAGGAGTGTTCAGAAAGAGATAAAAGGTGAAAAAAATCAGCTAGACAGAAAATTGCTATGAAAGGGGAGAGCAATAATGGTAAAAATAGTAAATGAAGGCAGGAAAAGGAGAAACATTCAGGTAGTTGTCAGAAGCATTGTTAAAGTTAAAGAGAGAGAGAGACATAGGTTGGTCCTATGTTTTAATGAGAAATGAGCTGTCAAGGAACTAAATTAAGAAGATATGGCGAGATTGAGAAAAGGGTAACCAATGTAGGACAAGTCGGTAGAATAGACAAAATACATCATTGCCTTTTTCAATTGTTCAGTACAAACTGAGAAAACAAACATCCGAGAGAGAGAAAGAGAGAGAGAGAGCGCGAGGGAGAGAGAGAGAGAGAGAGAATGAAAGTATTAGAAAAGGAATCTGAGAATGAAAAAAAAAAGAGTTAAGAAAGAAAAGAAGAGGACCTTATTGCAAGGACAGACAAAGAAGAAAGTAGGAACTGAGAGTGATGCAAGCAAGCTAAAGGCGCTCATTGACGTCATGGCCAGATTTCAGTACGCAGTAGAAGGGAGTGCATCAGCAATGAGCATTAAAGGGAGCCAATCACATGAGAGGGAGAGAGCGAGCTCTCTACTTGTACCATCAAGGGCAATTCGCCACCTGTTCCTATCTCATATAATTGCAAATTCGTATTTCTTTTCCTTTTTGAAAGTGGAAATGTACTTGAGTATACCTATGGATGATCTTGGCTTGTAACAAATGTGTTGCTTAAAATGATAGGGAAATAAAAGACCTAAAATTTATGGTGGATGCTGTAATCCGAATGGGAACATAAAGTGATTTTTTTTTTCCGGCATGCATTCTGTCCGTGTAGAGGGTGATTTTCAGGTTTCAGGTTTTATGTCTTCTTCCACAAAGGATGCATGCAAGCCACATGCCTTGCCTAATTGTACATGCATCATGAGATCTTTATTTTGCATACTCAATGATAACATTTTAATTATTATGCATCTTTATTCCTTTATTTTTTTCTGTCATTCATGTCATTCATCATCCCCTTTTACTTGTAGCTCATTCCCCCCCCCCCCCCCTTTGTTCAGATATTCTTGGATGAAGTATCAGTATTGATTTTTTTTTTCCCCTTTTTCTTTCTGTTTTATCCAATTGTACAATATCTCTGTCATTATACGTCTGGAAATCATAAGACATGCTCATCATTTAGGTTAACCTAGCCTTCATTTGAAAGCTTGCATCATGTCTAAGCTTCAAGATTCCTCTGTATCTGTCTTTATTTCTCTATCATATTTAAGTTTCTTGACTCATTTGTTTCCTCTGCTGCTTTCTTCTTTGTTTCATACATGTCCCTGTCTGAGATGTTTTGCCTAGTCTTTCTGTCTCTGTTTCATCTCTAGCCCTATTGTAACTCTTGTCCTGTCATTGCTGTTCTCCCGCATCTCTCCCTTCATCATTCCTTCATCATTCCTTCCCTCTAACAATCCCTTCCTCTCCCTCCCACCTTTCCTTCCCCTCCCACCTTTCCTTCCCTATTCCCCTCCCTCTCTCCCTCTCTCCCTCTCTCATCACTTCTCTCTCCCTCCCTCCTCACATCCTGCTCTCTATCCATATATCCATTCATCCATCCTTCCTTCCCTATTTGCCTTTCTCCCTCATCACTCCCTCATCAATCCCCTCCCACTTCTCTCCCTCCCCTATCTCTCTCTCTCTCTCTCTCTCTCTCTCTCTCTCTCACCCTCTCTCTCTCTCCCTCCCCCTCTCTCTCTCTCCCTCCCCCTCTCTCTCTCTCCCCCTCTCTCTCTCTCTCTCTCTCTCCCCCTCTCTCTCTCTCTCTCTCCCCCTCTCTCTCTTTCTCCCCCTCTCTCTCTCTCTCCCTCCTCACGTCCATCTTCTCTGTCCTTTATCCATCCATCCTCTGTGTCCTTTATCCATCCATCCTCTCTGTCCTTTATCCATCCATCCATCCTCCCCTCCCTCATCACTCCTCTCTCCCTCACTGCACCATTTAAACCATCCCAGGTAGAAGAAGCCTGCGAGCTCTATTCCGTATACTTTGACATCATTCCCTCTCACGTGATACGTCCTACACTTTACCACCAATGGTATTAGAGACAGGGCAACGTTTCCAAATATAGTTTAGCTTAGTGACGTATTTAGTATTTTTTGACATTTCAACCAAAAAGCATTTGTCCTTGGGGTTTTTCTTGGCTAAATATATACACCCTACACAAAGTTCTCGGATACACTAACTTAAATGAACATGTTGATGTGGTAGATTTTCATCGAAAACAGCTTTTGTTACCCCCACATTTTCTTTTTACTTGTGCCTTGAAGCAATTCACATTGTCATTATATGCCTTGGCTTTGACATAATTGAGAGAGCAGTGTGGATGCTGTAGTGCTTTCCTTTCCTTAGATCAATTAGCTCCAAATGTCAGGTACTGTTCATGTGAATGATCGACCCCCCCCCCCCCCCTCCCTCATTCAGCAATATGCAAAATGAAATCTTACCTGTATTCAGGTACCTTATAGTTGTGCATTTGAGCCATTTCTCCAGCTATCAGAGGCTAATGATGTGGGGTTTTTTTATACATGTTTCAGATATTAGTAAATTTTCTTGTGAATCTGTTAACATTTATAAAACAAACAAAAGTTGGATAGAAGTAGATTTATTTAGTTAGTGCAACTTTTTACTGATTAGCACAACTTTTTCGGACACTTTTTGAACAGGTATGTTTGTTTAACCTAAGTTTGAGGAATACACACATTGGAATCGAAGCAACATAATAGCATGGGTAATTTTCACATGTTGATGGTCTTCTGAAATGTGCCAATATTAGAAATAAACATAAAAGGAAAGGGGGAAGAGATTGATAGGGGAAATGCAAAAGAGAATGTGGGAAAGAGAGGGTAAAGGGAAGAGAAGGAGAGAAAGAGAGAGAGGGGGGTAACATTAGTAGAAGGGAAATGACGAGGAAGACGTCACAGGTTTCTTGAAACCTTTGAATAGATAGAACCAATTAGTATGCATCTTTATTGCTATAACCCATGCATTGCTATGGAAGGGGTAAGGTTAGGATTTTGAAAAGTATTATAAAACTTGATTACAATCATTGGTGGAGTGGTCTTAAGCAGGATTTTGTTGAGTGCTAAGAAACACTGATCCACCAGAGACATATGAGTGCATCTCATCACCATGTCCCCCTCATTCATATTGACGATGCATGTTTCTTACTCATTGACAATATTATTAATATTAAGGCTTAGGGGCTGAAATGTCATAAAATGTCACGCTATGATAATGCAGTAGGCAAACAAAATGATCTGAAAGAAATGTAATTAGAAGAGGAGCTGCAGAAGAGAGTTTCATCATGGGGAAGTTCCATCTTTGACATTCACGTTGAAATCAGTCTTTGAGAACGGGAATGATTTAATGATTGACCCATGACCTTTGAAGTATACGGATGAACTACTTCCGGGTTACAGGCTGACACAGGGTTTTTATTGGGTTGATATTTTCTTCTGAGAGGAAATATGTTGTCTGCTAAGAACAAAATGGTTGTTGAAGGATACGAGTCAACACACCTCTTTATCTCCATGTAGACAGTAATATAAGATGGATTTTAATTTGACTATGAAGGAAATATCAAGATTTAACCTTCATGTCGGTGAATGTTTTGTCTAGTTACCTTCATCGTCATTCAACAGAAAATCTTTAGCATTCTTCATACATTGACATTAAACAGTGACAAAAGATTAACATAAATGAGAACCTGTGTTAACAAACAAAGAGGATTGATTTTTTTCTCCCCGAAAATGCGGACGTATATGTTCCATTACAAAGTAATGAATGTGGATTGTCTATCCTCACGATTAAATGGCATTTCATGTAAATGAATTACCCTTGTGACTCTGGAGTAAATGCAACATTAACATCACAGAAGACATAAAATTTCTATGTGCCATGTTAAATTAGTTTTAGAAAGCCATGAATTGTGTACACTCAATAAAAACACAAGATCACAAGTCACACTATATTCCAACAGAGCACTATTAAAATGACCTTTAACATTTTGATTTTAGTGTTCTTCTTATTCTGTCTGATTTGACAATGTAATTTTATCTGAGAGAGAGGGAGAGAGAGGGGGAGAAGCAAAGGAAGAAAGGGAGAGAGAGAAAGAGGACGAGGACTAGTGATAATAGGTGTAAAAATTGCCTTCTAGGAGAGTGTTCAAATGCATGTTATACAGTAAATGTACACATTACAGCTTTCTGAATGTCAAAGTTTACACCAAGTTACAGAAAAGCTTGATGTGTGTGTGTGTACAAAGGGCATCCCTATCTCCTGATGAAAATGAAATATTGCTTTCTCTCTCCCCCCCCCCCCTCTCTTTCTCTCTCTCTCTCTCTCTCTCTCTCTCTCATCTTCTCTGCCCCCCCTGTACATCCCCTTCTTCATGCACCTCCATACCCCCTCTCATCTTCTCTGTCTCTCTCTGTGTCTCTGTGTCTCTTTTTTTCTCTCTGTGTCCTTTTTGCAAATTATAATTTTACCTCTTTCCACTTTCTCTCTCTCTCTCTCTGTTTCTGCCTTTCTGTCCTTTTCCAAAGTACAATTATACCTCCTTCACTTTTCTCTACACGATGATGATAATACTGCTGATATATTCTGCATAATTTTCAGACAGAAGTAGATTATCAGGATGAATATTTATGCAAACATAGCATGATATGGATGGTACATGTAGGTAGGTTGAAGCACAGTATATAGTTAAAGATTGCATTGATTCATCCTGCAAGTTTATACAGCTGCTTATTACTTACACATCCAGTTGCATGTTAGTAGTGAAAACCTATGAAGAACTTACTACACAAGCAATGAAGACATTAGATGATGCCTATACTATAGGTATGATTTAGTTTTAGTGTTTGATAAATCTGTACATTCAATCATTCATATTTATTTTAAAAACTAAAAAATGTCAATACAGTATTTCAAGGATCTGAGCCTCTGATTATGCAAAATTGGAGGCATATATGTGACCCGGCACCACAAAACCAACAAAAAGTCGCAACCAGCGATTCTCCGTAATCAGCTAAAATGTCAATTTAGGTGAAAAAAATAGATTTTTGTTTTTTTGCATTTTCTGAAAGAGTGGTCTTTTCTGTACCTAGTATCAAAATTTGGAAGTCTAAAACATAGTAGAAGATGTGTTTTAAACGGTTTTTCTAGACCAGTTTTTTTCGCACAGCCTTCGGTCTCTTCCAAAATTTGATCACTTTTCCCGAGCGAAATTATCGTAGTCCGGAAATGGTCGGTCGTTGCTAACGGGTCGTGCTACGCGGGCTGTGATTGGTCCGTTATAGCAATCAGTGCGGCGCGCCATTTTGTTTGTATCCGCTTTCACATCCGAGTTCCAGATTTGCGTTCGTCTTATATTCTCCGTTAACGACTTCGACTAGCTTGATTGTACATCACATATCCAGAATTTGTTGATCAAGAGTAGACCTAAGAACATTATTATATTTTATTCATTTGAGAGTGACAAGTTGCGAAAAAGTCTACAACGTCGTTACAATGCCAGGTTTTGTACGTGAGCAGAGCCGTGGGATGGTACCGGGGTGCACCAACGCAGATGCCCGGGTAGCTCGGGCGGTCAACGAAGCGATGATGCGGGGGCTAGCTGCGGGGGATCAGGCCAACCTTACAGCTTTGCTTACTGAACACTTCGGGCAAGACAGCGACGAGAGAATTCCTGATAATGTGGTTACAAATAATTGCCCAGATGTATACAAAACAAGATAGGTGACAAGCAGTGTTATGTAAGGGGGAACAAAAAGACTCCGGGTCCACCATGAATAGGCATTGTCTAGTGCAGGTGTCTCGGCACTATGTTGCAGTTCACTTAATCTGTCCAATTACAACTCTATACATTTATAACATAATAACTTTTGAAAGACTTAAGTCCACACATTGAAACCTCAGAAACATAATGAACAGACTATGTTTGACCATCAGGCCAAATTTCAGCCTAATCTGAAAATCTCTTCATAGTGGTTGCTATGGCCTTTTGATTCACCCTTCTATTGATTTCCCTGTGGTTTGCTTGCTCCGCATGCTTGAATAGCCCCAAACTTTAAAGCTCTCTTTCTCACAATTTAATACCAGTAACCTCCCTCACCAGCTCTTTTCATTCACTAAATTGAAAGGGTTAGGAAGCTTCAATTTGGACAAGTAATATACCATTTTAATGAGGAGAACTTCTTCTTTCATAATCAGATGAAATCAGGAAAATAATTTTTTGCGACTTTTTGGTGGTTTTGTGGTGCCGGGTCACATATTGACTATTACAAGGTCATAAGTTTATCTGTTGAATGCTATGTCCAAATTAAAAGGGCTGCAGTTAAAGCTATGTTTGGGCAACTGTTCCTGTTGTATGCGTGATGCAAGGAGGAAAATGAAGACGCATGAAGTATTTAACCGTGGATACGTACAGTCATCATACGACATGATACATTAGTGACTTTGCTAAACCATTTTATGTATTAAATTGATCTCTGTACATGTATATTTGTTTGTACATATGCATAGTTCGATCATAGGCCTGTAACGAGTGAGTCACATACCAAGGATACAGTTTACCTTTACAGATAAAACTGGAAAATTGGTGCTGACAGCTCATTAGCATAAATTGACATGCACCGTACATTTTCTACATGTACGTTAACCAATTCTATTGTTACCATTATCAGTGATAATAATAATAATAATAGAGAATATCTATATAGCGCATATTAAATTGAAAATTTCTCTGTGCGCTTTACAATCATGACAAATTTGAATATATAAACAACATTAATACAACAATGAATAACAAAGTAGATAAGCAAATGACTAAAAATATTCATGGGAAAGTTAACCAATGTTACCCAGTGATGTGTAACCGTTCTGGAAATTTTGGAAGTTTGCGAGGAAAAAATAATAATTTGATACCTTGTATATAGCTAAACATCCAATTCTGATTGTTTTAATTGCAGGAGCCATTCATTGAAGAAGCAGCAAGTCAGCAGGAAGGAGGAGCGAGAGAAGAACTTGCTGGGATTGATAACGTAGTTCATGAGGTAAGATGCTGTATACAGCTATCTAGAGAAAGATGATGTCAGTGATATCGGCTATGGATTTTATGATACTGATCACTATTGTGACACTGATAGTCATTATGATAATAAAAATTATGGCGATTTTAATGAAAAGGATGTCTGTGAAAAGTGTGATGATGATGACCATGATATTATTGGCTATGGGTTTATTGATGATAATGATCATAGCCATGACAATGATGATAATGATGGTGGTGGTGGTGGTAATGATAATGACGACGATGATGATGGTGATAATGATGATGATGATCGTGATGATGATGATGATGATGATGAAATTTATTATAATGATGATAACAATGATGATGATAACGATAATAATAATTATAATACATAATATTTATTAGGCGCGTAATACTGGTGTCTCTAAGCGCACTATAGTCTGACTAAAAAATTATTTACCAAAACTTATACATCTGTTCTTTATTCAATAAATCATACATATATAATAATACAAATACGAGTGAGATCAAACATACATGAGGTCAAACATAGGATCAAACATAAGATCGAACAAACAAGAAATAAGAGGGTGTGCACCTCCTTTGACCGACTCACAACTGCAAAATAGAATTCATGAATTAAAAAGGTGCGTTTTCAGCAAGGACTTGAATTGGTCAAGAGAATGAATATTATGAAAGTGTGCTGGTAATTTATTCCAAAGGATAGGGGCATTTACTGAGAAAGCTCGATCGCCATATTTTGTAACGGTACGAGGTCCAAGGGTTAGCTGCAAGGTTGATGATGATCTAAGAGGTCTTAAAGAACTAGAAGAACATAAGGAAATCAAATCTGAAAGATATTTAGGGGCTTGGCCATGGAGAATTTTGTATGTAAGAAGAAGAACTTTAACGATGATGATGATGATGATGATGTTTATGACGTCTGTAATCAGAATATTGGGAGGGGTATCCAGAATTCCGATTAAGGTATGGGGCACAAATCCGAAAAAAATCTCTGACAAACAGAACGATTAACAAATGTAACTTCTAGTCTGGTGATAAATCCCTTTTTATAATAATTCCTTTGATCATTGAATACAAAAAACAAAACGTAGAGCGATTTCTGTTGATAAACCTTTGTCTGTAATCTTAGAAAGTTTAGTCCAGTCCCTGTGATGAAATGCCTCCTTGACTCTCAAGGCTAACTTTGATCTTTAAACCTCTACGTCCTGTGAATTAAAGACATCCGACTTAAATCCAAATATTAATCCATAGCATATCAGTAGCTTCAGTTTACAGGATGAAAGGAAATAGGATGTGGATTATGAGCGATTTATCATGGATTTCATGAGTCATTGCTCACATACCTTGACTAAATCCTAATATTTTGTCTGTTGAGAACCAGAAGGGAATTAACTCTTTGTCAAGTGACGCATGTCAAAGGTCATCTGGCTTATACACCTGACAATCTATGAAGTATATTTGAAAGGAATATCGGAAATGTGTGAGGAAAGGATGATGACAAGTTGTCACATTTGTTTCAATTTTGATTGTGATGAATAGTGAAGAGTAGAAAAATAATAAATTATGGTGTTTTTTTTATTACATTCTGGTGGTACTGATTATGTGCACCTCTATTGATTCTACTTTGCATAGTAAAATATATATATACCGGTATATATATATTTTTTTTTTTTTTTTTTTGGGGGGGGGGGGTTTTCCTTCATTTTATATTAAGTGATTGTTTGATTCAGTAGTGATGCAATATTTAACTTTTACCTTTTTGTTCGAGATAATCATGTTTAAATTGTTTTATGTTTCATATATCATCTAGGCTAGTGGAGAGACCGTCGACCCGAAGCCCGCTGTCCGTGTGTCCGACCTCCCTATTGACGAAGAAGAGGGGGAGGCAGAGGCAGTGCCCCTTCCCCCACCAATGGAGCTCCAAAATCATTCATCTCTGATTGGCCCCCCTTCTGGTGCAGCCCATGACAAGAGAGAGGTAAGGAATACCTCTATTCTTCCACCCCCCCCCCCCCCCTTCCTCTTACACATACCTATACTCCCATTGAAAACTGGGACCCTGAAAATGTTTGTTGTGATGCAAGTTAAAGTCATTCAGAGCCAATTTTTCTCTTTTTTTTTTTAGCCAATCATTATACAACACATTAGATTTGCTTACCCATGATGTTTTTTTGATTGATGCCAACTTATTTCTACCCTACGTCCTACGATGGGGGCCTTTGGGGTCATATTCTGCATATTATAAATATTTTTTAGGATATCTGTAAATTTTTTAAACTATAATTTTTTTTTGTAATAATAATTTTTGATCACCTAATGGCAATTTAACATATGTGATGTAAGTATATAACTCCTTTCAAGATGATCCAGTATAGGCATTCCATCCACTCTCAACCTAGGTGTAAGCAAAGTTATAGCACCAAGTTTACTTTTTATCACTCTTGTTATTCATGCTGTTTGTGTCCTCTTTCCTCACGGCGTTACGCTTCCTCGTGGTAACAGTCCCTTCTTTCCACTCTGGAGCCAGTCGCTAATATCACTGGCTCGGGCAGAGAGTTGGCTTCTGAAGGAGATAACAAAACACCACATAAAATGGTACGTGTGGGACCACACTTTGCATCCATACATGTGCAAAATGAAAGAAAAAGAAACATCCTATCGCTATGCCATTGTACGGTGTCAATATATAAAGTCTGGCATTGATTTTTGTATGATCATTGTCGCATGCTGCACGGTAATTGTTGACAAGAAATCGGTGTAAAAGATGATCTAAGAAAATTCAGAATTCAGTAAAGCGATTTGTTATCCATTTATTTCTCTTGTTTGTAAGAAGACGATTACTGGTTTACGAGCAATGTTGCACTATTGTTAGCATGGCTTTACAAAGTCATCAGTATTCATGTAAAGAATGTTCTTTATCAATACATATATATTTATGCAAGAATATTCATGAAATATGCATCTGACATCTGTATGATCCATGTCGTATTGGATGTTCACAAAGGACTTGAGATTTTTGTTTCCTCTGTGAATCGTTTTGTCTCCAAATACTTGTTGCTCTATATTGCATGTGAAATGTATTGAAACATCCATTCTATCGATCTTTGTGACAATAATTAAAGCAATAAAATACAACATGATTTTTTTTTTGTGGTATCGTAATTCGCTAAATAATTGAGTTAGTTAGTTATGTGTAGTAATCAATAATCATAATTTAGTTATGTTGTACTGGTCAAATTGCATGGTTCAAGGTATATGGATTTTGGTTAAAGGTTTCTTCATTTCATAAAATTATTATTTGAGTACAAGTTGAAAAGAAAAAATTATTACAGGCCTACTGGAATCCTAAGAAACTTAGCTTTAATTTTAACTACAAATTGAGAGCTTGGATGTGGTCTAGTGTTCCCTAGTGAACACGCAGAGGAATTTTGGCTCCCTCCGGAGCATTCGGCCTTTACTAATAGCAGTACTTGCTAAATGCTTTCAAGAGTTCAGAAAGGGTTGAAGTATTCCTTTAATTCTAAGAAGGAAACATATCCATCCTCCAGCACCGCCTCTCGTTGCATTTGTCTTAAAGACCCCAGTTGGAATTCCAGCATTCCGGGCATACACGCATGTGTCATTATGCCATTCCTAGCAGTACAAAAAGGTCCTCAACCCTAGCCAAACCAGGATCATATTCATATCAAGGGGGTTAGGGAGGGGTTAGGAGGGGGTCATACACCCCCATCTTCTTCCAAAGTCTCTCTAACATCAAAGGGTCATATTAGTTAGCTCAGCAAAATGTACGGGCATGAAAAAATGCATCGTCCGCAACGCAAACTGCACAATTGTTAACAAATCATAAAATCACACAAAGGTGGCCTGGTGCAATACTTAGTTATCAGTGATTGGGACTTTTTACATGACATCTACTATCATCGCCCATTTTGCTATTAAACTTTCATAACTCATGAAATCATCATATCCTGCTCTAGATTCCCCTTAACATTTTAATCACTTCGGTTTGAGGAATAGACATTGTTTCCGAGGTTGATTTCGTCAAATGGCATGTTCATGTCAAGGATAAGGATTCACACTAGATAGGAATGTAGGTTAAGGTTAGGTGTAGTGTCGGGTCAAGGGTCAATGCTCGGAGTTCCATCATGTGAGAGAAGACTGCAAAGCAATTTTTGCTGGAGTATGTACTGCACAGTACTTTTCTTTACAAGCGTATATTGCATATCCAACCAACTCTTAATTTTTCTATATTTTCTGGAAGGTAAAAAGGAGCATACTGCTTGAAGTACAGTAGAGATGGGAATGAATTTTGCTAGTGTGATCTTAATTTTTTTAAGTTCCAGTCTAAGTTTTACCCACGCCCCTTCAATCTTCCCTGCCCCTGATACTGCCGGTAGAGAAATCATGTACACCATACATGTGACATGTCTAGTTTGTTTCTATGTTTGTCATCATGTCTTTCCCTTTGTTGTTGCTCATGTGACAAATTATAGTCGATGTCATCACAATATGTCGAGCCTCTCTGTGAATGTTTGAGAGATGACAATGCTCTGGGTTAGAGGGTAGTCAGTGCTCATGTGTCTTCTTGGTGTGATGGGGTCATGGGATTTCTTTTACGTGTTTCTTTTCCTCCTCCACCTTCTCCTCCTCCTCCTTATACTCCTTTTCCTCTTCCATTTAGTCTTCTTATTCTATCTCCTCTTCTTCTTCTTCTTCTTCTTCTTCTTCTTCTTCTTCTCCTCCTCCTCCTTCTCCTTCTCCTCCTCCTTCTCCTTCTCCTCCTCCTTCTCCTTCCCTCCCCTTCTTCTTCTTCTTCTTCTTCTTCTTTTTCTTTTCCTCCTCCTTCTTCTTCTTCTTCTTCTTCTTCTTCTTCTTCTTCTTCTTCTTCTTCTTCTTCTTCTTCTTCTTCTTCTTCTTCTTCTTCTTCTTCTTCTTCTTCTTCTTCTTCTTCTTCTTCTTCTTCTTCTTCTTCTTCTTCTTCTTCTTCTTCTTCTTCTTCTTCTTCTTCTTCTCCTCCTTCTCCTCCTCCTCCTCCTCCTCCTCCTCCTCCTCCTTCTCCTCCCCTCCCCTTCTTCTTCTTCTTCTTCTTCTTCTTCTTCTTTTTCTTTTCCTCCTCCTTCTTCTTCTTCTTCTTCTTTTTCTTCTTCTTCTTCTTCTTTTTTCCCTCACTTCTCCCCTTTCACCTCACAATTGTACTCATCCAGTCTTGGATAGAGCTTTTGCTTTGAAGATTCTCTATGCTGTTGCACATACAGTGCGTCCCAGAAAAAACGAAACCGAGAAGTATCGATGTTCTATCATAACTTAATCACAACTATAATTAATGAATGATACATATTTGGAAAGCTTAGAGTCTCCTCTTTCATGTGATGCTACTCAAATAATGCATATTTCACGCATGAGTGATTAAAAGCAATTTGAAGGAAGGAAACCAAAAAGACATTTGGCGGGCGGTTTCTGAATTTCGAAGAAAAATTCACATTTCAAGAAAGTTGAGTTTCTGCCCTTTCATATGACACCTCAATCAGCGAAAATGAGCGAGGAATGACAAAGTTCTGTTTGTTTAAAGTAGTGCTTGCATTTCCATAATTTGATTAAACGAATTCGTTTTTACTTGCTGCCTGCCGTATCAATAAACGAAATTAACAAAAGACTTAACTCCGTTTCGTCGACAATCAACGGTAGACGAGAGTCTTCATGCATGGCTGATTGTCAACGAAACGGAGTTAAGTCTTTTGTCAAATCTGCTTTTTGCTACGGCAGGCAGGCACCCAGTGAAAACGAATTCGTTTGTTAAAATTATGAAAATGTAAGGGCTACTTTAAGCAAACAGAACTTCGTTATTCCTGGCTCATTTTTCTTGATTAAGGTATCATATGAAAGAGCAGAAAATGAACTTTCTAGAAATATGAATTTTTCTTTGAAATTCAGATACCACCCGCCAAATTAGTTTTTGGTTTTCTTCCTTCAAATTGCTTTTAATCACTAATGCATGAAATATGCATCACGTGAGTAGCATCAACTGAAAGAGGAGACTCTAAGCTTTCCAAATATGTATCATTCATTAATTATGGTTGTGATTAAATTATGATAAAACATCGATACTTCTCGGTTTCGTTTTTTCTGGGACGCACTGTATAATGTATATTCCCTTGTACATTGTATTGTTACATATAATTTACCTTCATTGTTTATCGCCTGACCATGAATTTGTCATATATACCGGTACTTGTATGATTAAGTACAATTATAATTAATTTTGATTTTTGTTTGATGTTCTTCCGCAAACATTTAGATTCATTTGATGACTGCATTTACTAATAAAGTCTAATTATTCTTTTTTTTTCCTCGCAGGATGGTGAGAAGGAAACAGAAAAGGGTGGTGAAGAATGTGGTGATGGAAAGACAGATGAGGAAGGGGTTACCATGACAACAGGCCAACCTGCTACAATCAAAGAAGAAGATGAGAACGAGGTGGAAAATTCAGAGAATCCAGGTAAGATAGAAAGAGAAATGAATGAATGAATGAATACAGGAGGGAGAGGTGTTGGATCTAGTATGATAGAGAGTCTACCAGAGGGATAGGGGAAGAGGGAAGTATGTGAGTAATAAATATGAAGAGAAACAAATCACTTTTGTTATAGTATACAATGTATGGCACTTTACTGCCAGTACAAGCATCAATCACAATATTAAACGACCACTTAAAGCCCCCAAATTGTAAGAATAGGAATGATTTACATTTGCCAATCTGAAACCACTGGCTCCATATCAATTAACCAAACCATGATATACTATTCCACCAGTAAATTCAGACATGGAGATAGTTGAGAATGTGGGGTTTCATAGACATACAAAATGACAGACGGGTGTGAATATTTGAATTATACTGGTATGCACATGTGTACTTTAAACTTGATATTATCTGAAGCAGAGTTTATCAGTCAATAGATTACATGTAATTGATCTTTAATTACTTGACTGCATATTACTATACAGGTATGTGCTTACACATATATTTCCAATGTTATATCTCCAGTTTCAACCAATAAATTAATGAAATTGTACTTGAAATTGTACCCCACCCCCCCCCCCCCCCCATGTTTCTCCCCCCCCCCCCCCCCCACCTCTCCCCCCTCTCTCTCTCTCTCTCTCTCTCTCTCTCTCTTACTCGCTCTATCCATCTATCTATCTGTATCCCTGTATCTTTTTCTTTTTTCCCGCCTCGCTTCTCATTCTCATCTCTCTATTCCTTATCTCTCTATTTCTTTTTCTTTCTCTGTATCTCTTGATTAGAAGGAGATGGTGCACAAGAAGAAGAGACGCCGGCCGAACCAGAACCGATACCAGAGCCTGAACCAGAACCTGAACCAGAACCCGAGCTTACAGATGAGGAGAGAGCACAAAAGAAGAAAGATGAAGCCCTTTACAAACTATCGTAAGTTGAGCTTGGGGCAGGCAGGCAGGGAAGGAGGCAGGCAGACAGGGAAGGAGGGAGGCAGGCAGGGAGGCAGGCAGGGAGGCAGGCAAGGAGGGAGGCAGGCAGGAAGGGAAGGAGGGAGGGAGGCAGGCAGGGAGGGAGGCAGGCAGGGAGGGAGGCAGGCAAGGAGGGAGGCAGGCAGGAAGGGAAGGAGGGAGGCAGGCAGGCAGGGAGGGAGGCAGAAAGGGAGGGAGGCAGGCAGGGAGGGAGGCAGGCAGGGAGGGAAGGAGGGAGGCAGGCAGGCAGGGAGGCAGGCAGACAGGGAGGGAAGGAGGCAGGCAGGCAGGCAGGCAGGGAGGCAGGCAGGCAGGGAGGGAAGGAGGCAGGCAGGGAGGCAGGCAGGCAGGGAAGGAGGGAGGCAGGAAGGGAGGGAGGGAAGCAGGCAGGGAGGCAGGCAGACAGGAAGGAGGGAGGCAGGCAGGGAGGGAGGCAGGCAGGGAAGGAGGGGGAAGCAGGCAGGGAGGCAGGGAGGGAGGCAGGCAGACAGGCAGGCAGGGAAGGAGGCAAGGAGGGAGGTAGGCACGGAAGGATAATTTCATTATTGTGTTTATTGCATACAATTCATTATATCCATTGCCTATGAGCTTCCAAAGTAGTTTAGAAATTCTTAAACAGGCTTGTTGGCTCAGTCAGTAGAGCGTCCGCCTCACAACCGGGAGGTCGTGGGTTCGAGCGGGAGTTGCTGCTACCTTGTTTGGCGTTCAACAATAAGGGGATGGAGCAACGTCGATCTGGCGCTGCTCAGTGGCTGCCTGGCTCACGATCAATTGGGCCAAAAAAAATTCCATTTTCGGTTTAATAGAATTTGGAGTGGACTAAAAGATTATTATTATTATTATTATTATTATTATTATAAAATTGACAGAGTGAGAGAGAAAGGAGGGGGGGGGGGGCTGGTATAAAGTCAATAAACTTTTGAATGAACTGATGTATGTAGATTTACACATGACATTAAAATTAAAACTTTTTTTTTTTCTTTTCAAACAGATTTGTGCTAGAAGAGATGGTGGTGACAGAATCAGACTATGTAGCAGATCTAGCTAAGGTAGTCATTGTAAGTATATCATCTCATCTGTTCAGAGTCAAAAGGATGTTAACTAGGTGTCAAAGTATATATATATTATATCTTGACGACATTCTGAGGTGGGGGGGGGGGGGGAGACGTGGTGACGAAGAAGCAAAAGGAATGTCGCAGCCCCCATCAATACTCCTTCTTGAACATTTCTTTGACATGTGCTCCAGGAGTGGTTGGTACACAGTAAGTGTCTACCCTGGAGCAAGCACTGTACCTAACCCTAATTAAACCCTATTTCTAAACCCTGATCCTAACCCTAAACCTAACCCTAAACCTAAGCAACTGGAACCCTTAATTATACCCTATATCTTCGCACAAATGAAGCCAGGAGCTTTATTATCTTTGGAGCACATGTTCAATCACCTTCTTGGGTCATAACCCTAGACAATGGCTTTTTGATGTTGCATTTTTAGTTTATTGTTTCTTTCTCTACGATTTATGTGTGATAAATACACCATTAGTAAGAATTAAGGCCATCAATGTACAATCATTGTGCATCTATTATTATTATTGTGAGAGGAGCTATTAAATTGTAAAGCAGCTAATCCTTTTTGTCTTCTAATCTCTCTTTCACATTAAAAATGTTCTCCTCTGTGTTTGATGATTGCAGGGTTACAGAGAAGACATGAAGAAAGAGGAAACAGAACTGCCATCAGAAATGGAGTCTGGGAAAGTCAAGATCGTCTTTGGCAACATCCATCAAATCTATGAATGGCATAGAGAGTGAGTATAATCTATATGGATGTCCATGTATATTGCAATGTACAACGGGGTGTATATCCATTGGTCTAGAGAAGGAGCACAAATGGAGTTGAAGATAAGCTTGAGTTCCGGTAATGATAGAAAATAAAATCTCACAGAATCCAACAAAACTTACACTGAATGTTCAAGATTACAAATAAATGACATGTGCCTAATGATTTGGATAGAAAATATATAGAGGCTGAGTAATGAGCATAGAAAGATCAGGAAATCACTGTAAGTAGGCCCGACACTATGTGCAAATGAGAGTTGTGGTTTATATTGAAGATGATTTCCAGCAATTTTTTGTGAGGTTGTTTTTATTTTACTGGTTCAAGCAATCAATCTACTGCAGGATAAACAATCCAGAATGAATTATTGCCATGTCCTCTCGAAAAAACGATGCCCATATCGGAGCTCAAGATTGGCTTTAATACAGAGATCCTGACCTTTAAAAAAAGGAATTTCAATTAATGTACTCCAGTCCTCTCCTTTTCACTGTATGCAGGAAAAAGAAATGTTGGTAAAAATGCTCTTTAAGGTTGAAGAGGTCCAGACAATTTTAATAAATTTTTGTTTTAATGAAATGAAATCACTGTTGCTAGAGGTATTCTTGCAAAAGATATGAATTGAATATAATTATAGACTGTTCAGAGTTGTTTTATAGGTTACATGTTACCTGTGCAGAAAATGATTTGTGCACTGTAAAAATCTTTTTATTTTTTTAATTATGAGATGCTATGAGATTTAGCATGCTATTCAGGGGTTAGTTCTAATAATTGGTGTCTCTGTTTTGATTAATTTCTGTACTTGTTATTCCTTAGCACATTCTCCAAGGAGATAGCCAAAGTCAAAGAGGAACCAGAGAAACTCGGTCCACTCTTCAAACGCTATGTAAGTATCCTCTTCCCATGTTTCCTATCTTCTTCTATTCTTACAGAGAAAAAACAAATAGACGCAAACAACAGTCAGACATTACATTCATTTAACCCATCACATACTGAAACCAGGGGAGTGTTTCACAAAGACTAAGATTGACTTTAAGTTAGATTTAACTATTGCAGGCCGTTCTTGCCAACGTTTTCTCTCACCATTTACTGGCAATGGTCTTTCAAGGAACATACAAATCATGGTCACAAATCTACAGCATTTACATTTTTTGATAGTTCATTATTAAAGAGAAAATACTATCTAAAGATCACAATGTTGAGAGCAACCAGTGGCATAAACATTCTGCCGTAGTTAAGTCTAACTTAAAGTCGATCATAGTCTTTGTGAAACACTCCCCATGTGGCTCCTGTATTATAAACCCATGAGAGAATGAGAGATGTCAGTAGTCCCACTGGTTGATTTTCAGGTAGGGAGAGATTTGACCCAGTAGAAATCTAATAATTTTGAGCTATTTCTACCTGCATTTGTCAAAACAACCACAACAAGCAAAACGAAGAGGCCAAATTGACCATGAACTTTGGATGGAAGAATGATGATGGTTCATGTGAATATATTTTTCAAAATTAGATCACGATGTGAATTATCAATTTCAACCTTACCTTTTCGTTAAAACAAAATTCAGTCAATAAATGTTACAAAGAAGATTCATGAATGTATGAGTTTATTGATAGTGAAAACAAAGAGCAAATAAGTCTTTCATTTCAAGAATATTGTATCTTCTAATAGATGTTTATTTTCTACATGTAAGAAGAAACTTGAAACAGTAGATAATTGGCTTTCCCTTATTTCAACCTTGGCTGTGATTTCTTATTGGTTACAGGAGCGGAGATTACGTATGTACGTGGTGTACTGTCAGAACAAACCCAAATCAGAGTTCATCGTCAACGAGTTTGAGACATTCTTTGAGGTTAGTTTTGGTTTTGTTTTGTTTTCAGTGTTGTATTAAGCTTTTTGTTTTCTGTGTTGTATTAATTTATAGTTCAATTTACATTGTTGTATGAATATATTTATGGCCCTTTCTTCTCTTTTCCTATCATGATTGTTTGTTTCATTATCCATATTTGGTCAGTTTTTTTTTTTTTTTAATCCATTTAAGTTTTCTTTCTTCTTAACCATCTTTGATGTGAAATCATAACAGATTGCAGAAAGTTTTGAGACAAATATGGTGTTTACAAGCTTATAAAAAGCATTATAAAGCTTATTTGATAATTAACCATTTCAATCAAAACTCCATACGTATCCACCTGTATTTCATGAAGTTTCATACAGCTGAGCTCTCCATTAAAGCATTCTCTTCTTTCTCTTCTCTTTTTCCCTTTCTTTTTCTTCCTTTTTTGTTGCATTTGAACAGGAGATGAGATTAAAGCTTGGTCACAAACTGTCGCTCTCCGATCTACTTATCAAGCCAGTCCAAAGGATCATGAAATACCAGCTACTTCTAAAGGTAGGAATGGACAAAGCAGAACTTGTTCTTTTTATTCATCTTTTTATTTACAACGAGACCACCTTTGCATAGACAATATACTGCAGTTTACAATGGCATTGCACTACACCAACGTCCTTTGGCAAGACGTTAATCTACTTTTGCCAATCTCCACTGGGGTGTTAAATGAGTATTTGGTAGAATGCAAAAGTTAATGTAGTTGCCCAGCATTGTACGTGTCTGTAGAATAACACCTGGCTGGAATGCTCCCCAGTGAGTGGAGAATGTGCATACATTGTGTAATCTGTAAAGCGCTTCGAGACATCGTTGATGTATCTGGTTCTGATTGGGGTTATTTGATATTTGGACCTTTGATAACTGCTCAAGACTTATTTCATCAAAAGTACAAGGTTATAATTAGCGTTCAATTGGGTTTTAGGGTAGGGTTAGGTATTGTGTTGAGTCCGGAGATGAAGTTTATGTAGAAAATAAGGAAAATGTAGGAGCAACCATCACACAACCTCTAGTTAGTCTTCTGTTCTTTGAGCACTGCATGTGTAACTACGAAACGCTCATATATGCTAAATTTTAGTGGAATAAGCTTTAATCATCAAGTCGCAGATGGCGAGTAATGTACTGATTATCCCAACATTATTTTGCTTTTTCTGCTTGTGTTTGCCTTACAGGACATCTTAAAACAGTCGCAGCGAGCTGGTATGGATACGGTAGAGCTCGAACAAGCCGTTAACATCATGAAGGTTGTCCCAAAGAAAGCCAACGACATGATGGCTATAAGCAGACTACAAGGATGGGATGTACGTCAAAACAAACTAAAAGATTTTGTAAAAATTGCCAGTATAATTAATCAGAGTTTCTGAGGAAAATGTTGTCGTCGTCTTAAGACAAAAGATATCTCAGTTTTATTTTGCATGATCATTGAGTTGAAATTCATAAAAGAAAAATGCTTTTAAAATGAAAAAGACAATTGATTATAGAAAAATAGATTCCTTGTCATTGCCTGAGAGATTTTTCTTGAGTAAGCCATATCAAGAAAAACTTACAATGCCAACAATAAACTCTTTCTGGTATAGGTCAATGAAGGGAGCCAACCTATGACCTATGACCTATGACCTCTACAGTCTTTGTTTTCCCTTTATGAATATGGAACATACCCTCTGAATGATATGTGACAAGTCGCTCCAGAAATTTATAAAATACTCCCATTTACATTTTTGGCACTTGACAATGTACTATTCTTGCGGTGTGTATGTTAAACTTGTCAGATTATGTAATTTTGTTGCTATTTTGATTACTCTGTTTAGGGTAAGATCAATGCGCAGGGAGAGCTACTGATGCAAGACTTACTCATGGTGGCCATTGCCGACGAAGGAACGCAGAAGTACAAGGAACGACGGGTGTTCATGTTTGAACAGATTGTAATCTTTGCAGACCAACTAGAGAAGAAAGGTTTTAGTAATCCAGGTTATATCTTCAAGTACAGTATCAAGGTGAGATTAGAACTAAACAGAATGAATGCAAACCATCAAAACTAATGTCATCATTTACCTTGTCTGTCCTTTGAAAATAATTGGTTGTTACTCATAGAACTGATTTTCATTTTTATATTTTATTAAATGTTCGGTAGAAAAATCTTTGCCAGTACGATTTGAAAAGAGTGACTTTTCATGCCAATTAGTTATATGTTTACCTTCATTAACACCACCTTTCTTTCTCTCTCTCTCTCTTGCTTGCTCTTTCTCTTTCTGTCTGTCTCTCTGCCTATCTATTTCTAATTTCTGTTCTGTTTTTATTTACTCCTTTTCTCTCCGTCTCTCCTTCTGCATCCAACTTATCTATCCCCTCCTCTCATTCATTCCATTCTATACCCCTTCTTCTCTTTCCCTCCTCCCCCCCCCCCTTCTTCTGTTTCTGTCTCATCCTTCTCCTCTCCCCAGGTGAACCAGCTGGTGTTGGATGATGGGGACGATCCTATCAAGTTCACCCTGAGAGCCAAGGCCAAGGATGGTATGGTGCTCAACTGCCAGGCTAGTACCCCTGTCTGCAAAGTCAAATGGGTCTCAGAGATCAGTCAGGTTTGCAATCAGCAGCAGAACCTCCTCAAAGGTGGGTTCCCAACCCCTCCCCCTCCCCCTCCCCCTCTAAACTTGTTAAAGAGAAGATTATCATGCAATTGCATTTTGAAGGAAAAAGTGTCCAGAAGCCCTTGTTTGTATTAACCTGAATGGCTGAACAAATTATTGGTTTATTATTTAGTTAAAACCATAAAAGTCTATGATTGTAATCAATCATAGATTATGGTTTAGTTAAAACCATAAAAGTCTATGATTGTAATCTGTTCTGTGCACCATTATGCCTTATTCAATATGTTTATGAATGAAATAGATATGATAATATGCATTGATAACCCATTGCCCACTGGAACTTTTTGGTTCCTGTATTGAGCCTATGGGGAATGAGAGAAGTCAGTGGTTAACAAGCTAAAGATCTTTTCAACAAGAGTATTGTCAAAATGAATGTATGTCCACTAATATGCTGAAGATGTATAATGTAATACTGAATGTCTTTTTTATATCCCATCAGCCCTGCAATCACCAATTGCTTACCAGAAAGGACTAGAGGGAGGAGCAAGTTTAGGATTGGATCCATTTGGAGCCCCGGATGGCAAATCTCCCGGTCCGTCTCCCGCACCGTCCCCTACCTCGCCTAGTGCGGACAAGTCCACCAAACTGCGCAAGGCTGTATCTCAGAGCAGTGAACCCCCAACACAGCTCCAGAAACAACATAACCTCTTCAGCAGTCTCAAGAGTCGCAAGAACCAGACAGCCCCAGCTGCGATCTCCCTTAACGAACTCAGAGAGACCAAGAACAATGCCAAGAAAAACGACGCAAAGTCTGGGACGCCCACCCATGATGAAAAAGCGGAGAAGGGAAAGGACGATAAGAAAGACAACACGGCAGGGTCGCCGTCTATCCGTAGGAAATTTTTTGATGGATTGTTTCATTCATTTCGTCCAAGCAAGTCAAGGGACACAAGCCCAATGGGAAGCAAGGAGAGTTTGCAGAAGGGCAAAGAACACAAAGAGATACCCAATGCTCCTAAAGAGATTGTGGAGAAAGGGAACAAGCCAGTAGTACCAGTGTCGGGTCATTTAGATTTAGGGACGACTAACAATGCGACGACAGAGAACGCTTCTACGGAAAGTCCGAAGACTAACGCAGCTAATAAGAGCCCGCTAATGCGGACGCAAAGTGCAAATATTGGAACTGCTGTAATCAGCAACGAGAAGATGTCACCAGGGTCGGTGTCCACCGGCAACGGTGGCGGGGTCACAATCGATAACAAAGCCGATAACAAAGCCAAAGGGAGCCCCCTACATGTGATAAGCTCCTCCTCCAGCCCATCTAAAGACAGTGGCGTTTCCGTACGCTCTAAGCGTGCATCCACAGGTTCGCTACAGAAAGATGGCGAAGTGAATGGAAAGGACAGTACAGAATCACCGTCCAGTCAGAAGAAAGGAGGTCAGTCTTCTTCTCCTGCGCGTTCGCAAATACCTCATGGGGTCACGAATCGAGATCAGTCAGGATCACCCTTCAATCGATCGAGCTATACATCGGTTTCCAGTTCCGAACCCGACGATGGAACATTTGTGAGTTAACCTACTTTGCACTCTCTTGGTCTATTCGTGTTTGTTCATGCGCCTGTCGGGTTCTGAATCCTTTCAATTCTATGAGGTGTAGATTTTTTGTCAACTAAAACTCACATAATGACAGAGTTTATTATACATTATATGAATGACTCTCTCATCTCAAATGCAATGACCCACAAATAAGACATTGATATAGAATAAATGGGTACCTGACAGCAATTAATTCCTTGAAATGCTAGAGCGCCGTATTGGCAGCTGTGCTAAAGCCAGGGTAATAATAATCTGGAATGCCAGAAGTGTCAAGTCCGACAGATATAAGCGCTATACAAGAGCCCAATACTATTTATTATTACCTGTACGCAGCCTGTTAACACTGCACCATGTGATCCATGGTCGGTCTGATCCTGCAGGGAGTGACTCAGATGGTTCCATAATGGCCATGCGTTCATCCTCTGGAAGTCTCTCCAGTTTTTCCTCCCAGAGATGTGATGCCTTCTAGAGGAAAGACAGAAGAGAGGAAACCTATTAATGTGTCCACACTATTTCTCTTTCCCCTTGATTCATGTCTAAACAGACCGACCACTGCATGGCTCCAATCGTAGAGGACTATGCTGCAGAGAAGGAGGATGAGATCTGTGTTTCCAAGGGAGAGGTGGTTCAGATCCTAGCAGCCAACCAGCACAACATGTTCCTGGTGTATCGAGCAGCGGACAAGCAATCCCCAGCGATTGAAGGCTGGATACCAGGGGAGGTCCTCAACTTTACCGGCCCCACCCAACACCAGAGCAGAGGAGGGGATTCCCCTGCTCCCGGAGCCGTGGCTGCTCCAGTGGCAGCCAAGGACAGCCCCAGCAAGTAAGACCCCACAAACTACCACCACACCATAACCACAATATCACTGCTACTTCAGCTACTGCTCCTACTACTACCATTACTACTTGTACTTCTTACATATGCATTGACATCTGCATAATCATCAACATTATTCTTTCATTATATTCTTTTGTAATCATCCACTGGTTTGACATGGAAAATGGTCACTGATCTTGAGTCCTTTTTTGGAACTAACACCATGATATCACGACCATGAACCCCATTTCTCAGGATGTTTGTGGGTTTTCATCCCCCAGGAATCCTGTTCCTCTGACAAACTGCTTGATTAGAGTCATCATTATCATCATCATGCAGGAACAATGACATTATAAGTGGGATGGTTTGGATGCAATCATACAAAGTGTGAAAACTTCAACTTTGAAATGTTTTACAGGATTGTTTCATCTTTTGTTTCTTGTTGCATCTTTACCGTTGGTTGCTGTACAATAAAACACCATGGTAATTGGACGTCACTTTAACTTCACACTTTTTCTGACCTTGACGATAAGTTGTCTTATTTGTGTAGAGGTAGATCATTGGAATTCATTCATCGTGGTATATGTTTTGGACCAAATGTAAATGCCCATTCATTTAAATCCTTATGAACTGTGAAGTGGAGGAGTCTATTTGTTGTAAAGTATGCATTAGGTGAGCCAGAATACATCACAATGTAGTTTTGGGTTTTTTCTTCTTCAATTCTAACTTTGTTCTATTTTCTACTATTACATTATCTGTGTAGAGTTAGAAGGACATTAACTCATATACTGTAACACAGAGTTAATGCCCTTCCTGTCCTTAACAGACAATATAACCAAGCCAACAGCATTACAATAAGATCAATAAGGTCTCATGGGGTTTTATTCATCACATGCCATATACAATTCCATTTGAGGTTTCCATTGGACAACCTGTTACATCTTGGTTGCTTCATAAATATTCAACAAAGTTTATCATATCCATCCAATTTACTTTGCATCTCATTCTTCAGGTGGTGTATATAACATGGGAACTTGAGGTGATGTGTTCAACACTAACAAAAAAGATTAATGAATAAATCATATTGACATGCAATTGTATTTCTCAAACTGCAAAGAAAATCTTGTCACCAAATGTACATGGATGTGTTGGTAGCAATGATGCTACATGTACATGTAGGTGGATGTTGTATCGTTGAGGTGAGTAGAGTTCTTGTTAAGATGCATTCATTGTGACTTGCAACCATGTACTTGGTGAGGAGGACAGTAGACTACCCGTACTTACAGCCTTTAAAACCAGGCGTTGGTTGGTTGATGGTTGATGATCGTGTTACAGAGACTGGAAATCTAAACCAGACATTGGTACAACTCCTGAAAAGGACAGTAGACTACCCGTACTTACAGCCTTAAGCCAGGCGTTGGTTGGTTGACGATCGTGCTACAGAGACCGGAAATCTAAATCAGACATTGGTATGACTCTGTAAGCAAGGAAAACTCTGTGCCTAGGACCTCCTGCAGCTCGCACCACGACTCCTACTGTAGTTACGACCATCTGCTTGGTACCCTTACATGTACAACACATTACTGCTCGCAAGCGTTGGACCACAAAAACTGTCATACTGTACCTAAGACCTTTTCGCAGGACAGAATTGTGCTTCATGAACAGAACTTGTGACTTTCTCTGCAAGGCAATAATATACTCCAAAACATGACTATTTGAAGGAAAGGAAAAGTTTCATGAAATCCTCACAATGTTCTCCAGTGCAGAAAGATGTCTGCACATCAGTCTCTATGTTTATTACTTTTTAACAAAAAAAATCTTTTGCAAAACGTTTCTTCAACAGAATAATACAGTAGATAATCTTGTATTTTGTGATGCCCTTGAAATCTCCCATTTCAAAGACAAGATGTAAATAATGACCATTCAAGGAACTTTAAAATTACGGGTAAAACTTAAATGTCTGATATTCCAAAGACAGAACCTTAATCAATAGAATTTTGAAATGGAGAATTAATGCAAAATAATATGTAATTTCTTGTCAAAATGATCTTCAGCTATAAATCTTATTGATAAAAGGAGGTTGTTTCTTGACAATGGATTAAACTTTACTAATAATGTTTTGTCATTTTTTCTTCCCTCTGTTTCTCTACACTATACATACTTGGGATTATCATGGTATTGTAGTTTGGGTTTAGAATGTAGTGCTTCTGAGGATACTGAGTCGCTGAGTTCTTGCTCAAATCCCCCAGAAATCACTGACCTCTTAGATCAATTCATAGCAGAGAACATGGTATCAAAGCCGACAGGGTCGCCTGTTCAGCTAAGCAGAGCCAAGAGAGGATCTCTGTTAGGTTTCTCTGAGACTACATCACTAGATCATCACATCTTGAATGATACCTATGCTCCAATATCACCCTATACCTACAATCTCAATTTCGAAGCTTTGTTAAGCCCAAATTTCCAACAAAAATGGAATTCTGTTATCCTGGGATTGCCTGCATTTGACTTTCCTAGCCCAGAAGCTCAGGTGCTTCCTGACTCTAAAGAAGATGAAAATACAAAAGAAAGAAACTTGGATAAAGTTGAGAGGGATATGCAAGACAACTCTTTTAATGAATCTAAGATCCAATTAGAAACTTTTGTTGAAAGAGAGATATGCAATGAACAAGTTGATAGGCATCCCAGTGAAAATTTGTATCAGAATTACTTGAAGGATTATTTGTATTCATCTTTCAAAAAAGTTAAATCTTTTTGTGAAGTAGATGGGAATGCTGACGGAAGTTGCGTTGAGGAGACAGTATTAAAGGAAAGTTCCTTTCAGATGCCTCAAACCAGCCCAAACCAGAATGAACCAGTTATGCCTATGCAAGAACCAAATCAAGCCAGTTTTGAACAAGAACCAATTCTAGCAAGTTTTGAACAAGAAGAAATTCAAGCTAGTTTAGAGCAAGAACCAATTCAAGGCAGTTTTGAGCAAGAACCAGTTCAAGCAAAGTTTGAGCAACAACCAATTCAAGCCAGTTTTGAGCAAGAACCAATTCAAGCTAGTTTTGAGCAAGATCCAATTCAAGCAAGTTTTGAGCAAGAAACAATTCAAGCTAGTTTTGAGCAAGAACCAATTCAAGCAAGTTTTGAGCAAGAACCAATTCAAGCTAGTTTTGAGCAAGAACCAATTCAAGGCAATTTTGAGCAAGAACCAATTCAAGGCAGTTTTGAGCAAGAACCAATTCATGCTAGTTTTGAGCAAGAAGCGATTCAAGGCAGTATTGAGCAAGAATCAATTCAAGGTAGTTTTGAGCAAGAACCAATTCAAGCTAGTTTTGAGCAAGAACCAATTCAAGGCAGTATTGAGCAAGAATCAATTCAAGCTAGTTTTGAGCAAGAACCAATTCAAGCTAGTTTTGAGCAAGAACCAATTCATGGTGGTTTTGAGCAAGAACCAATTCAAACCAGTTTGGAGCAAGAACCAATTCAAGGCAGTTTTGAGCAAGAACCAATTCAATCTAGTTTTGAGCAAGAACCGATTCAAGGCAGTATTGAGCAAGAATCAATTCAAGCTAGTTTTGAGCAAGAACCAATTCAAGGCAGTTTAGAGCAAGAACCAATTCAAGCTAGTTTTGAGCAAGAACCAATTCAAGGCAGTTTTGAGCAAGAACCAAGTCAAACCAGTTTTGAGCAAGAACCAATTCAAACCAGTTTTGAGCAAGAAACGATTCAAACCAGTTTTGAGCAAGAATCGATTCAAGCCAGTTCTGAGCAAGAACCAGAGGACTCAATATCCCAGAACAAACAATCAAAGATAGGTCCTTGTTTCATCCAGTAGATTATAAACAGAATCATTTCTGACCATTTTAGAATGCAAGGTGGAAGAATTTTGTTAAAACATAATAAGAGACATTCCAAAGTTGAACCATTTCATTTCTATTTGGTTAATGTGTTAATTTACATGAAGATTGGCATACGGTACAATGTACATCTTATGATTTGTTTTCTGTATGATTTTTTTTTTTTTTGGTACCTTAATCACACAGACTTACTATAGAGAAGTCTTTTCAAATTCATAATCACTTACCTACCTGTTTTCAGTTCAGTCAATATGGGATTTAGGTCTACAAATTGGTATTTATCATGGAAGAAAAAAATTCACCCAATATGTCAGACATCTGGGTTCACTTTGAACGAAATGAAACTTCATGACTGGGCAGATACATGTCTGTTGTTTCTTTCTGTTTTGTTTCATCTTGTTCTTTTCACTAAAATGTATTTACATGTACATAAATGTATACAGATACTCTCTCCTGGGTCTACAGTTAACACATGTTTACAATTGGTTATCTTATGATTATGATTTTGCCCGGTTTACCATGGAATATAAGTTTTTATTTGGGCCATCACAGATTACATGTATGTCAGAGTTCAAGATTGGAAATGAGATATTCATTGGTCACAATTTTATCTTCTCTTCAATGTTGTTGTTTAATGTAAATTCAAATAGGGACTTTGATAGTAACATAAGGTTTAAAAATTGTATCGTGATAATAGCTTCATAACTAAAAGTGAAAATTTCCTTCAGGATTTATGTTACATCAAAACTTTTTGAAAAGCGTTCTTATTCTCATCAAAAGAGAGAATTGCAAAGAAACGTCCTTGCCACCTCCCCCCCCCCCCCCCCCCCTCCCAGTGATTTTTGCACCAAACTTATGAGGAAGCCTCTGTGATGAATATTATAATCATGTATCTTTCTTGATATGTGGTGACATTGTCTTGAAGTTTTCACAAAAGGAAGATGCAGGACCACAATGCTTTCTTGTTCAAAACCTGTGTCATCTTGATTTACATAAAAAAACATGCAATGGCTTCTTCTGGCCACGATTTTACGTGAGAGAGAGCTGGAAAAACTAAGTACAAACCAGATTTTGTAATCATAAAAACACCAATTTTTAACAAATTTACTCCATTTATTGCTGATAGGTGTAAACACACTTCTTTCTTTCTTTCATTTAAAAAAAAAATCATTACATAATGATTCAAATGGGAAAATGATAAAGTGAGCTTGTAATGTGTTAAATGGAACACACACGACAGCACTGTGTGGTATACCCTGTGCATCATATTGGGCTATATTAAAAAAAGAGTTTCTTGAGTACAATGTGAGTTGCTACAAAGACAAGGAATGTTTTGATAGCCAGGTGTCGTCATGCCAACTATCAATACATTGTCTGGTATCATTATTGGCCAAGAGGTCGGAGGGATATTGGAGAATGCACGTATGAAATTAATATCTGCACATTTATATTGATTGACAATCACTTGATTATGATTATGCATTAACATTCACCTTCATAGTAGGTTAATATTTCTATTTTATCACAGATTTATGGACAAAGAGGTGTTTTAATGATCTTTCAATTCTCCTTTGCATATATTCACCTTTTTTGAACTCGTATCTACTCACACGATAGATAAGAAGAAGAGTTTTATTTGATATCGTGATTGATTTGTGCTTGTGTGATTTTTCACAATGAAAGTCAGAATTTAATCTCACTAAGCTAGCAGTTAAAATACCTGCTCCTTTCAGCAGTCAAGTTCTCTTTACCTCTTTGTACTGCTAAGAGCAGAAATGCTGATTTTTTGAAAATGCACTACAGGGCAACCTGTCCTTCACAATATTTATGAGCTCAATTAATATTTTCTTCTAGGGAGTGGGTCCTTGAGAAGTTTCTATTTATTAGATGTATATCAGTGGAATTGTACCCTCACTTTTCATTTGAAGAATTCTATCTATGACGTTATGAAGTTAATGAATATTGTTCTTGCTCAAAAAACAGTAAATCAAACTTTTTACAATCATTTCCACTTATTGTATGTTGATTGAAATGTAACTGTAAACTTTTTTTGTGGAATGGTCTCACCAAAAAGCTGAAAAGGGGTACATGTTGAAGATGGCAAAAAAACGTAAACAAATGATGTATGTTGCACTCAAAAAGTAAGAACAAGTTTTTGTGTGAATCAACGTGAATATAACAGCACTGTAGATTATCTGATTGTACATACTTTGATGTATTGAATTAGTCTAGATATAAAATATGTATTATAGAATGTACAGACCCTCTTCATTTGACTGGAACATTCTATACCCCAAGATGGGTGCTTCTTGAATTCTATCATAGCTGTTTGTCGGGTGTTTTTTGAAGTTTAGAGAAGAAATTTGGTAAGCCAGCATTGATTTGTTTCTATCTCTGGGCCATCTTTCAGATGTGTTTTAATCTGTACAGAATTGGATGAGCACTGTAATGTTGTTTAGTTGCTACACATACATGACGATGACAAACTATTCAGTAGATATTGACGATTGAGTCGTTGTTCTCATGCACTTGTTGGATTATCCCCTGAGTCTTTGTTGAAACTCATTTGTATACCACAATAACTTTGCCGTTACACTTATTTTGGAATCTTCTTATTTCTGGATTGAGATATGTCTCCCCTTCACCAAAATGTACTAACCTTAGTTAGTGTGCCTGAACATGCGTATTGCTATGCCTGAAAAACAACACTAGATTACCAGGAGACTTAATCCTTGATTAATCCTGTATTCAATGCTCAGTTTACTTGTAGTAGACGCTGTAGCAAGGTCTCTTTGCTGTCATATAGGTACCGAAGATGCATTTAAAAAGCTCTAAACTTTGGTGCTTGGTGCAAGGAAAACTTCAGATACATAGCATGGACCAGAACAAATAGAATCTAATATATTCTTTCATTTTTGTATATTTCACCTTTGGCAAAGGTGATGGATATAAACTATAGACTGAATATATTATTATACTCTAGATTAGAATTCTTGCGCCATACTTTTGTTTTTTGGTATCTGTAAAAAGTTGAAATTTGCCCAGCATGAATTGCTCGCTGTAGAGTGAATGATCTTGATTATGATATATTATATTGTAGTGCAAGAATGAGAATACTGAAAGACAGGATTTATTTTTACACTTTATTTATATCTAGCATATACATATGATCATACTATTAGCTAAATATTTGTAAGCATGTTACAGAGTGTGTGGCCATTGCTAATATCTCAATCCCTTTATGCTAGTACTACATATCGAGAACTAGATAATGGAACTTTCATTGCAGACAGAAATAAAATCTTCTTTAAAGGTTGCAGAGTTTGTTAATCAAATTTGAAGTAATGTCATTTTTATTTTTTCCTCTCTATCAATCTATATACATATCTCTCTTGTTGACTTTCTTGTACAAAATGTTAATAAGGTACAAAGCTAGATTAAAAAAGATACTGTGATAAAGTGTGTACAATAATGAAAAATACTATGTAACAGAACATAAGTACAAAAAAATCAATGTGAATTTTAATTGATACATCTATGGCTATCTCTCTTGTTATATTCAACAGATTGTAACTTTTTTTCTTGTGTGTTCAAGATTGATTAATTATTCTGTGAAATGACAGAACTGTTGTTGTTTTTTTCTTCTCATTATGACAAGACGAAGATGATGGAGACGAGAAGACTTGTAGAAGAATTTTAAGTAGAGATGATGGTGATGAAGAGAAGGTTAAAGACTTATTATGATGATTATTGTTATTATTAGTTTGACACCAATCGTAAGATTGTGTATTCAATGTCTGGATGCAAAAAAATATAATATTATTGGAAAAATAAAGATGGAAAAAAAAAATGATGCACCGAGTATTAATGTTTATTATGAAATTTGATGTGCTTTTCATAGGTATGTTAGTGAAGCTCTCTCATTGAAAGAAATTGCTATAAAGTTAATTTAGGTCTAATTTGAAGAAAAAAATTGGGACATACTTTTATATATACATATTTTAATTGTTTGGAAGGGTACGCTTAAAACTATTGCACAAGGTAATCTAGAAACTGTACTGTGGCCTGAGACGAAGTCGAGGGGCATAATGCAGTCTCAAGACCACGAAGGAGCTTACAGTTTTAATCGTGACCCAAAAAATCAGCAGTTAATATTTGTTTTATATTTGTTTTAAATACCGCATATGCTGGATGTATCTTAGATTGTGTAGTGTGCTGAATGGATGGTAATTGAGTAGCCTATCTTCAAGGTAATTTGAAAGGTAGTTTCATCTCTTTGGAAGGCGTTAGCTCATATACTTCAATAGAAAGTTGACTCTCTTTTGGCTCCAAACAAAGAGTTTGAAAAGTAAAGAAATGTCATCGTACATGTATTATAAAATTCTGCATTGTGTTACAAATTACAAAGCATGTACAAAAATTATTTCAATTGATTTTACCTGGGAGGGAGGCTAGATGTTCATGTAGGTGGTTTTGTTTATTGTTGTGTGTGTGGTGGGTCTGTTGTATGCAACATCACAACCATCTTGGAACAGCATGTGGCTGATCATGACTGCGTGAGGAGACAACATAGAACCCGCACATCCTCCTGTTGCCATCAGCAAGTTGGCAACACTACAGATTGTCACCCTTGGACCAATCAATGAATAGAATGGAAAATACCCTGGATGCAACATTGCATGCAACATCAAGCCTGATTCAAGCAACCCCTGCAATCTTGATGTTTGGTGAGTTGCATGCACAGCAACTTGATGTGAAGTCTGTTAAAGCTAGCCACCAAAGATCACTTGATGTTGCATTCATTCTGTGGAGTCGTCAATATTTAGAATACGTCTTTTGTGTAGAATTTGCTGGTAGTTTATTTGCAGTATTGTAAGTATATTACTTACAACTAAAATTAATATTGTTATTTACTGTTAAAAGCACAAACGATAACATTCACATTCTTGTGAAAACACTTTTGTGTAATATTGATTTGGTCTTTCTTAATGTTGCACTCAAACTAAATGTTGGTGTCTAAAATTGCAATTTTTAGAGGTGTTGTGAAGAAATTGCTTTGATTCTGTTAAATTGTGTGACAGTTTTTGTCTTCCTGTGTTACATTTGTGCATGAAATGTTTCTGGTTATCAATTCAGTCCAGACTATAGGTTTGCATGTAGGGTGTATTTCTCAAAGTTAAGTAAATGTATTTTTATTTTGTTGTTGTTGATATTGTTCATTGTAAAAAAAAAATTGTAAATTCTTCTTTCTTTTTCTTTGAACAGCATGAAAATGTATGTTTGGTAACTTGGGTTGCATGATTTTTTACTGAGTATATGTGAATATATATATTGTTGTAAACGGTAAAAGTTTAATTGTCTGTGCATTGGTATAATCTTTACTTTCATTTGTTAAATTTTCTTTGTAGATAGGCTGATGATTTCTAGGCTCAGTGTTTTCAAAGCAATGGCTCGTACATGTATTTTTGCTTCAAAGTTGTGTTGTTTTGTGTAATGAACAATGAATGTTATGCAATAATATTTGTTTACAAACGGTGTAAATATATCTTTCAACCTTGGGTTACATTTAATCTTTCTTCTTTTTCTCTGCTGGTTGCATCTATTGATATTTGTTGGTGCTGTCTTTGGTGCATGTAAACTATAAGCTTTGTTTCTTCCTCTTTGCTCATTGCAAATTATCGATTGAGGAATAAACCATTCATTTCAGTCCATGATGGAGAATTAGACTATTCATTATTTGGTATGTCTTAGTTCAGACTATTTTTGTCCTTATCTGTACTTTAAATCGTCAAATGCTCCCTTTCCCATTTGGTTTCTCCCTCCCTCTCTCTCTCTCTCTCTCTCTCTCTCTCTCTCACACACATACACACACACACACACACTCTTCCTCCTCTCCCTCCCTCCCTTCTCCTCTCTCTGCTTGTCTTCCTTTTAACTCCCTTATTGACCCTCCCCCCTCCCTGTAGACTTCTGCCTTTTTATCTTTCTTAGTTTCTCTCTTATGCCTCAGTCACACCTTGCGTATTTGGCTTGCGTATTACTGCATATTATGGCAAGCCGTTTTAACATTCATTCCTATTTCTTGATATCAAGAAATGATTTTCTGTTGTAAAGCAATGGTAATTCTTGATATCAAGAAATAGGAATAAATGTTTAAACGGTGTGACTGTGGCATTAGTGCCTCTCCTTTCCTGTTTTTGTGTCTTTCACCTGTTGCATCAAAAAGAAAGAAAGTTTTGGAAAGTTGTATTCTTCTTGCATGTCGTCTAGTCTGATCCCTTTTTGTATGTGGTGCCAGTTCAGTATCTGTTTCTCTGCTCTGCATGAACTCTGAAGTCACTTATCCCTCTCCCCAAAACGCCACAAGCTTTTCACTGATGCTCTCTCAATTTAATCATTTATTTGATTGAGAAGGGGTATAATTGTTGCGACCCTGTCTTCACTTCTAAGGGCGAATGGAAGTATCTTATTCATACAAGGTTGATATGGAAACTGGTAACTTGTTGTGTCTTCCAAAGGATTTTGTTGGCATTTTTTTCAAGCTTACTATTGCATGCGGTTTAAACAGCATGCATGGATAGTTTTACTATTTCCTTCCACATTTATTATAACCAACCTGGATGGGAGGAAGGTATAGTAGATGCTATTTTTTTTTATATTCCACATACTAAGAATCTTGATCTACGATTGGTCAAAAGTAAATCACGTGATGAAAGATAGATCGCCCATTATTGATGGGAGAAACAAAAAGTTTGTTGCCCTTTGTAGATAGTACTACTATCTACAAAGGGCAACGCACTTTCACCGAAGATAGAGGTACTATCTACAAAGGGCAACGCACTTTCACTGAAGATTATCCAAAAGCGCACTAAAACAGGCGTAATTAAGCGCGCATTACCAATGAGCGCAATTAAAACAAACACATGCGCGCACCGTCCCCTCAAGGGGTTGGGTTAAACTACTGTTTCACTTTTTTGGTGTGAATTTGGGCATGGTGTCTTTTATGTAGATGCATACACGTCCTTTTCTTTTTGTAGTTAAATTGTTTTAGATGTGGAATATAAAGCAAATAATCACCTTTTGGTTTCAGGCGATGGCATACTATCACTTCCTCGTTGATCAGAATGTACACGCTATCTTTCCTCAGCTTCGCTTCGGAAAGATAGCTACATCCAGATCGCCTCGGAAGTGATAGTTCGTCCCATCACCTTCACCAACGGTAGTTATTTGCTTACTATCTGCTCTTCAGACAATGTTCATGTCCTAGCTATCACTTGTGTAAAGATGGAATCGTTCATATCTCGTCTGCTGAGAGCCAGAAGGGTGTTAACTCTGTGTAATGCCCTTTTGACTCTGAGCATGATTTACAAACATATTTAGACATCGTAGATCAGTAATGATAATGTCCCCCACATACATTCATATATGTAAGAAGAGACAAATATATGCAGTCGTAGTCCACAAAGGCGGCAGTCATCATAAATTTTTGTAAAATCCTTGTCTGTAGATAATTATCAGGACTCATTTTTGTATTGATCGTAAAACTTGATTATGTTTGCCAAGCTTATGCAACATGAAATTTTACTCAGCAAAACAGTTGTACGACACATGCTCTAGGGACTAGTGCTCTGAGGTACTGTAAATTTCCTACACCTAACAAATTATTTACTTCAAAGCCTGGAACCCACGGTATACCTACCGGTAACCTTAACCCTAACCCCAAACCTACGAACCTATGACCCAATATCAGCCCCAACCCCAACCCTTTATCTGTGATGACATATATATTCCGGGAGCAATTGTTACCGCAGCAAATGTCAGAGCACCCAGCATAAAATGTGTAATTTTATTTCCATACAACACCAATCTATCATTCATGTGAATACTGTATATGATTCTCAAAATGTATGTGTATATCATCTGCCTATCTAATCCTGAAATAGTAACTATATCAACTATGTTTTTGTCTTTAGGAAATCATGGCAGGGGTCGTTGAGGCTGAAGGGCAAGTTGGGCAAGTCACCGGGCAAGTCACCGGGCAGTAAGAAGGAGAGTAAGATACCACGCCCTAGACGGAGGCCATCAGGCAAGGGATTAGAAGACGGAGAGTTGAAGAAACCTGGGAGTAAGGGGCATGGAAAGGTAATGTACATCTATATACACAAAGGGCATATCCAGGGGCATGTGGACACACCCCCTCCTCTCCCTAGCAGAACTTTATATAAGATACATGTACTACATGTAAATATAGAAGAATATGTGCACTAATCGTGACCCCTTGCATCAATTTAGCTCCCTCCCCCTCCCCCTCCCCCTCCCCCTCCCCCTCCCCCAGAGGCACCTGATGTTGTTGCCTTCTGAGATTTTCAGGCTAGTGCCCCCCCCCCCCCCCACCACTGATAAATCACATAATTATGTATTTATGAGCTACATATTGATCTAATGCATAACCATAATTCAGATTGACTGATATGTAAATAATGTACATAAGTATCTACTTTTAATGTTTGACACTGCCCCTATGGAACTTAAGTCTTGTAACTGTGTGGGCTTTTTACCGTATATGAATAAATAGACTCAAATGCAAATAAATAAATTCAATTAGTATCCATTTTCACATAAATTGTAGCTCAGAACAGACAATTTGTACATTGTAAATAGTATATAATGGTAACTCAGTCTTGACTAAAATTTTCTGTTTCATTTTCATTTTCTTAGCCTGTGAATGCTTCGCTATATCAACCTGGTAAGTTAACATTTCATATGAGCTTTGACATTATAATCATCCCCACATTATCGAAAGACTGAAAATACTTATGCTAGCTATTCATCCCTGGCTACATGTATTTGAACTGATGTCAGATCAACTGAATAATCTTCTTTGAGACACATTTTGATTTCTTTTATTTATATGTTGTTATGCTTAAATCAAATTGTATTTCTCAGAATTATGTGCACATAGAGCCAGAGTAATGATGTGATTGCAGGGCCCTCAGGGAGAACAGTATTAATACTGATGAGGCTAGCCTTGGTATTACACAAGGTACATTGTAAATCACAGCAGACAAATTTGTGTATGCAGGAAGAATAGTGTTTTTCATTTTCAGTGCAAGTTCCTATTAATGTGGATACCTGTTTAGTCACAAAAAGAATTAGTCTGCCACAGCAGTGTGATTAGTAACAAACATAAAGCTTACCATATCTTCCATTTGTTTCATTATCTCTGGACAATAGATGTACCGGTATCTAAAGATGAAATTAGTCAATGAATATTGACTAGTAGGCCTATGTACAATCAATCGAGCAATCTAAGTTTATTCTTACACCTCCATCCCTCTCTCTCTCCCTCTCTCCTATGTAGCTGCTCCAGCCTTCACCCTACCCTTAATAAACCAATCCTGTCACCTGGGTACCACCGCAACCCTCTCATGCCAGGTGTGTGGTCGACCACGCCCTATGATCACCTGGAGGGACCCACAGGGGGACATCATTGCCCCCTCTACCAGGACCAACGTCTGGGAGAGGGACGATGGGATGGTGTTCTTAGAGATCAGGGCTAGCTGTAAGCTGGATAATGGTGTCTATACATGTACAGCTAGTAATGATGCAGGATCCACTGAATGTAAAGCTCTACTGAGGATTATATGTGAGTTCAAATCAGCATGATTTAAAGCCCCACTGCACTACTTAAAGCCACCTGTGCCCTCTATGTAGCAAACAATTTCTAATCGGTGACCATTAGTCCCCCATGATCCCCTTTTTCTTATGTTAATTGAGAGCTGATTTGATGAGATAACCACCAGTCAGTGACCATTCAGGGAGGTCTAATCCCTCCTGGCCAAACTAGTGCACTAGTGCAGAGGGGCTTTAAAAAATTGGATATGATTTCATATTTGTGTAACCCATATTGTAGACTCTAGCTTAAGCTACCACAGGCTTTGTTTACAAAGGGTTAACATTACATGTGCATTCTAAACTTGTTTGTCTGTAGGATATCTCTATTCTGTCACAAAGGTACAGAACATGTTTACCTTCTTTTGCTACAAAAAATGCTTATGTCTGGGTGTAAGTAAAGATTAAATGAAATGTACACAGTATGAAAGACTGCAAACTACACTGCATTAAATTACACCCATAGGATAAATAGACATATTACATAATACTTGTAGATTTATTCCAATGAAATCTTTGTAAACAACTGGGATATACCTAGCTAAAACCTAGATAATGTAAGACAATTTTTTTTAAAATTCTGTTCCATAAACCCACAGATGAGAATTATAACTGGGCAATAACATGATTTATAGTTTTGTTACTTGTTATTAGCAAAATTAAAATCTGTGTTCGGTAAACTTTGTTTGTTCGCCCAACAAATTACAGTCAAACCTGTCTTTAGCGACAATGGAAACACAAAATGTGGGCTTTGTAGACAGGTTCCTTTAGTACATGTTTCAACAAGAAACCATTTTCAAGAGAAACACAAAATGTGGTCTTTGTAGACAGGTTTGACTGTATCTGTATCTGCATTATATTCATTTGCAAAGTTTTAATGGTAAATTAAATTGATTTGTAATGCAATTTCTGTTTCCTTTACTTATCAGCTATTTTCTGCGGTATACAAATATCTTATTATTATTATTATTATCTCTATTTTTTCTCAGTATTTCTGATTTTCCCAAGTCTTCATTTGACTAGCTTATTTCATTTTCTCTCCACCTTGTAGATCGTCCAGGCCCTCCCAGTATACCCATTCTGTGTGAGAGAAGACCACACTCGGTGACGTTACAATGGGAACCCTCACACAACACAGGCAATGCAGAGAGTGTCACATACAATGTAGAATATGCACAGATCAGTAAGTACCCTGCCCTCAGGCAGATAATGTTAATTGTATTATGTTATCTGATAAATCGAATGTTTCTTCATTGTGTGTGCATACCTATGAACTACAGATGAATATGATAATCCTGATCATTCTTTGGTACACCCCCCCCCCCACCCTCTTTTTTCCTTCTCGTGCTTTCCAGTATACATGTACAATGTACTTCACATGACTATCGTGCTGCATAGCCCTTTTCTGACCCTCCTCCTCTCACTCTCCTCCCCTTTTTTCATCTCTTAATCCCTCTTGTTTTTTGTTTTGGTCTTCCTTTTGTATCTCTCTCTCTCTCTCTTTCCCTCCCCGGCTCCATCTCCCTCTCTACCCCCCCCCCCCCCCTTTCTCTCTCTCTCTCTCTCTCTCTCTCTCTCTCTCTCTCTCTCTCTCTCTCTATTATATTCCTTTATCACCTTCCTTTCTCTCACTCTCTCCCAGTCTTTTTAAAATTCTTCCTGTTTATTATCGTATTCTTTGTGGAAGAAAATTCAGTATATTGCAACTATCTCTATAAACCTCTCTCCCTCCTCACTACACTCAAGAGGTATGCTCTAATAAGTGATGTTCACATGTATTTATTCCTCAGCTCACAATACCCTTCACTGGCAGACGTCCTGTGCTAACATAGCCCACACCACTCATAAGGTAGATGCCCTGTCTGCTGGGGCATCTTATAAGTTTAGGATCACGGCTCAGAATGATGTTGGATGCAGTGATAGGGGCGAAACCACACCCGCAGTCACTCTTCCTGATGATACAGGTAAGGTTCGGATGGAGGATGGTTCAGGTTTAGATATTCTAGATTTTAAAGGCTTGTTCACTTATCTTATGCCATCAGAAACTGCGTCTGGTTTTTGTGTATTTAATGAATGTCAAATGGGGATAAAGAAAGTAGCTGTTCATATTGAAGGCCAACACATCTGTGTTATATGAAATACACAAATGTGAAAGACGGTGAGCTTACAGTATGTATGCTTTTGTTTTATAAGCTGGTAAACCGCAGCAGTCAGACACCATTTTGTTACACTTGGCATGTAGATGATAGAAATCGTACATCAAGAAAAAACATATATGAATAGTATAGGTGAAGTTCACATGTACTTACATATTAACTCAAATACCTAACCCAAGCTGTGCTTAATAACTCTAAGAAAGAACTATAAAGCTAGTAAACATGTCTGAACATGTTCATAAAATTGGAAATTTAGTCAGGTGTGTGATTGTTTAGAAACATGCAAATCTTATAATAATTTGAGATTTGTAGGTCTTGTAAGTCAATGACTCATGATAAGATGTTTTTGTTTTTCTTGCAGCTCTAGCGAGGAGAGAAAGCAATCTGTATTGGCAGCACACATGGAGTACAGACTTCAACATCACAAGAGAGATTGGAAGGTAAAGAGGATTTCAAATATCATTGTCAGCCTCTGCTCACATTACACTGTCACAAATGAAATTGAAGCAAGTTGATTAATATCATCCAAGAAATTGCAATCGTCGAAAAAAAACATGCAGTAAAGAAAATATATTGTTGTGGTGGCAATATCATATACTGCATCATGCACTTGAGTCAAAGAGGTCAATATTTATAAATCTCTGTCCATTTTTTTTTTTCTTCCTTAGACAAGGAGTTTATGATGCATATTATTATTAGTTGTTTCTTCCGAACCAGATGTATGCAATATTAACCTAGGTAGTATATATTCACCGTTTCCTGAAAACAATTGCTATAAGTCTGAGGTTTCATATGTGATATTCTCTATAAGCGAAAACAGAATTTTATTGATATCAACTTTTGAAATCTTTGCAATGCACAGGGGAAGGTTTTCATCCACTCATGCCTGCACCAGGTCCCAACAACAGAGGACGCTAGCGGCTAAGTTTATCAGTAAGCGTTTGATGGATCTTGAGCAGGTTCAGCATGAGGCGTCGATGATGCAGCCTCTTCAGCACCCCTTGATCTGTTCATTACATGCTACCTACGAGACTCATGGACAGTATATCTTAGTCTTAGACCTGTAAGTATATCTTTTCTCATGCTTTATCATAAGAAATACAATTTGTAGGGCAAAGGTTACATGTAAATCATTACAACACACAAATGTATAATGATAGCAAATTAAAACCTCTTAATGAAGTCGACAGTTCTTTCTTAGTATCTATACACCGATTCGGGCGACTTCTGGTGGAAGTGCGCCCTCATAAGGTGACGCCATAACTGGGGGGCGTCTGACTGCAGCTAGCTAGCTTACATTGCATTGCAGCTGGATCGGAGAAGCCCCCCAGTTATAGCGCCGCCACCGGCGGGCAGGTACATAAAACCCCCAAACCGAATCGGTGTATAGGTACGCACGGTTTCCTAACTTAGGACACGATGAGACTGATGTCATCTTAATGAGCATAAATAGTCACTTTTGACAAATCATTAAATATGTGATCAACAATAACAACAGCAACAACAAAAAGAAGAACAGCAGTAAATATGTTATGGCAGCATCATTGCCTTCTTCAGGAGCTTTGTGATGAGAACCATGAAGCTACATGTATAAGTGGTCATTTAATGATCATTTGAGTATTATTGAATTAGAGTCCAAATAAGTGACAAAATTTATGGATGAGACAAAGGCTTTTAATTTCTCCTAACTACAGTGGACAATTTGTTTTGTTTAATGTATACATGGCTTTATGTTTCATTCAGCAACTACATGTCATGGTAGGCTTTCTAAAATTGTGGATATTGTAAAAATCTGTGTTTTGTCCCAAATGTAACTAAAGTTTGGGGATTTTTCTTTTTCCTTTTTTTTTTGCTATAGAATTCCTGATGGAAGAATTCTAGAGTACCTGGTGAGTCTGTCTCAGGTGACGGAGAGACAGGTCATTGGCTTCATCAGACAACTGGTACAAGCAGTCAACTATCTACATTCAAATGGAATAATACATCTAGATATCAAGGTAAGTTTGTTCATTCTCTTTCTTTCTCTCCCTCCCTCTCTCTCCCTCCCTCCCTCTTTCTCTCTTTCCCTCTCCCTCCCTCTTTCTCTCTCTCCCTCTCTATCTTTCTCTCGCTATTTCTCTCTATTTCTCTTTCTCTCTCTGTCTCTCTCTTTTCCTCTTTTTCTCTTTCTCTCTCTCCCCCTCTCGCTGTCTGTCTGTCTGTGTCTTTCTCTCTTACTTAGTAATTTGTCAATTCTTGGATAATTCTTCCCTAGAGAGTCAAATCAGTGCTAAACAAGCCAAATGCTTTCATACTTTAAAACAAAAATCCTTGCCACCTTTGTTATGGTTATTGCCTTCTGTTCTAAATGTGATTTTGACAGCTTATATGTTAGACGTGCTTGTGTGTATGTTTCGGGGGAGGTCTTAAAACGAGACAATAGTTTATTCACACCGTATATATCAGGTTGTACATTCACTGTCTGGAACGTGCAATATATAAACACAAATCATCCTTAATCTTTCTGTATTTGATTGAACAGCCTGAGAATGTAATGATGGAGATAGCTTTGGGACGAGCTCAGATCAAGCTGATTGACTTCGGTGATGCAATGGATCTCTGGTCTTCCCCTCCACCTTTCTACCATGAACTCAATGCTAACCCTGAATTCTGCTCTCCGGAGCTCCTCGGTGGAAATGAGATTGATTATGGCACGGACGTATGGTAGGTCACAACTCTTAATTTTTGTCTCTTTTCACCTCTTGAACCAGAACGTTTGGCTTGTGAAAATGACTTTTACATTTATCATATAAACATGCGGATCTGGGACCTGTGTCTTATAGTTTATTATAGATAACAGTGACCAGATTTCATGGATAAATCATATTTACAGCCAGTCACTGGCAATGATTTCAATGGCTTACATTACTTTTGTAACTTGACATCAATAGAAAGTTTCATGAAGTAGGAACGTGCGTGTCTAATTGCTTAGAAATGTATATCTATTTGATTTTAGCCTGATGCATTCATTGTTTTGCTACTAAGATATGTTGAAGAAATTAGATGACTCTTTTAAAGTGTTTGGTTAATGAACATACATTTGTCTATTATGCTTTGTTATAGTACATGTATGTACTTTTAGTTTTCATTCTGTTCTTTATAATATGAATTATTTTGTTACATTTCCTTGTTGTGGCTTTTCAGTTTCTGTCCAGATTTAATGCCTGCTTCAGAGAATTGCATGTGATTATGTTGTTTTGATTTAGGTTTTAATTGCTTATCTTTTTTTGTCTTTCAACTTTCAGGAGTATTGGAGCTCTTGCATATGTCATGTAAGTAGTTTGTAACAGTTGAATGAATTATGCAGGTATTTTTATGAAAAAGAAAATATCATATACAAGTAGTATATTAGACTCATTTACATTGAAAATTCACAATTGAAGAAATATATATCATGATGCCAACATACTCATCAAATCTTAATTTGATATAGGGAAATTGTCATATATTTGAATAATACGTCATTTGTGTTGACAAAGTTAAAGTTGAAAGAGAGAGAGAGAGAGAGAGAGAGTACTAAACGTATAGTATTATAAGTATACTGTACATAATGTCATATTTGATTACATATATGTACATATAAATATGTTTTCATACATTATATTTAGATTTATTTGACAATCTTGGCTCATCAATCAAATCATAATCAATAAATGCTTTTCATCTTTAATTCTATCATCCCAGGCTGAGTGGCATCTCACCATTTCTTGATGAAAGTCTTGAGGAGACCAATATGAACATCATCCGTGTTGACTACAGCTTTCCTGAGGAGTACTTCAAGAACGTTAGTCAGAATGCCAAACACTTCATCACAGGACTGCTTCATGCAGATTCAAGGTAGATATATAAAGTCTTCTCTTTAGATTGATTTATTATTATTATTAATGCGATCATTTAAGCCATTTATCTCATTGTTTTATACTAATGAGATGCTTCTTTCAGAACCCGCTGATGAGGATGACGCCTCTATTATCTTGGGCTTTTGCTCAAGGAAAATTATATTTTTACCACAATTTTTTTTTTCAACTAGTCAAGTACAATGTACATGTAAAGTATGTGGTGTAGAAGGTTTTATCATGTTGTGCTGATAACATACTGATGCATATTGAGCTTACCTGATGCACCATTATTTTTGTAGTCTTACAGATATTCATGCCAATAGATTATTACTAGGTGGCTTGATTGAACCATGTGTACCTCTTTTTGTTTTGTAGTGAAAGAAAGACCACCTCGGAGTGTTTGATGAATCACTGGTTCGCTCAGACCTACTCCGCTCAAGACGACCCTGCCCTCATGCACAGAGCCAGGCTAGAGGACTTCATACACAGGAGAAAAACACAGGTAAGCTTTGTAATCTTATGTCGGTACCTTTGAAACAGTCCAAACACCCTCGGCTATTGCCTCGGACGTGTTAAAGTGTTCCAAAGGTACCTTGTGTGGGTAATACTATGCCCTCACTGCTGTGTATTATTTGTATACTAATTTAGTTCATCGAGTTGGGATTCTCCTCATGTTCAGTGACAACATGAAATATTTGTTTAATTTTACAATGCAATAATAACATCTCAGATTCCTCATATAATGCATTCCATATCATCCTTTAGTTTCTCCTTTTTTTTAATCTCAAGATTATTTAAGCAAACTGTATTTATTTTTAGCAAAACGATTGAAACACTTCTTGAGTGCTTTACACTTCATTTCACCACAGTTTTTCTTTCTATCTTTCTTTCTTACAGCACAACTTTGTACAAGTAAAAATAAACAGGAGGTAACACAGACAACCATCTCTAGAATGAGATATCACAAAAGAACATTCTCTTACTGAGCTGCGCCATCTATCAAACTGTATCATAATACTACGTTACCATGACGATGAGATAACATGGAGGAGCTAGCAGTGATGTGCCCAACCTCTTTGTGGATACTTTCAGGTGGAGAGCTAAGCTGCGATTATGATCAAGCCATGAAATATATGACTGGATTTGTTTCCAGAGCTTTTGATGTGGGATTTCATCTTGTTACATTGATTGTTGTACACCATCCGTATGCTGATGCACTAAGCCATAATAATTCATGCTTTTACACAACAAAGTAAAAGTTATCGGCAATCAATTTGATTTATTATAAGTGCATGGAAAACTTTTTGTTTGTCTGTGCTATGCTGCAATATTGTTATTGGATGATATTTTCTAGCAAGATTGGTTTGGGATTTTTCTCTATCCTGTATTAGTTTTTGAAATCTTGTATGATATCTTCTTTTTTAATCCACAAATATTTATGTTGGTTACAGTTGCCCGCATATCAGAATTGTAATCATAAGCCATACAAAGTGACCTGTATCTATGCAAAACGAGATATGAAATTAGAATTTATTTTATAAACATGGATATTTTAGACTATGCATGCTGATTTGCTTTTGTTTTGAAGTAATATTTTTGTTATTATTATTACTACGGTAACCATATTCATCACAATTACCAAAGAGTTTTTATTTATATGTTATGACTCCTATACACAAACAAATGTATTGATTATGTGTAACACAGTAAATTGTCATTATTGTATAGCACATCTTATTGTGTCCATTGAAGAAGGTATCGATGATTGTGAAACAAAAGTAAATAGTCTGTTGAGAGTCAGAAGGCATTAGCTGCTGAACCTTTATTCAGATTTAATGCCCTTCTATATAGCTCTCCTTAGACAATATCAGCATGAATATTTAGAAGCTCCATATTCCTAAATGTAGACTGGTCATGAATATAATAGCACTCATAATTACAAACATTATTTGAAATTATTAAGACAACTTTTCTGCATAAACAATCAATTTCTATATCCATCTTCACTAGCTACTATATATTTTTTGGGTGGTCTTTTGTGAATCCAAATTATCGTCAGACAGTAATAGTGATAAATCATTATCGCATACATGTTTATATGATTGACAACCCCAATGCAGTTAATGTACTACATGTACCGGTTTGTGTTTTTATTTCTTGTTGATGGAAACACATTTGATGCACGTTTACTTTCAGCTTATATCTTTTGTCTTTAATAGTTTTTGCACTTTAATGAATAAGCATGTACCCTCACATCAGAAAAAAAACCTACATATCCTCAGGATTTCTATTCGTTTCTCTTACGTACTTACATGTTAAGTTATATATGTACATGTACCATGTACATGTTAGCCATAGTTGTTTCGTATGTTAATAGTGAATTTGTACATGCTGAACCTAACAGTATGCTAAACAGGGCCTCTGATACCATTATGTTGCAATATTTTTGTACCACTGTGTAATTTGGTCAATTCAATCTATTTTTGTGTACTTATGATAGAATACTACATTGTATGTAGATTGGACTTCAATTCATTGTACTGAAATGCATTTAAAGATTGTTTATTTTTGTATGGGAATAAAGTATGTGTTGCATGAAGTCATGGAAATGGACTGGACTATTAGAAGACTGCAGTTAGAAAACAGAACGCCTCTTTTCTGATTTAGATGGGAAATAGTCCAGGTTATTCTTTAAAAAAGGTGTCTATATGAAGTGTTCAATGGGTCTTTATTGGCCAAGCATGTACAACAGTTTAATCAGCATACATGTAGACAGGACTCAGTTGTGAATGGTCCTCTTTACATGTACATCACTAGGAATAACATGGACATTTTTCAAGAAAATTTGTATGATCGGATGAAATAGTCATTTCCAGTCTCACTTAAAACCCTAGCATGTTGTTAGTGCTACATAATAACTTACCACAAATCATGTACCGCTAGATTTCTTTATTATTGACTCTTGTTTGACTGTGCAAATTAACCACCAAGCCCGTGACATCCTTGTTGACTTATATCATGCTCGAAATTGATATTGTGCATTAATGCTTTTCCAAACCAAATAAATTATTATAGATAATCATATCTTACTGTTTGTTTTAACTCTTGGTGTGTTTCTTTTTTCTTTTTCAACCCTTGATTTCAAAGTAGAGACATCTAGAACCTTTAAGTGTACAAGATATCATGTTGTCCATCACAATTAATTGTTACATTTACCTCTTATTTTAAAGCTTATCTGTACTAGGTTATAGGAGGGATTAGACCACACTGCAATGTCACTGGACTGGTGGTTATCTCATCAACTCAGCTCTCAATTAACGTTAAAAAAAGATGATCATGGGGATCAATGGTCACTGATTAGGCATTGTTTTCTATATAGAGGGAGCAAGTAGCTACAAGTAGGACAGTGTGGCTTTAACAAAACATCAATAGTCTGTGACTAGATTATGCTCAGCATTGTGGATATCAATCTGAACTTAAGAAATTGAAATTAGAAGAAAAAGATTATACACACAGATCCCTCTCTCTTCAGTGGGATAATTCTATGGAGGTGTTGTGGTTCATTCACTGGACTCTGAATCCAAGGGTCCAGAGTTCCAATCCCAGCCCGGCTCTAATATCCTTTGGCAAGACATTTATCCACATTTGCCACTCTCTACCCAGGTTTAATTGAGTACATGGCAATTGCTAGGGTAATAATAATGGCATGGCCCTCGGGAAGAACAGCATTAATGCTGAAAAAGGCTTCCCTTGGGGAAGAACAAACTTGTAATTGATATTATTTTGTCATGGATGCAAAAAATAGTAACATATCGTCCTTGTTTTCACGAAGTGACGGTAGTGAGGAAAATCGTCACGCAAAGTGAATGCAATTTTTTTTCACTACCGTCACTTCGTGAAAACAGCGACGATATAATTATGTATAAAAGTCACATGTCTTTTATCCATTGTATACAGGTACAACAATTTTCAAAGCTCTCATGTCTTGCTTGTGAGGTGTAAAGATATTACTAAATATGTGATAAGTTCTGAATGAGAATGGAATATCATTATTGCATATATCGAAGAAAAAAAGGAGAGAATGAGAAACAGGACAGGCATAACTAGACTGACAGATTTGGGGATTAAGAGCGATTAAGCCAGGGTATAATGTTTGTGATAGTAAACTATTTTGTATGTGGAAATTAGAAGTATATGCATGCTTGTTTTGTATTGACATATTAACTTGCCTTAATTAAGATCTCAAATCGAAGACGATATACAATTGTCATTCGTGTTTTATCATTTTACTGTATAGGTGGACTGTTTAATGTGAACTATTTTGTAGATGTTTGTATATGAGATTGTATATTTCTTGTAGATGAAGAAAACCAAAAAATGAACAATTAAATGTACTATCAAACGTATAAATTCTGAAGTATTCTTGTTTCTGTTCTATATCTAGCCTTTTTAATCTTGCCCATCACACACACACACACGCTAACGCACCCACATTTATAGTGTAAATCGTGGACTCGTAATACACATCAGTATTTTATTACATATCCAAGAACACACATTTTTTAGAAATATAACAAATCATACATCGGGCGATCTGGAAATTTACTTCATAACCAAGGACCTAATTTCCCATGCGATAGAGCAAATAAATAAACATAACCCTTATATGACAGGTTCTCAAAATTTCAAACAATTTGCAGGATTCTCAAACAGAAGACATCCTTGTTTTGAGAGTGGTCATGAAAGTGAAGGAACGGTTCTTATGAGTGTCCTCGATACCCACCCACTCACGTACCCCCCCCCCCCCCCCCCTCAAAAAAAAAAAAAACACACACACACTTCACACATATGCCCACACAACAGACTCCAAGTACATTTTTCGATACTGATATGACTGGTAAAAGACACATTTATAACAGATCAGTTTTGTGATATATTATTTTAATTATTATGCATATTGTTTGAAACAATGTGGAAAGCTTGTGTAATGACTTGCCTAACATATAGTATTAGCGAATTATTTATTTTGAAATGAGACGATTGTTTTAAATGGGAAAAAAACCTCATAGAATAAGAGATATGAGTCGAGGACATTAAAAAACGTTAAGAAAACATACATACATGTATATGGGAAGGGAACAAAATGAAAGGAATGGCAAGAAGATATAAATTAGGAGTAGTTTTATCCTAAATTTTAAACAATGCATAGTGTTTTTTGGATCAGACAAAATAAAAATAAATAAATATAAAACTTAATTTCCATAAGAATAAGGCATGCATAACATATAATTGTGACAAATGTAAGGGGTGCCATGTTTGAATGTTATGTAGAAGTGTAATCTATGCATATAATATTGATGGATTTAAGGTCGTGTATGTTACGATAGTATGAAGACTGATCAAGTAAATTCATATTAACTAGTTGCAGTGAAACAAGATATTTCTATCAAAATGAATGCAAATTTATCATACCATTCTTTAAAGGGTTTAATTATTGATGTATGGTCAGTCCTCAACAACTTTTCAGCAGAGATTTCTTTTAGAATTTTAGATGATAAATAGGAAGATACTAGTAATACTAAGCTGTTGTGATTTGTTTTCCTTAAGTGAAATATTAATAAAATGTGAGGTAGAAAAAAAATCGAAGTGATAATGCTCCTCGTAAGTGCTATTTTGATACAAAGTATATTATACACTCATATTCATTATATATACCCATTACATAACTGTAATAGACGTTCTGTGATTATTAAAGGAATCTGGTAACTTTGTCTCAGATTCTGAAACAAAATCCTGGATTTAGCTCATGCTGCAATGATGATTTTAAACCTTTAAGTCAGTCAGGAACCCCATGACTTTTACAAGCCGATGGCCTGTCTGATTATCAAGATATCTATGATTGGAAATCGAAACAAAATTTTGCGTTTTCCGAACGACTTTCAAGACACTACAATCTATTGGGGAAAACGAGTATGGTAAAAACCAGTCACTCAAAGATTTTTACTTTTTTGAGGCACTTCTTGATCATTTTGAAGCGCAATTTGTTTAGGGCTTCAATATTACACCATATCACAGACACTGATAACATGTAGGGCTGTGCATCTCAAATTTAACATTGTTAAACGATGCCTTTAAATTGTACTTTAATGTAAAATATGATTTTAAAGTTATTAATATTATATATATATGAATATTGAAATTAAATACACAATCATTAATGAGATCATGTGATCATATAATTAAAACTCAAAAGTATGATTTCTTGTTTTGAATTTAGTGTTGATTCTATAAAGTTTAAGTTTAATTATTAATATGACTTTAATACTCTGTGATTAAAGGTACTATATCCCATTTGCAGGCCAAAAAAATGAAAAAATAAAATTCCAACTGCAGTTGAAAGATAATACTAATTTAGAACTTCCCTAAAAAAGGTGGGGCTTGAAAATGTCTTCAAGTGGGAAAATAACGACTATTAGTTGTCAAATCGACTTTAGGGCTATAGAGCCCAAAAGTAATAGTCTTGATTTTCAGACAATTGTACCGAATGGTCATACGTTTTATGCTGCGCAAAGATTCAATCAGTTTAATCTTGGCCATCACAAGAAGTGTGTTATTGATGTAGACAAATGCTCATGTACCCTTTACAACTCTTTTCATGTATGTTATTACCAAATAAGAAAAAAGGCCAGTCAGTCACTCAATAGTGTCTGACAGTGAAGTCTAGCAAGTAAACGGGTTTCCTTGCATAATTTGAATACTAGGACACTGCTAACGTTTAAATTTCACAAATAGGACATACATGACATATTCATCATTCCTGCAAAGTTCTACAGAATTTGAGGTTGGCTGCAAAAGGTACATAGTACCTTTAAGGCAAAAATATGTGTGTAGCAGAAAAGTCGGTTTTAGAGAATAGATAGATTTCAGACCATAGATTTCGAAGCGAAAATTAATATTGTAAAGACGGAGGATGTGAAGAAACGTCTTTATTACGGTTACGCCTTGCCGTAGGTTTTAAACTCGGCTATCCGCCTATCCGGTATGAGACGCTCATCGAAATACGTATGAATCAGCGCGGGACCGTAACCCGGGCTGCTATCCTCCACCGTTTCGGTTAACTGGTAACCGAAGTCATCCATTCGACCTTTATACGAGAAGCAACTGGAGGACGGGCGGCCATATACTATCGAACCGTATGGGACCAAGTCGGCTTCTTCATGTAGGGCGTTGCTCATATCTGAATCAAACTTTCCGACCGGTTGGACCGCGGACCAAATTTGCGTCCGAACACGAGGATCCGGCTTCTATTTTTGAAGAAGAAAAAAACAGTTGTGGGAATGAGCACTTGACATAATATAGAGCCAGGGGTCTATGAAATAAGATTAGTAGAATGCCTTAGGTCCCGTGCCTTCTGTTGGGTGGGGGTGGGGTAGTTGCTAACAGTGAAGAAGATCTAAAAATAATTCATAAAGACCATATTTAGCAGACCTTCACCAACAAAAATGGATTTTATAGGTCAGAGATCCCGTTATCAAATTACAGATTGAGAGATGTTAGAATGACGCATATACGGAAGTGAAAATACCATATAAACCTCACAGGCATATGAAACCCAATTTTGTTGCGTGAAAAACAGTCGGACGTCCGTAGGGTTTTTTCTTTGGAAACCGAAACAAAAAGAAGGACGACTTATCTCCATAATTTCTCCTTGGCATATAAGAATAGGGCAAGGCCTATCAGTAAACACAACTGTACGGCAAAGCTATTATTAATGAAGTCGTGCTTGTAAAGTGATACTCCCGGTATACAAATTAATGTATATTACACTACCTGCAGAGAGAATTCTCTTTTAGAATACGAAGTGAAACGAAATTGTTTAAAAATGAAGGTAAACAAAAGCTAGTTAAGAAAAGTTTGAAAAATATATTCAAAATAAATAAATAAGGGGGCCAGGCATATTCACTTTTAAACTATTCCCTTACTGTTTAATTTGAGAAGAAGACGAAGAAGGAGGAAGAGAAGAAGAAAACACGCCGCCATTGATAAATGAGAAAAGTGGCGTCGCTAGAGGGGCACAGGGGCACATGCCCCTTAAAGACCCAAAAGAGGGTTCCCGAGACCCAGAGTTGAACCAAGAACAAGACCAAGATGACAATGATCACTATTGTTTATCACCAGGACTCAGGGCCAAGACCAATACCAAGACCGAATCATTTGAAACATATCAATATATCTTAGTTATGACTACTGACTAAAGTAATGACAGTAGAGTAAGCCCAACAACTGACCCCTTATAAGCACTATTTTAGTATAACAAACCTTATCGATGGTGATCAACAGTTTGTTGACGTTCATTCGTCTCTGGAAATAACACCCGGCAGCAGCAGAAAGAAAGACGAGTACAAGAACCACTGCCACCATCACAAGGATAAGCCTAAAACCGAAAAGTTCTAGAAAGACAAGGTAGTTTTAAGATATTATGCTTAAATTATCAACATATCCATGTATTTCCTTTGAAAATAATCTTGGCAATTGCGATCCCGGGGGGACACTCCCCCTCAATTTTTTTTAGGGGGGGGGATAATTTGAAAAAGTGAGTCGAAAAAAAAGATATTATACCAAATACTGACTATAGATTGCAACACACTTTCAGGCTCCGGAGGGCCCAAGATTGCAGCGTTTAGACTAATAAAAGTGAAAAATTCTTCTGACTCGGTCGCTACGCTCTCTCGCATATATATTATGGTATACGCGGAAGGGCCTTGGAGTGGTTCGAAAGCTACCTCAGGGGTAGGAAACAATACGTATCCTTAAATGGAGTAGACTCAGCCTTTCAACAGTTAATTAGTGGAGTTCCACAAGGATCCCTTCTGGGGCCTCTTTTATTTATATCGTATATGAATGACTTTCAAAACTCATCCAATGTTTTGTCGTTTATATTATTTGCTAATGATTCTTTTGTGTTTTTCTCACACAAAAACCCCAATACACTACTTGAAACCGTAAATCTTGAACTGAACCTTGTTGAAGAGTGGATTTGTGCTAACAAACTTTCCTTGAACTTAAATAAAACTCAATGTATGCTCTTCAGCAACTCTATTTCGGGATTGCCTGGCAGTGTTTACATCAATAAAACAATTATAAACTTAGTCGATTCTCCAAAATTTCTTGGTTTTATCATTGACAATAAATTTTCTTGGAAAGAACACAACTTATATTTAAGTAAAATACCATCAAGGAACATTTGAATAATCAATAAATTAAAAATGTCGTTTCCTAAGTATATTTTGAAAATGTTGTACTCGACGCTTATCTTGCCTCATCTTAACTATGGCATACTTGCAGGGGGGATTCGTTTAATTATCAGTTAGACAAATTATTGATAATTAAAAAACGCGTCATCTGCCACACAAATAAGTTAAGCCACACTAATAGTTTATTTTTAGAAAATAAAATATTGAAAGTTCATGACTTGTATAATTTCTTTGTAGGCTGTTTTATGTTTCATTTAAATTATAACGAACTTCCTCATGCCATCACGTCGACATTTCAAAAGAGTGAACAACCTCATAATCATCCAACCCGACAGTCTTCCTTTTTTTCTCTTACACAAACTGAGAACTTTACTATTAAAAAAAATGATTTATACTTGTCCGGTGTACTGGAAATCCTTGGACATTTCGCTCAAACAGCTGCCAAGTTTAATTACTTTTAAATATCACTTGAAACATAAACTTCTACTTCAGTATGAAAATGCTTAAGGTCATCATGATAGAGACCATCGGTTTTATCAACACTTGTTGGCTGGCTGCACCACACACCCGTTTTTGTTCTTCTTTTGTTTTGTTTCTTGTTTTATATATTATTTAACAAACGTATTATGTAAAAGGAACCTTAATTACAAGCATAATGCTTCCAAGGTTTCCTCCTCATTACCGCAGATTATTGTTAGCATCATTTGTATTTAATGACTTGCCATTATTTCGTTTTTTTTTACTGTTGTATCTATCGAATATTATGTACATGTTTTGTTACCTTGTCCTTACTTTGTAAATTCTTTTCATATGCAGTTAATGTGAAAATAAAACCTAAATAAAAAAATACATATATTATGTCCTTCCAAATATACAAGTAAATCTTGTAGAAAATCTGTATTCCGTTGGTACCAACGTGATATCAACGGAATACAGATTTTCCCTCGCATTTCGCCCCCCCCCCCCCGGTCATGAAAAGAAATCGCCGCCCTAGTATACCTTTACAAATTGCAAATATAGATATTATAATGGTAATAATGCATGCTTGTTAATACACAAATAAATAAGTTGTTAATCTTCATTTTCTCTTTCTTTCTTTCTTGTTAAAACAAAATATTGATAGGTATAAAATTATATCAGTAATAATTAATTAATTTAATTTAAATAAATTCACAGTTACCGTTTCTTGAACACTCTCGTTGCTCCTCAGCTGACCCCATCATGTCGGTAGGAAGCGAGCCCGTAGCAACGGGATGCGATCCAGGGGATGGTTCTTCGGTGGTGGTATTGGTGATGGTGGTAGGGGGTGTGGAGGCGCATAAACATCTTGGGGGAGATGATTCGATATCGGCGGTTGTTGAAGGAGCAACAGTAGATGATGTAGGCTGCGTGGTGGCAGGGGTTTCTGTGAGACATCAATAGTTATTGTTAAGAGAGAGACGGAGAGAGAAAGAGAGAGAGAGAGAGAGAGAGAGAGTGATAGAGGGGGAGATTTACAGGCTGTAAGAAGCTGTTAACATGGGAATTAATTTAAAAATCCTGAAGTGATAGAGTTAACCATGATTCGTGTATTTATCGATCTCAGGAAGACACGATTCTTATTACTGCAAGTTTCTTTGGATTATATTTCCATAATAACAAATAGACACCTTGCACAAAATCTTTGGTCCAATAAATCAATCAATTCATTCATAACGCATTTTGACATGTGCAGTCATTAGACCCGCCTCTTCTTCATCATTTCCTTTTATCAATGCATGATATTATGATGTAATTAAAATGTCAAAGTTAAAAATAGCAATTGTACTAAATCACCCAGAATAAAAGAGAAGAATCTCACCAAAATTAGCACGAAGCTTGAGGGAAAATCCCGTCCCTCCGGGCTTGTAGGAAGTGGTGAAGAGCACATAGATGGACGGCCCCTGTGAACGATAATGGAATATTCCAAACACGTCATCATCTGGTTTCTTCCCAGTCCACCGGACCCACGTGGTCATGGCGACTCCGCCGTTCAAGAAACGATCAATCGTGTCGCCGATAAGCAGATGATGGTTGTCAGACGCAGACACGAGATCGAAAGCTGTCACGTTGACAGTGATCACCGATCCCACAGGCGCATGGACCGTCCAAAGTCGGTAGCTGTTGTTCAGGTATTTGTTTGGGTAATTCGGGGATCTTATCGATGCGGTCGGATTGTCCGAAGTTAGACTCAAGTCGTCGACTATTGCAATAGAAAATAAGAAAGTGAAATAATTAATACGAAGGCTCTTTATATTCACAGAAAATCATGAAGGATTGTCATCTTGCTGGTAAATTCATCACAATTGTTAAGCCATTTTTACGTAGCTTTGAAATCTCTTACGTAACTTCCGGATGTATTATTTTAAAGACTCTCAACATTTTGTATCGTCATCAAGGCATTTTAGTCAAGATTTTATTTTGAATATATGTTTTTTGAGGGGAAAGGGAATGTCGAATCAATTTTTTTTCTATAACGAGATCAAATGAATCCCGTAATTGCGTATTCTATAAAATGTACATTTTTTGATACCTGAAAATAAATTTGCCTCCCCCATTCCCTCTATCGACGCCCCTGACCCTGTTTGAATAAATTGTCATAATTATCCTTGATTGTTTTCCCAAGACGTATTGTCTTTTCTTACATTACATTTTCATTTCAATTCAATTACAACCTCTAAATACAACTACGATGTATTATAGAAATAATATCTTTCTGATTCTAATGATTATAGGTTCTTTTGTTTTGGTAAGTGTAGTATATTCGGTTGTACGACGCTTGCTCCTTCACCAGTAACTGCTTCAAGTCAATTACCAAAGGCCTTCTATCCGAATTCTGAACTACAATCTTAGACATAACACTTTACATGAGTAACATAGTAGCCCTAACCTAAAACTTAAGTACAACCCTAGCCACAAAATCATCCCTGGAGGAATAACTGTCGCATGAGCAAAATGTCAGTTACACGGCTATAAAAAGGAGAGATGTAGAAGATCGAGATCATGAATATAAATTTGAGTGATTTTTAAAAAGACCTGATTCATGACGAGTTAGATATAACTGACATGCAATGTATAATAAGCACAAAACTGAGTATTTGACTAACCGCCACCAGACTGGATCCTCTCCACAACCATGGTGAAGTTATACGACCAAGCGGTCTTCTCTTTGAGATACACGAACCGGATCCAGAGTGAATTGGTCAAGGATATGACCGTACTTGGTCGATCAGAGCCACTGAATCCAGCTAGCTTGGTGTAGGTCACACCGTAGATATCATCAACAGGTTGCGTGCCGTCACCAAACATGAGAACGGAGTAGGCTTTACGTAGATTGAAGCTTTGAAAGGTTACCTGAATAAATTGATAATAATTATAAGAGCCTCGTGCGTTACAAAAAACTAGTGTGTCAGTGGAAGATCCAGTAGCGGTTCATGGGGCTCAAGACTCACCGCCCCCCCCCCCCCAAAAAAAAAGGATTCGAGGAGGATAGCTGTGTGCCCACAAACTAAACATAATATATATATATATATATATATATATATATCTAATATCCATTATAAGGGGGGGTTCAATCGATATCTCCCCTCTTTCCATTTATTTGGCTGCACTTAATATTTTCCGTTGGATAATTAGAACTTGAGGTGTCATATGAGTTAGGTGCATGATACTGAGTTTCTGTTTTATCTTTAATTTGGTAATGGTCTTTCCATCAAATATCTTATTGATCACCTAAGTGTGGCAGCAGTTATCAATCTGAGTGTCATTAATTATAATCGTTGGCAATTATTGCAGTATTGTAGAGCCGAGACCTTTTCAGGAAATAATTAACTGTCATATTAATCACCAACACGCAAAAACGCGAACAATCCAGCAATGACAAATTACATAAACGAAACCAACTGTTTTATATTTAGATATAATTCAATCAACCTTCAAATTGAAAAGAATAAGTTCCAGTTGAACAATACTTTCCTAAACCAAATAAAATGCTATAAAATCCTTTAAGTGATCACGCATTATGTAGTGCTATTGAATTTGTCATTAACTCTCGGTGCGTCCATCCGCGTATATATCGGCCTGAACATGGTTTTTGGCCAGATACTTCATGCAACATAACTATTTAGAGAGTAGACAACGACGGCTCTTCAAAAATATAATCTTATTAATATGTGTGTGTGGGTGCGTCTGAGTGCGTGTGTGTGGATGTATGTGCGTGTGTGGAGATGTGAGTGCGTACGTGATGGAGGGGGACAGGGAGGGGGCAGGATTGTTCCAGTAAAATTACATCCAGATTTGTATAAGGTTTTTTTTTTTTTATATAAGTGAATAACATTTACAATTGACATTTTATGTTTAGGTAATATACGTTTACTTTGTTGCTAAGTTATATATACTGTAAATAAGTTTGTGTTTAATTATGTTTATGTAAAAGCATCAATATTGAACACGTTTATTTTATTCAATTGTATGTTATGGTTTGTATTACACATTTGGAGAAATAAAACAAAATTGTTTAAAAAAGTTTTAAAAAGTACGTGTATTATATATTGATGTTATTTAATGTTTACATAAAAAGTAGGCGAGTTCCATAATACTGTTAATATTTCTCTTGAATCTCACCTGCAAGCGCATGTTCTCATTGGTCCTTATGGTCCATGTCATTTCACCGGTTTTTCCAGAGCCATCCAAGGTAGCTACGGGATCATCATAGGAGATGCGATGGGTTGGGTTGCTCTGACTCAGGGTCACATCTATACGGGCATAATATAAATCAAAGCAAATGAAAGTGGAAATGTTGATGGAATCAGGACATGCACTCCTTTATCAAGACAATATACTGAAATAGATCAAGAAGATGTAGTAGAGGTGTTGTGGTCTATAGTGGATGAGTCACGGACTTTGAAACGCAAGGTACGGGGTTCGAATCCCTGCCTCTTTGGCACGACATTTCTTTATATATTTGCTACCATCGACCAAGGCGAGATGAAATTGGTACCTAGTAGGGTTATTCCTTGTAACGCATTGTGCACAGACACTGACTGCTGGAGCTAAATCTGGGGTAATAATGTCCTAAGATCTTTAATTTAAAGGCACGTACGGGTGTCATTATCATATTGTGATATGCGCCATACAAGAACGGAGTATTGTTATTTCCTTGCTTGTTTGCTAGGTGCCTTGTTTGTTCCAGACATTGGCGATCAAGTCTTTTCATCTACTTTCTATCTACACTGTCGCTCATATAGTTGGAATATTTTTGTTTTACCCCAATTTATGGAATTATTTTTAAAAATAATTTTAAAATAATAGATCTAGATAATAGTATACATTCTCAGATTTTATTGAATAATAATTTGCCAATGTGTGTTTTGCGTGACTGCTAAAGCATGTGTATGCTACTATGCTTATCAACTAGGGGACCCACGCCCTTAAGTCATAAAATGACAGTAATGAGGATTAATGCCCCACAAAAGGGCACTAATATAGCACATCGACACGGTTTTGATCCTGGGGCCTCACAGTTACGAGGCCATTGCTTTGTCACTGAACCATGACTGTACGCAGCGGGGGCTAGGGTAGGGGGCAGTTTCAATAAATTAAAAAAAAAAAAAATGCAATAAATTTTCAATAATTTATTGCATTTTACCCCGGTCCCCAACATAAACAAAATCCTCTGGACAGCCATGCATTATGACTCAAGGCATGGGCACACAGAGGATTTTGTTTTAATGTTGGGAACCGGGGTAAAATGCAATAAATTATTGAAAATTTATTGCATTTTCTTTGTTTGTTTTTATTTATGGAAACTGCCCCCTACCCTAGCCCCCGCTGCGTACAGTCATGGCTCAGTGACAAAGCAATGGCCTCGTAACTGTAAGGCCCCAGGATCAAAACCGTGTCGATGTGCTATATTAGTGCCCTTTTGTGGGGCATTAATCCTCATTACTGTCATTTATGACTTAAGGGCGTGGGTCCCCTAGTTGATAAGCATAGTAGCATACACATGCTTTAGCAGTCACGCAAAACACACATTGGCAAATTATTATTCAATAAAATCTGAGAATGTATACTATTATCTAGATCTATTATTTTAAAATTATTTTTAAAAATAATTCCATAAATTGGGGTTAAAAAAATAAAAATCCACCGTTATGAGCGACAGTGTATGTTTCTTTGTAATTTAATGTTGCTTCTGTTACCGGTCAGCCCAATAAAATTATCCGTGTATTTGATGCGCTGTCTCCACTGCTTCTTTTTCCCTCAAGCATTATAATTCTCATTAAAAATGTCGGAAATTAATAAGGTCGGAAATTAACTGATTTCAGTGTCACTAGTGTAATTGAAGGAAACAAGGGAGACAACGTGCCCCCTCCACTGAAAGAGCATCCGATTTCTCTCAAAATCCGCAAATAAATTAGTTCTCCGTTTACCAATGTAATAGAACATAAAGTTGATTTTAATTGAAGCTTTATAACATAATGTGCACTTCAAAAGCAGAAAGGTCAAATGAGCTATGGGTTACATTCTGTAGCAAAAATACTTAGGATATTTTATGACGGCATCATGACTATTGATAGATCTGAGCAATTCCATTAAAAATGGAATCTTACACAAGCCAAAAAATATAAACATGACAATACCCCAGAAATATATGTTCCACTGTCACAGATTTGGTATCAACCAAAAGAGCTCAACATGCTTTTTATTTTACTTTGCTTGGTATATCAGTTGGAGTGAGGTACGTTCAGTCATTGTTTCCTCCAATTTAAATCTTAAGGGCAAAATGTGGCAACATCTTAGTCAAAACACACGATATTTGAATCTTATTATTTCACACCATAATCACTTCAGATTTGATTCCTTTGTAGTAAGTTTTGTCGAACAGATTACCCATAAGAGCTTTCCATGACACATTTACCATGAGCAAAAGTATAAATATGCCCGTTACGCTTAATTTGTCATCATATATTTTTTTAAATGTTAATAGCGATTAAAAATCCTTGTCCATTTTGTGTCATATCAATACAAAAAGTGAATTAAAAATATATATATTCAGTGGAATACTGTGAATTTTGCTATGTATGTGATTGATAGCCAAATGCGTCTTAATAACTGGCTCAGTGAAATATTATTTTGTTTAAAATATTTTTTTGTTTTAAAATTTCTTAAATAACCAAAGAGGATTCTGAATGTCATGTCCGTTAGGCTGGAATTTGATTTTTAGATGGCCCGAAATTTTCAATATTATTTGCTATTCACTCAGTTTACAATTAACTCTACCCATTACTTTAAATCATTAATGATGTACCATTGACAATCAATCTAATACAATCTGGAATTTTGTGCGTGAAATAATCATTAAAAGATAACATATTACTATAATACAAACCAAATGGGATTCCATTTTCGGCAGACTGAGTTTGCGTTGTCAGTGTATTCACAAAAAGAAGAGTTATCGTCAACTTGCTACAAATATCTGCCATAGTTTCTCAGAGGTAGATACCGAAAGATGGAAGCAACATCGTGGGAGCTACGTGTAGATAACCTTTGTAAATACCCACTTGCTGTACGTGTGGAGGCGTGTATTATTTTAAAACACTTCTGTGCGTGCATATTCAGTTATGGCGGCGAGGAGATAGATAATGGATAGATAGATAAATAGAGAGAGATGGAGAGTTTCGCCCTTTTATTGCATTAATTTTCCCTTAATTTACAACCATTGATTTTAATTCATTTCGAAACTATGCAAGTAAACAATTTCACTTTCAGTCTAATCAGTAAAAGTCTCTCATATTTGCTTCATTTAACGAAAATGCGGAAGTAAGTGCAAAAACTAACAATATAAAGAGAACATTTCTTGGCAACTGATCCAAATTGGCTTTGCACGCGATAAATATTCAACTCAATGTTAATCAATTCAATCAAAGTTGATTAAAACCTGACTGGGAGTCACATCATGAATTGTACATGTTTTTACAGTGCAAGTAAAATGCAATACATTTATACAAAATTTGCAGCAATAAGAAAACAGGTAAAATATAATATAAAAAGCTACATAATGTACATAGAATAAATTACATTAATACAATTTTAAACAGAGAACATATAAAAGGCTGTAGTTAAAATCTTCTTCTTCTTATCGAGTCACTACACAAGTCCCGTAGTTAAAATCATCGCATACAAGTACATCACTGCTTTCAATGTATAATAGAGTTCGATGGTAAAAGGTAATAGGTTAAGGAAAAGAAAGGAACGCGTGTCTGGATAGGGAAGTATAGTAGGTAACAGAAAAAGGAATGACATTCTACTGACATATTAAAGAGTGGAAGAAAGAGAGTGGTTGATTTTATTTAAAACAGGAGAGCAGAATAGGGAGAAGATAAATAAAAAGATTCTGGAGAACTGAATAGAGAATTAAGCATACACAGGTACATATTGTAAAAAGAGAACGAGGATGGAAGTTGTTCAATAGCAATAATGTACAGTGAACATTTGAGTACATATCAAGTTTAGATTTGCAAAATTACAATTGAGTAAACTTTGCTTGTCTAAACAAACACTCGAGATGTTCCTTTGATAGATCAAAACAGAATGTAATTAGTCCTAAACATATATTCTGATGATAATTTTGTTAAGACAAACAAAGCATACTCAATTGTCACGAAACTTTGCAAAATGACCGCAAAAATGTTGCAATTCTTTGCCACGAAATCACTGGTAGCCCAAAGATCTGCACAGTCACAGTGACTCCGAAATGTTGAAACATTTTGAAACGACAGTTATAGTTGTGATATTTCGCAAGGATTTAGGGAGTCGAGTATATAATACAAACGAACAATTAGACAGTTTCTCATAATTTTGTAAAATAAGTCTGCAAGTGCATATATGGTTAACCGCCATTTCTTCTTAACAATCAAATAAAGAAAGGTAATTAAGATCTTTCCTAGTATTGAATGGTGTTAATCGTCTATATAGGGTTTATATTCTACTGTTTTATGAATTTGATTATTTGCTAAATATTTGATTATTCGGAGAATGGAATAAAAGAGTACTATATGGTTAAACTGAGCGAAATATTGTTCGTTTTAACAACCTATGACCTATGTAGCTAAGCGAGCAAATTAATAAAACATTTTCTTTTGATTTAGTTTTTTTTCTCGAAACAAAATTAGAATAATCCATCTCGTTTTCGAATTTCAGGATTTCGTGACCAACACACCCGTTGTTTATTGAATGTGGGTGATTTGGGGTATTTTTGTGGGTGATTTTGTACTTATACATTTAATGAATTAACTTAAACAGTTAACCAGATGGCCACCCACTAGAACAACTTCCAGATTATAAGATGAGCACAACCATCCCCGTGACCCCTCTCCCCCCCCCCCCCCCCCCCCCATTTAGACCTAACTCCACACAGACATATTTGTTAATACTAATGAGAATTTGTTGGTCATTGCGCCCTCCTGGATCCACCCCAGAGTAGGTCAACTCATATTTGCCCATCCAGGCTACGTCATTATTAATCTATAGTTGCCATGGTTACGCGGACATGAAAGGAGGTGCTTACCCTACCACTTACCAGTATTCCCATTAATTTATTTACGAGTACTCTTAACTATACTTTTGGTTTCGGAACAGAAAAGTTTTTTATTTTGAAACCTACATCTTGTGAAAGTATAATTAACATTGAAACATCGCTCGTAAAGGCATGGGCTACGTATATGAATACTGCACCGGAGTCGAGGTCTTATTACAAAGAATATCTTCATTCAGGTCTAAGTTGAGACCATTTTCAGTGAAAACCCAATTAAAGTATCTAAAAGGAGTATAAAAAGGTGTTGGTATCAGCTTAGATCTATGTTGGATGGAAGAGTGAATGTTTACTTGGTTCGTGTCTCTAAATTTTTTTGCCGAATGTTTACCCTCTACCTGTCATAAATGGGAGTGATAAAGAGTTGGAATATATTTCTTCATACACTCGTGGTGATTGACATCTACTGTACAGGACGTAAGTTGACTTTGTGTCTTAATTTCTTCTATGTTAAATTTTTTAATTAACCATAGTGGAACAATTTGACTATAATAAGTAGGTCAATAGTAATTTACTATTCTTCACCAACATTGAACTTCCCTTGAAATATTTGCGGTACAATGCTTAAAAATTTAACCTAAAAAAGAATAATTTTTAAAAAAATTCTGAAAGCCTATCTGCACTGGTTTGGCTAGGAGGGATTAGACCTCCCTGCATGGTCACTGACAGGTGGTTATATCATCAAAACAGCTCTCAATTAACATTTAAAAAGGGATCATGGGGAACCAACTGGTACCGCTTTGGCATTGTTTGCTATATAGAGGGCGCAAGTAGCTACAAGTAGTGCAAACCCGCTTAATATATCCCTTGCAGCTAACCTCAAATTCTGTAGAACTTTGCAGGAATTATGAATATGTCATGTATGTCCTATCTGTGAAATTTAAACGTTAGAAGTGTCCTCATATTCAAATTATGCAAGGAAACCCGTTTACTTGCTAGACTTCACTGTCGGACACTATTGAGTGACTGACTGGCTTTTTTTCTTCTTTGGTAATAACATACATTAAAAAAGTTGTAAAGGGTACATGAGCATTTGTCTACATCAATAACCCACTTCTTGTGATGGCCAATATTAAACTGATTGAATCTTTGCGCAGCATAAAACGTATGACCATTCGGTACAATTATTGTCTGAAAATCAAGACTATTACTTTTGGGCTCTATAGCCTTAAAGTCAATTTGACAACTAATAGTCATTATTTTCCCACTTGAAGACCTTTTCAAGCCCCACCTTTTTTAGGGAAGTTCTAAATAAGTATTATCTTTCAAATGCAGTTGGAATTTAACTTTTTCATTTTGGGCCTGCAAATGGGACAAAGTACCTTTAATGATATTGTGACAAAAAAAAGCTTTATGCAGAATGTAACACTAAATCAGATCAAGCTACATAATTTTCGACTACTAATTTGCATTATTTCCACTTCTGAAATAATGTTAACGTTGTTATTCTCTCAATTTGTTTCATTTTTATTAATTTTAAAAAGTAGTAATTTGCAGGTATTTCATTCACAATTACCTTGAAACTCAATTCTCTTGCATAAATGCATAAAAGGCTTCTTCCGTATTAGTTTTAGTCCCAATTCAATATTCAATAGAGCTTTATTGCACTAATATTCTTCACATGGTCCTAAATTCCCTGTAAATGCATGTACATCACTCCCAATTTCTTTGTATAGCAATCTACACACACTTTATCTTAAAGGAAACCTCACCCCAAGAAATAACTCAAGTTAGTATAAAATTCCCCACCAAAGTGTATAAGAGAGGCATAAAGCAAGAATAATGTACAGTTTCTCAGCCCAGCATGGGCATGATGATGATGATGATGAACAGCATTTGTATGGCGCCATACATCTGTTTCAGATAACATTCAAAGGCGCGAGCTCCTCAATGGCATCGCCATTTTCTTCATAAAGTGACGTAATATACGCGACGTCGTTTATCAAGTAAATGTATTCAAATGTATGAATGATTCCTTCCCGATTGGGTGTGGTGAAAAAGCATTTCATTCACCTGCTATCATCCTTTGTCAGAACGCAAATTGTATGAATAAGTTGGTGCTCTTCTGGGGGTAAAGGTTTTGCCTAAAAGAAATAGATTTGTCAACTCCTATATTTTAGTATTTTCAAATAAATGAGTTACATTATTATTCCCCTGTTATATATATTTTTCACCAAATATAATTTTTAACTTCTTAGCAATGATATTCCCTCATTGAAAAGTAATTATTTAGTTATTGACTCACAAAGTCTTATCAACTAAAGCTTGGTGCATGACACATGTACAAACTTCGCCTGGTATGTCATTGTAAAGAAAATGGCTGCGCCAACGTCATGCTTAAAGGCATAACATCATGCCAAGAATATCTTTATTTATTTATGAATACATCTCATTTTCAAAACACCTACACTCATTCCTTTGGGTAAGGTTTCCTTTAACTGTACACGATCGACAAAAATAAAAAAAATACACACCCTAATTACTTCCTTATAGGCCTACCTTATGTCTGTTCACGATGGGCAATTCATAATTGAAACTGAAAGCTTAATGTCTTCCCGTGTGTACTTGACCTGTAGGTCAAAACATAACAAAGACGGCTTCTTCTTATAATAGAATATTCCTGAATATGTTATCTCATTGTTAATACAGTACAAGAAAAAGACGGGAATACACGGTAAAATCTTCAAGATTATGTACCGATGACAAATTAGGAAAATGGTAACAGCTTCTCCATTCTCGCCTTTTTTTTCAGAGCCATCATTTTTATCAACAGATTCAGTAACGAGCATATCGACCCGTCAACCTGGACCATGGCAAACTCTTTCTTTCAACACGACTGACAATTTCCGGATCCGGGTCAACTTCACTTCTTTCAACCTCATCTCCGGGCTTGATTACATCAGTATCGGCGATGGACTGATAGCGGACCGTACCCATAATGCAGTGTTTACCGATGGCGGACAGTACACGACATTGGCGACGTTCAGTGGCGCCATGAGACCAAGTCACGTGACGTCTATTACAAATGCCGTCTGGATAGGTTTTCTCATCCAAACAGATTCAGCATCCTTTGGACTGAAGATAACAGTTGTCACTCCAACAGGTACTGTAGTGAAGAAGAAACTGTGCCTTCTTCATACACAATTCATGTGATTCAAAAAACTAAAGCCAATAAAAGTGAATATTTGGACACTCTTATTTTACTGATACTGTCACACTGAAGAAAAAAAATGGATACCATTTTTTTCTTGCTTCTTTTGAATTTGTAATAACTACAAGGGTGGAGTAAGAGCCTCCCAACATGAAATGAAAGCAGTTTGTTTATATATTTTGAGCACTTCCATTTGGCCTACTTATGCTACAACCACAGAGTGAAGCGCATTTTTTCCCTATATATGTTTCGAGATTTCTTCGAAATAGTAGTTCCACAACATGGATGGTTATTCATAATAGCTCCGTTTAGTCTCATTTGAGAACACCCCCTATCGTCAGAGTCAGCAGCCTAACATGTTAGCCTATGGAATTTTACCCCAAAAATCGTTACATTTTTTTATTTGTTTTGTTTAAACGAAAAGCACATCCACCCCGACGTACGTTATCACTAGCTCTTTCATTGGAACCCTCATGTCTCATTGACTTTTGAAAGTTCACCCACCGTAATTTGATCAAAATAGGTTGCAAGCTCGCCATTGCCTATATAACACAGATGAAACAAGTCGAACTTTGGACTCAGTTTGCCAAGTGATTGTAAGGTTTTAGGTCAAGCACACGAAGGATAAGAAGCATGAATTATAATAAATCAGTTCTGATCGGTTCATTATGTCCATTTCATCCAACCCCCACCGTAATTTTTCCATTAAAGATAAGCAAACATTTTGCCGAGGTAAGCAAAAACATGAATATTCATGATCGCCATGGACTATTCGATTATTTACAGAGGGGTGCAATTGTGCACCACCCCGTGCACCACATCAAACTCCCCTACTTTAAGTCAAGTATTTCATTGTATTATGTAGTTTGGTAGGTTTATTTTAATAACTGTTTAATTATCAGATATCAATGATAGTTTAAAGATATGGAAAATGTTCTTGTATTTTATATTTAGCAAAGCAATCTCACATACAAATTCACTACCAAGTGTCGTCTAATCCGCCGATTGTCGTCTGGTATAAACGTCCAGCGAGCGAAAATGAGACAACCGGAGCAATATGTTTCCATTTGCTACTATTTTATATGATTTATTATTAAACTCGTCTTGTATAAATATACAGTTTTTGCTTAATATCGACACGTTTATTAACAATTATACAAACGATGCGAACTATTTCACTTTCAAATCTCAATTTGAGTCCTAGCCCCATTTTTAGAAATCAATATTTTGTTGTAACTCTTTTTTCTTATTCTTCAGATGAAGCCTTTTTGGACGAATCGGAGAGTTCCTTTATTCAATCTCCAGGCTACCCATTAGTTTACCCTCGGAACTGTTACCAAATATGGTATTTCAAATGTGCCGATGGATTCGTCGTGTCCGTCATCGTTCACCATTTCGATCTTGAGTTCGAAAATGATTATCTTTTCATCGGAGATGGTGCAAGAAGATTCTCAAACCACGATGATACCTGGCATGCTCTTACGGGAGATTTGCGTCAGATCAGAGACTATCGGGATTTTACCTCCCTCCAATCCTCGGTACAAATCATATTCACTACCGACTTCGTCACCGTCGAATCCGGATTTCGGATTGAGCTAAGGGTAGTGAAACAAGCACGTAAGAATAATAAAAGCTGAATTCTAAGAATATATGATTGTAATGACGTGCTCATCATACTGATGTCATTTGATGACATAGATTGTGACCTTTACATGACGTCATGATAGTGTTTGTAACCATCAACAAATTTTAACGAAGTAAAATTATGACAGAGTTTATGACCTTTACATGAAGTCAAATAATGACAGAGCTTGTAGCCTTCAAATTGTTATTACACAGGCCTCTTATTGTTTATCACTGAAAAGGGGAATAAGTGAAGACATATACATGTATAAGTAGCTTGTCTACGTTTTAGCTTTCGAAAAATAAAAAGCACTCGTATTCAATGAATAGCTACACCTAACATGTTTGGCAAAATAGTAATCGTGAAGACTCTTTTGTGAAGTAAAAAGTTCGAGAAGTGGTAAAAATACGACTGTAAGTGTTTTGGGTTCAAATCCCACCTCGAGACTAACGTCCTTTGCAAAAACATTAATGCACATGTACCACTCTCCATCCAGGTGTAAATGGGTACTTGCAATTGCCGGGGTCGTAATATTTGTAGGGCCCTCTGGAAGAACATCACTGATGCTGATGAGGCTTCCCTGGGTTAACACAATTGCTTAAATTATTAATATCCTAATATCTGCACTCATCGTTCTATATGTAGGCCTACCGTTATTTGGTCGAAAGCATATAGCTAAATTAAAGTTTTAATCCAACTTTTATTTTTATTTCCTCCTTTCATTAATTACCTCCAGGTCAAACTACACTGCAAAGTGTGAGTACCACATCAATTTTTCCATCTACCTCGGGTCGGAGTATGGAGAATGACGTCATTACGTTTGACAGCAGCGCCCAAAATCCCAGAACAACAACGCAAAAGGGGGGTAAGTTAACCAACTATCTTTTTAGTGAGTTAAACTTAAACAAATGTCAAATCAAGCAGAAAATGATCTTACTGGTGGCATACATTACAGTTTTTTGTCAAGTTTGTATCACTTGCTCCTTCTCCTCCTGAATGAATGGAACATGTGACTGTATACCTATTGTTTTTTGTTTTTTAAATCATAAAATATTATGCCTACATCATTGTATTTCTATAAACGAGTATGAATCTCCGTTCACACGTCTGATCACTTCATGATCACATTTTTGGTCATAAAATAAATTAGATAACTTTGTTTTCGTTTCGAGAGTGCGCCGAATACTTAAGTTTTACAACTAAATGTATTTCCCTTACTTTTTTATTTCCAGTATATGGGATGCAACGGATGAACAGTTCGACACATTTCGTTATAATCTTCGGTGTATTTTCCGGGCTACTCTTTGTCATCTTGCTCGTAATACTTCTGCATTGTGTGGTTGTGAAATTTCGACGACGCCACTTAGCACAGCTAGATGGAAGGGTAAGATGAAGGCAAATTCGAGTTGTACCATACTATTCTATCGCTATACGTTCGTCAGTTAATTGTATTTGGCATTTTGTCACACAATCTACCAGTAATACATTTTTCCCTCCAAAAAGAAATTGACATGAACAGCCTCAAAGGGAGACGTATTATGGTAAACCCTCCCAAATATCCAAAAGTATGATAGCAAATTCACTTGAATGACTATGGACTACCATCGTGTGATATCACATTACAAATTATTGTAAATTATAAACTGTATATTGCAACGAAATGGCAAAAGTAATGTAAAAATGGAATGCGATCTTTACGCATTACTTTTACCTTTGTTCTATTGTGTCTACTTGATCTTTAGATATACTGTACCGTAACCGAATCGGCGCCGGCATTACCCCCTCCCAGATTCACCCGAAGACACACGTCTCTGACATGTGTATCCCCACCGAAGTGTCCCAAAGACTCGTGTTCAGAAGACAATTGCGACAACACCACGGCAACATTCAAGAACAAACATATCATGAAAGGTGAGGTGTTTAGTAAGGCAGGAAACATCCTGAATCAACTTGGTGTGGATTCCACAATGTACGCTGATACCTACGCCTGCGTACCTGACCCCCTTGGTAAGCAGTGCTTTGACGATGGTGGAGAGACTGATAAAACCAAAATATCAAGACATCTTGGTGACGACAGGTCCGCATCACAGAGCGATGGTGATCACAAGGATGTCTTCCACGTTAAGCCTCGTGTTACAGGCAGGAGATACGGGCAAGAGAAGTCCCAATATGTTTGTTCGACAGCTGATCACAATCGACTCACGAGGGGTGGATTCGTGGAAGGCTCTCATGATGACACATCACCGAAAGGTATCAGGACTAAGATGAGGTATGACGGAGATTATGTCAATGTTCGAAGTATTAGTGCCGCCACATGTTGTGATGACAGTTCCTTAAGTACATTGTCCAGCAGACCAGGGCTTGACGAAAGCGGCTCAAGCAACTCCTCTAATCAACACCCTGGTCGCGGTCCACATAGCAACAGAGCCTTAAAATCAATTGACTCTAGTGGCCTTCCTAGATCCCAAGTTGCAGGGCCATCTTCAAACTCATCAGCTACAATATCGATAGAGGACTCAAGATTCCCGAGCTGTAACATTGACGAATTCGGCTACCTCATCCTAAGCACGTCATCACCAAAATGCGGCGGATCTCGACACAACTTTCAATCAGAAAGCCACGATGATGAACTGCGTTTTCACCACAACAGCAATGGCCATGAAGACTGGACAACTTCAGGTCGCCACCACATTTCCCCTTCCCAACGTTCCAGTCGAGAGTCGTTGTCGAGCTGTTCACCACTTGAGCACACCTACCTTGATAGAGAGTTGTCATAATGAACTCCATGAGTTTGAAAAATAGAACATCTGTATTCGAAAAGAGACGAGACACGTGATTTATAAACGACATTTAAAATTGTGTATGGACCCAGAGATGTTCACCTGTCTTCTCATTACTCTTTTAATAATGTGATGAATGAATCACGTTTAGGTATATTGATAAATGGCTTGTCATAATACATAATTACGAAACACAAAAAGAGTTCCCAAAGAAGGGAGCCATTGGTAGGGTCTTAAGATATGACATTAATGACATTACTCTAGGCCTATCCTTAGAGCTTTAGTCATTTCATGATTATGCAATGAATATATTGCTACGAAATAATCTCTCTCATCCAATTCATTTACTGTGATTTCTATCGTTTTTTGTTTGGATTATAAATGCATGTAGACAAAGCTATTGTAATTATAAACAAAATAAATGGTGTTTGAAGTCAATATCACTTAGTGATGAAGGTATTTCATTAAGATTTCCATTATGCGACTTACAGTCCTAGTTGGTCTTTAAGAATCCTCCTCTCATAAAAAATTAGATAAAAACAAGAAAAATGTGTGGCCCAAGATGATTATATTTTAACAGATCTTCTATTCATTTTAATGAGAAATATTCCAGAATGAAGTTGTGGATGTTCAACGGTCATTTTTAACGCGTATGCTAATTTTGTTCCTTATTATTGCCATAATTCACAAAGCATGATGACTCCCAAGTGTACTGCCATTAAAAAATCTGAACCCCTCCTAGATGTGTGCAGTAACAAACGATTCGGATAAAGAGTTGGTTATATACAGCGGAACCTTAATGCACTGCTTAAAATATGTTAATTAAACTCTACACGTAAGCCGTATTGATGTCGTTAAAAGCAATGAAAAGACGAGAATTGTTAGTTTGCCCTCAATGGGTCATTAATTTATCGTTGTGAGGTGAGATGACATGAGGAGCAGTGCCCCCTTCATTTAGCGACGGATGCCCTTTTGTGAGGTAATATCATCAATAACATTGGTCGAGGAAAGTCCCGCATTTTGGATGGCAGTTTCTAGAGGTAGTCTACGTGATTCCACAATGTATATGCCTATACACTTTCTTTTTGACAAACCGGATATATACAATATGCTTTGGAAATAGGAAAACGTGATATGTGCGATAACATTACTCCGTTGTAATTACTATTTTATCGATTCTGACAGATGTGTAGGCTGCTCATGGAATTCAAAGAAGATTTGACTTCGGGTAATTTCCCTCTCTTTATTTTTTGAAAAGCTTTACGCGGGTTATACGAAAGAACTTAGATATAGTACGTACGCTGCATTGACCTCGTAAAATGTCTGTCATAGCTAAATTAATTATCTACCTTAGTATGAGATTCATTGTTTATCTTTATATCAGTTATTTCGTGTACCTATTATTCAGCTTCCTAAATGAGTAAAGCGAGTAGAAATATTAAAGCCGTCTGTCCAATGGTTGTTTACTTACAAGCATACATATGCTTTCTTTAAGCAGTCAGGCAAAATAAAAGAAACAACCAAACTTCAATAATTATGACCACTGTAGCCTTTAATATAGACATGTTCAGGTACATCAATTCTGTTAGTTTATAGTTTTGATACCCAAGGCTACTGTACAACAAACATTAAAACTTAGCCACACACGCGAAAGGATCTTTAATTAGGAGAGAGACAAAAAGGAGACATTCTCACGTGATTTAGCACCAGGCGCATACGCAGGGGAGGGAGGGGGGAGTGGGGAGGGGGGGGGGGAGGAGGGAGGGAGGGGGGTTGGGGGTTGAACCCCCCCTTTGGTATTTTGTATGTGTGTATTTTGGAGGAAACCCCCCCCCCCTCTCTTATTCAGCGGCTGGCTGAGTCGTTTAGAAATTTTCGGCCCGATTTCAAAATGTTAAACCCCCCCCCCCCCCCTTGAAAAATCCTGCGGACGCTACTGCTTAGCACCCTTAACACGAAAGTTGACGACTAAATACGGATATCAAATTCTTGAAGCTCCACTATATGTATAATAATTACGGGCATCACTCCATTATTGCACTCGACTTCGTTTGCTACTGCGTTATTTACTAGCTCGCTCTCAATACGTTTAATAGCTTTACTTTTTGTTTGGAATGTAATCCGCTCGAACGATTTTTTATATCACATTTGGATATACATCGGTATAATTTGGTCAACGTAGTTCTACGTAAACTTCTAGAATCGATAAACTGTTAACATGTGTCTGCCTACCAAATTCTGATAACAGAAAATAACTGTGTTTCAGTCATCTCGTTCCTTTTCATTCTATGATATTTTATATCAAACTAGCTAGCGGCAGAGCATTCCTTGTATCCGTATACACCGTTACACGTCTTCATTAGTGTTTTACTGTTACGAAAGATGTGTGACCTAATTCTCATTTCTTGAAATAGAATAACAATTTACCAACATACGAAAAGATATTTATTAAATTTCATTTAGACTACACGTACGATTGCGATCTACCTGTCGACCATACTCACAATCGCCTAAATCATGTTGAACGCCACGGAGAACGCGACGTTAATTCATGAGCTCGGTAGCCCAGCCCAGATCGTCGAGATCCTGACGCTGAGCATCATCCTAATCGTAGCTTTGTCGGCTAACATCGTGGCCTTTACTACGATCATTAGAGATAAGAAGCTGAGGAGGAATCCTCATAATCTACTAGTGTTGAACCTCATCATGATGGATTTGGGTATCTCCATCTTCAGCATGCCATTTTCGATGATTTCAATCTTCGATGGTGGTTATCTTCTAGTAGTCTATCCAATCTTATGCAAGGTAAAATCAAAGTCCTTTACATTGATTATAAAATGAAATAAATCGGATGAATTATTGATTGTAAGATATCGGGGAAAGCTGTTCACAATCTTTGTTTTTTTTCCTAGACATTTTCTCCAATTTCATAGGTTAGATGATCGTTTGAATAAAGAAATAAAATGTAAAAGTAAATTACTTGAACAAATAATGCAAGAAGTTCATTTTTTCTATTACAGACACAATCTTCACGGATTTAATTTGTATACTTAGGATACATCTTGGAAATTACAAACAGACAGAGAGAGAAAGAGAGTATGACAAAAGGACATGGATAGAGATTGAATGGAGCTTCCCCCTCCCCTTGTCCGTTTAATATTAAAAAACCTATGCATGTTATATAATGAAGTATATCATTCACTTTAATGCTTCACACCCCCCCCCCCCCTATCTGAAATAAATAAATGAAAATGTATCGACGCTCATATCATTATTACCGTATCATTTTGTTTGTGTATTATCATTACTTTCGGATCAACGTAATAATGATGATCGTTGTCATTTTTATCAAAACTTTCAAATAACAAAATCACATCCGAGAGGGAGAGAGAGCGAAACGAATGCTGGGAAAGTTAAGTACTATATTGTTTGGTTGACATGTAAGCTGTCAATGCCATTTCTTGAGATATACTATTGTATCTTACATAGGCTAGGTCATGTACGTGTGCAATACCTTACTTACTACTCCATATACGTTATGATTTTTTAATTAAAGAGGAATGATGAGCTTCGAAAATCATTGAACTAGCCTTTATCCGGCTTCAATAGCCGAGTTTAACAAGCCTCTAAATCAAAGAATCTTGCTCAAAGCTACTTATCCTTTATAATATGAAAGAGTGGAAATCTTTCATACAATGATATATGGGCGATGTAGCAAATAATAATTTTACCGGTTGCCCGGTAAAAGGTCGCGTAGCGTTAGCGCTGGTAAAAAAAGGGGGAACCGAAAAAAGCTTTTGAAGTTTTAACACCTACTTCAAGTGCTAAAAATGACAATGTTTTTATGTTCCATGTAGCCAAAACTATTCTTAGAGAAAGATATTTACTTGATTTATTATGCTCGCAAATTAATTTGCAAATATGTCTTTCTTTTGCTACACTATACGTTTTGCTGGAAACAAAAAAGCCCGCACGCGCAATTTAACTTCCCGGCAAAAGGTAGTGTAGCGCTACGCGACGTTTTGCCAGGCAACCGACGATTATCAGGTTTTAAAGGTAATTATTTTTTCACTTAACAATATTTGTTAAAAATTTGTCTGGGCGGGGGGGGGGGTGGAGCATTTTGCCCCCTTTTGCATCTTTCAAAAATGCTAGTGGGTTAGGCAACAGAACTGGTTTTTGAAAGATACTTTTTTAAAGCCCCACCGCCACCGCTACAGGTATATTTTAGGAACGATTTGTCAAGCACAATATTTTTCCTTTCCCTTCACTGTAATGTAGAATAATCTTTCAAAAGAGTTGTATGATGCAACTATTGTTGCCATGATAATGTAACCTTACTTTTGTTGTGTGTGTAATGCAGATTAATGGTTTCTTTGCCAATTTGTGCACTTTTGGCAACTTTTCGACGGTGTTATTCATCTCAGCCGACCGGTATTTGGCGGTTGTTTGGTCTACTCGATTCCCATCTACCCGTAAGAGAGTGTCCATCATGATAGCTATCACCTGGATATTATCGCTACTTATTGGTGGAGCACCCTTGACTGGTGAGATTCCTTTACTTCTTTTCATTAGGATTTTGAAGATTTTTTTTGGTTAATCAATTAGAGTGAGCCCGATTTATCAAATCAAATTAACGGCTAGATGGATGTTATTATTTTTTTCACTTATTTATGTTTGATATAATATTATAGGCCTACCAATATGCATCAAGCCAAAATGAAGTAAGAAGATGGAGAGCTTGAGGGGGGGGGGGGGGCAGTGAAGCAATACGACCCGTAGAAGAGAGACAGGGACGGACGGGGAGTTCAAATGTAATAATGTTTATTTTTTTTAAAGAAGGGAAAAAAGACTAAGATGGACCCAAGAAGATAACAGATTGAGACAAACAAAGAGATGACACAGCGTATACACAGATAAAAGTTTGTAGTCTAATAATAGAGAGAAATAGAGACGAAGAGTGTGAGAAAGAAAAAGGGAGGAAGAAAGAAGGGAGAGAAAACTTAAGAAGAAAGAGAGGATGAAGGGAAAAAAGGAAAGAGAAAGAGAATACATAGAGGGGTTGTGGAAAAAGGCTATTGAAGAAGAGAGGGAGAAGAGAGAGAGAGAGAGAGAGAGAGAGAGAGAGAGAGAAAGAGGGAGTAAACTTTATTTACAGTAGTGACAGTTTAAATTCGTGTGAAAACTTATGATTATATAATGATGTTTTCTCTTTTTTGTAATGGTTACCGTAGAGCGTCTTTCGTACTTCCACTACAACAGCTCCACCCATCACTGCTCGCCATCATGGATGAACTGTTTCTTCTACATCTTCAACCTTACATTCATCTACGGAATGGCAGTTCCCACCATGTTGATCTCACATGCTTCCATCATCTACACACTGAGGGTTAAGGAGAAGAAGCTGAGATCGTATGGAGTCAGCAAGTCGGGGCAAGCTCAAGCAAGCCGTTCTGAAGACCGCATCACCACTATCACCTGCTCAGCGATAACGGGAACTGGCATATCCATGGAAGGCAAGTGTTGGAGAATTTTATATTTCACACTTCCCGGGATGAAGTCTTTTCAGGGTGGCCAAATGCCCCTGTCCATGCCCCTTGCCCAGGAGGGATCTTGCTTTTTGCCAAGGGGGTGGTTTGACCCAGTGGCGGATCCAGAATTTTCCAAAAATCGCGCCGTTTTGCTTTTTTTTTCTTTCCCCCCACTCTTTTCTCCCTTCTTTTTTTTCTCACTTGGCCGCCCAAGGGGGGGGGGGGGATTAAACCGCCGAAACCCCCTAGATCCGCCCCTGTTACCAAACCTCGCCGTCATGACTGACCCTCTCTGACCATATTGATGATGAAGTTCTATTACCACTTCTGTCCTGGGCATATCGATGAGCTGTGCAGATGTTCTAAGTAAACTCAATAGTAGACAAGAAAAAGAAATTCACGGGTAAAGACTTGCTGGTAGAAAATTTGAGCTGAGCCATCGATCCTTGTTCTCTAATTGTTGATATGGAGCATCTGGACAGCTCATCATCTATACCAGGGGCGGCGATTTCTCTTCATGAACGGGGGGGACGAAATCCGAGGGACGGGGGAGCAATGGCGTAATGAGCAAAAACGGTTGTGTTTTTTTTTAGGGGGGGGGAGAGAAAAAATCTGCACCCTCACTCTTACATGGTACATGCAGGCCCCGCTGAACGTTTTTTTGAAAGCGCGGGGGGGGGGGGGGCTAAAGTTTTTTCGATCAGGTAGAGCAAAGCGAGCGAAGCAAGTGGAGTGTATATTGGCGAGGGGTCCAGGGGAAAAGCACTGGGGTTTTAGGCATTTAATAATGGTCAGATGAGCATCTAAGGGCCCGCTTTAGGGCCCCTGGTTACCTTTTGGAGCCCCCGGAAGCTCAGGGAAAAACCATGCCATTTTCAGCAACATTTGTAAATCACTGGTATCGAATTAGAAATAAACCACGTTTGAATTTCATTAGGGGGAACTTCCACCAAGCCCACCCCCTCCCCCCGTCATTAAGCCAGCGCGAGGGAGCATAGTGATCGAGAGGGGTGAAGGTGACGGAAGTGACTACCCTTACATGTTTTTGAAGTTTTGTTGTATTAACAATTTACATTCCTTAGCAAAACAATAGTATAAAAATAAGCAATGTACCTTTTTCACACTTCACTTTTCTACAATATTTACTTGTACAGTTTGCAAAATATTATGCGAGGGAGCGTAGCTCCCGAGCGAGAAGATTTTCCACTTTTATTCGTCTAAACGCTGCACTCTTGGGCCGTCCAGAGCCTTAAAGTTTGTTGCAGTCTTTAGTCAGTATTTGCTATACACTTTTTTTTTGCACTTTTCCAAAATTTGAGGGGGGGATGATCCCCCCTAAAAAAATTGAGGGGGGGACGTGTCCCCCCGTCCCCCCCGGGATCGCCGCCCCTGATCTATACAACCTAACACACCTTAATTAGGTCGACACAACAAAATTTTTCCCTGAATTGTGTTACTGTTCCCCCTAAAAGACATGTGAAAACGTGACGACTTTTTTGTTTCGTTTTGTTTGTTTTTGCTTTTTCTTTTAATAGATTTTCGGAATTGTGCGCATCCCACCCATTCAACAAATTCCTTATCCGCCCGTGATTACGTATCATTTTATTTCATGCCATGAAATTAAGTTTAAATGTGATGGAATACCACATGCCCTATTCTTACATTCGTAAATACTAAAAATGTAGGTCTATATCATTTTTTAAAGAGACATCGAAAGAAGATAGGAACAAAAGTTGCAGAAATAAGGCAAGCAGATATTTCATTTTTTGTATTTTTAAATAATTTGTTTTTAAGGAATACAAGTCAAATGTGACGAGACACCAAACAAGCTCACTCAAAGCGCGACCGCTCCAAGCGGTACGATGGAACAAGGATCCAGCTTACATTCTCTTTCGGTGGATTTCGGTGATACTTCGGGCACATTCGGCACGTCCGATCTTGATCTCTCTACTTCGAATATGACACCTCGGGCACAGAAGAAAGCAGACATTACCAAGCCGAGGGGAGCAAAAGTGAAAAGGGACAAGCAGACACAATTGGCAATAAAGTGGGCGAAACTGAGCGCAGACAAACAGGTTGCAGTCGCAGGTACAAGTTAGTTATGTTGTTGATTTTGTTATTTGTCTGTTCGTTTGTTTTTGTTGGGTTTTTCTGTTGGGGGAGGGGAAGGTATATAGGTATGGTATGTGTGTGGTAATGGTAGTTCGATTGTTTCCATTGAATCTACACAATCTTTTGGTTCCTTGAAATTCACTGGTTATTCAATAAAACCCTCTCTTTTCATAGGAAAATCTAGATTTTTGTTTTAATCTTCATCATCCCATCTCAGGGGGACCGAAAAGAGATGAAAATATATTGGTAATTTGTAATGGGATAACAATTCGTTTTAACCGGGTTTTCTTTTCGCGTCAGACTATCAAGCACTACGAGCATGTTGCTGAATATTCATTTTCATTCTCGTTGTAAAACTATTTAATTTGATGTATATCATTGACCTTCATCTCCATCAAAATTCTAAACTGAACAGTAGACAAGAGAAGGAAATTCATTTTCGAGTAAAGATTTGCTGGTAGAAATTTGAGCTGAGCCATTAATCCTTCTTCTCTGAATTTTTTTCATGCACTAATGTCATGGCAATAAATTAAAAAAATGACTCATGAACATCCTTTTATTTCATTGATATTTCAAAGAATTTAAGGCTTATTACAAAGAAAGTCATTTCTTGACCCGATATCAACTTTTCAGTATTTATAAGTTAACAGGTGAGTGAAAAGAGCGAGAAAATCACATCCCCTTTGTTTTTGTGGTCTGATGGCATGATTTATTATTACATTTGTATTATATATATTGACATTGAAAAACTATCAATTTACATGTAAAATTTAGTTACACAAAACAAACACAAAACAAACACAAAAGCAAAGCAAGACAAAAAACAACAACAAAAAAGCAAACAAATCGAACAAATATTGATTTCCTTAAAGGAATCATTATTATTACTATCATTATATTATCATTATTATTACTATCATTATATTATCATTATTATTATAATTATCATTAGTTTTACCATTATTATTATTGGCAATCTTACTCGACTACTAAGCTTATTCTTAGAGCGGAAAAAACAAACAATTTGCGTTAGAGGCAGTGTCAAAGACAACAGGAACAATTTACAGGATGATTACTATCATATTATCTCGCTAAATAATTGTTTTAAATTATATTCTTATCTTTTGCAGGGAGTATGGTTGTTCTGACCACGGTCATCTGCTGGGCTCCATACGCGCTTGTCCATGCTTGCTTCCTCGACTTCACACCTTCCCATATGTTGGGGGTGGCTACCATGTGGCTGGGCTACACCAATGCGATGCTTGATCCACTCATCTATGCATTCTTCAATAGGCAGATTCGATCGAAGATTGTCGGTCATTTCAACGCTTGTTTCTCGTGTTTGAACTGATTAACCAAATTGTATATTTTTTCTTCATCGAAAGATGGTGTGGAGAGGTATCATTTGTAAATAAAGTAAATATGTTAGATGCTGCTTATAATTAGTATCGGCTTGCATGGTGATGTAAATGTACAGTAGGCTTGCAGGTGCACCATGTGAGAGAGAGGGGGGATTGAGGAGTCCTGAAAAAGACTCTCGGTAATGATCTTTCTTGAGGGTGTGAGGACTCCTCAATCCTCCCTCTATCTCACATGGTGCACCCGCAAGCCTACTGTATATCACTATGTTATCGTAAAAATTGTATCTATTATTTTGTTATTAAATGAAGACAGAAAACTCAGTTGTGTCATGTTGACATAGACTGTCGTTTTATTTAAGTGTATAGAATAGGACTGCTCCGGTTTGCTCCATTTATTTTGAAATATGTTGACAGATCCAGTGGCGGTAAAAGGATTTTAAAAGTATAGGGGGGAATTGAGGGCGATGAATAATTTTGATGGAAATAAATATATTCTCTAGCCCTCTAACAATTATTCGGGTTTAGGAGGACAAAAAAATCAAAGAAATTACCCTCAACTTTTATACATGAACTGACGAACAAGGGAAGGTAAAGGTTTTGACTGTAACTGAGAAAATTCCCCAGCACACCCACCCCCCCCCCCCCCCTCCCATTCATTCTGAGCATTTACATAACTTTACATTAGACGGATGTTTTTATTACTTAAGTTATAGAAAGGAAACTTGAAAAAGCAAAATTGATAACGTGAATTTCAGATTAATCTAGAATGCAAATAAGTACGAGTTTGAATTTTGTTTATACCATTAGTGACAGTTTGTCTTAATTTGCTTAAAGGTAAAGACCAGTAATGGTCATGCGATTGCATTGTGAAAGAAACGTTGTGGAATCGATCAGAAAAGGTTGATCATCTAGCATCTAGCATCTGCAAGGTTCTGGAATCATCAAAATGATAAGAAATTTGGCCCATTCTTCGTAAAGTTACAAGCACTATACATAGAAAGATGTATATGGGACTACCCTATATCTCTCACAGGACCATGAGAGAAACAAATTTACCAAATATATGAATTAGTAGGCGGTTTCCCGGCAAATTTTGTATCATCATGTATTAGTCAAAACATATTCTTTCACATGATTGGTAATGAGAGCTTCCATTTCATTTTTTGAAATTGGGGCGTTTCCAATACTGGTCTTTACCTTTGACCTGTATTTCTATATAGGAAAGATTCTAAACACTGGTAAAGCATTTGATATTTTTAGCTTAGAATTTGTATAACGGAATGCGAATTTGCCCTTCGTTTTCGTTTGGTGGTCAATTTTTTTACATATGTTATGTTGTTGTTATTTGTTGTTGCTGAATTCTGCATCACATCTGGAAAACATCAAGTTGTAGGCCTAGTTATAGCTCAAAAATGTTAGATTTTCCTGCTCTGAGTTATCCTTGATACTTGCAAATTGCCAATGAAAAAAATATGGGGACATACGTATAAGAGTGTGCGTAATTACAAATGGGGGGGGGGGGGTAGGGAGGGGTTTGCACATAGGTGTTCAGGCACATTACCGTTGACCCTCTCGTACGAATATCATATTTTCATTGTCTAAACTTTATTACCAAGCCAAGCAAGTGATCAGCTTTTTTTTCACCAAATCAATTAATAAAAATCATAATTTTAAAAATACATCCTACTAATCTTCTTACAAATCCATACTCTCGATGCACAAATAAAGGAAAAGGTAGATTTTACAAGCTCATCGCAAACAAGAAAAGAAAAAGAAGTGCTAGAATTAAAACCATAACCAACCTGCCTGCAGACAAGGAAGTTGTTTTTATAAAGTAATAATGCAGATTTATAAATTAAACGATTATGGACTTTTTTAAATAATGAAGATGACTCCACATATTAAGTTATTTTATTTACCTATACTATTATTTAATTTTTATCCGTGAAATCGAATGATATCGTTAATCAAAATGTACTGTCAAAAGTACTTAATTTGATAAACAAATTATTTCACTTAATTATCACAAATTTTCAATCAATGTAGTACATGTACATGATAAAGGTTATTCATGCAAAGTTAAGCAAACAAGTCATCATCAAAACAAGAGGTACAATAAAGTTAAATAAATAAATAAAGCAAGAAATGCTTTGTAATGTGTATTATTTGTTATACTTATTGTAACAACGGTTTAGAACAAAAACAATTACTGAATCATTTATATTTTTTCTCATCGTAATTTTTATTACACGGACCTCTTCGTTGGCATCCTCGTGTTTTACACACAAGTTATAAAAAGAAGGAATCCATATTATGGACATTTCTATAAACTTATATTTATATACATTAAGAATATATCCATAATTTTATGAACATCTACAGTATATTTATAAATTTTGATTTCCTTTATTTTACGATAGTAGATTAAATTTAAAACCAAGGTGATAGTAACATTTGGCAAAGAGATGCCTGGGAAAATTTTATGGCCTCTACCTCTAACACTGTATATTTTCCAAATAACAAATTTGTGTTCATTACTTGGTACAAAATTGTGAAATAACATTTCACGTCTCTTTGGCAATATTCATTTGCAAACGGTCAAGATGAAAATGAAATACACTACCCTTATTACACGTTATCAAATAACAAGCAACACAACGGTCGCTCCATGGAGCGCAGTATAGCACAATATATTGTATATATATATACATGTATATATGTATTTACTATACATCAGTCGGTATTCTCTCACTTAAAATGTAGACTTTTTTTTCTCTCATTAACACAAATCCAGATCAATTTGATACCAGTTGGCGACTCACATTGAAGTCTGCATACACATAAAAACATTAATTAAACACAAAACAACAACCACAAACAATATTTGTCGTCATTATTTAATGCAGTATCAATAGTGCGTTTGATAAAACATAAATCATCCATGTCCAGTCAAGGCAGATAATATTATCTTAGTCAAGTCGAGGTAATTGAAAAAATTCAATGTTTCATAAATGTTTTACATTTTAATTTGGACTTATGAACCCTTTCTCCTTTTCGCAATTACGCTCCCTTTTCCATTTTCAGTACCCTTTTCTCTCCATCGGAAATACAATCATGTTTTGAATATCATTCTTTATAAAACGGCAAATTCTAATAGATCTTTTTAAAGGGCAGCGAACGGTAAAATAAAGTATCTTTTAAAAGGAATCCAGGAACAGTATCGAGATTATGAACCATGCATTTTTGTTACAGATAAAGACCAGTTCTGGTCAAGCGATTGCGTTGTGAAAGAAACGTTGTGGAATCGATCAGAAAAGGTTGATCATCTAGCATATAAGTATTGGTGTGCACTGCAAGGTTCTGGAATCATCAAAATGATAAGAAATTTGGCACAGTCTTGGTAAAGTTACAAGCACTGTACACAGAAAAATGTATATGGGACTACGCGACGCGTACGCGACACGTGCGCATACCTATCAGGTCCAAATAGATATAATATTTTACCAAATATATCAATTAGCAGGCGGTTTCTCAGCAAAATTTGTTTCATTCCGTATTAGTCAAAACATATTCTTTCACATGATTGGTAATAAGAGCTTTCATTTCATTTTTTGAGAGGGGGCGTTTCCAAAACTGGTCTTTACCTTTAAAGGAAAGAATAAAAGTAGAGGACAAGCAAAATATCATTACGAAATTTTCGTTTTCTAAAGATCGAGCTAACTAGAGCGGAGAAAAGATAAACCACTGAACAAAAGATCTGTTCATGATGAGGTTTTGTTCACCTCAGCTTGCAGTTGAGTTCTGTGGATCGAATACAAAAGAAAGTTCGCTCCAAAAGAAAAAAACAGAAAATGTGTCGAAATTACCACACAAAAATGGTACTAAATGATTTGGGATAAAACACTCTTTCATAAGATGTATGATAATATACTGTTCATAGATGATTTTTAAAATAATTAGCAGTTTCCTAGGTGTACACTTTTTGGGGACTCACACTGTATACATATAAATTATGTAATGCTTAATACATTTATGAAAACTAAGAGAAGTCAAATTTCGGCGAGACAAAAATAATCATCATACAAGTACATTCAAGAAGAGAGAAAGTGGAGGTTAAAAGAAAGGGGAAAGAAGGAAAGAAGTTTGAAGAGAGAGAGATAGAGAAAGAGGAAGGGAGAGGGAGAGAAAGAGAAAGGGAGGGAGAGAGAGGGAAAAGCTATAAGTAAATATAACAATAACTGTAATACAAAACAAAACATACACCATACACCATAGGATCAAGGCATGCAGGCTGAAATAGAGACATTGTTTTTCTCATTTGGTAATTTTCGCACTGCGCCCTCACAAAACAGTTTCTTGGACCATGTAAAGAGATAGGCAAGTATTGAAACCATTCCTGAAAATATAATAACAATCATGATTATGTAGGGGTGCATACCAATGTCTAGTGATCAAACAATAGCGTTGCAACGCCACGCGCGTTTACATAGTAAAAAGCTATATGACAATAAATGCTTAAGCCCCAGTCCCATATAAAGCCGGACCAGCACGGACGAGCACGGACCACTCCGGACCATCCCGGACCATGGTCTGGGGTGATCCGGGATGGTCCGGGATGTTTTGTTCAAAAAATCGCAACCGCCGACCGTCTCCCGGGACCCAACACGGTACCACTACGGACCGCCCCGGACCGTCCGGGCATAGCCCCGGCAGCAGTACAGACCATTCCAGACCCAGCACGGAGCCGCCACGGACCGTCCCGGACCACCCCGGTGCCAACACGGTGCCAACACGGATGACACCGGACCATCCCGGTGCCAACACGGATCATCCCGGAACGCCCCGGTGCCAACACGGATCGCCCCGGCAGAGCCCCGGATCATCACGGACCGCCCCGGACCATCCCGGACCGCCCGTGGTGGGTATATTTAAGCTGGGTATTTTCATGCATTAAATCATTCTGCTCTGACTTTTCAAGTGACAACAAGTATCTGCAATTTGCTAGAAGAGAAATAAAAAAGATGCCTCCGGCACATACTGTGGTCGTCCGTGCTCATCCGTGGTGATCCGTACTGCCACCGTGTTGTCACCGGCGTGGTCCGGGATGGTCCGTGCTGGTCCGTGTTGATCCGTGTTGACACCGGGGTGGTCCGTGTTGGCACCGTGGTGGCCTGTACACGTCCGGGCTCGTCCGGGGTGATCCGTGCTAGAACCGTGTTGATACCGTGTTGGCACCGGGGTGGTCAGTGCTGGCATTGTGCTGGTCCGTGCTGGTCCGTGCTGGTCCAGGGTGATCCGTGTCGCCACCGTGCTGGGTCCGGGATCATCCGTAGGGGCGCCGGGGTGATCCGGGGTCAATAACTCACTCCCGGACTGCCACGGATCAACACGGACCGCCCCGGCGCCACTACGGATGACCCCGGACCCAGCACGGTGGCTACACGGATCACCCCGGATCAAACTATTGTCACGGACCGTCCCGGACCACCCCGGCAGTTTTTGACCGTCAAAAACATCCGGGGTCGACTCCCGGACCGCCCAGGACCATCCAGGACCACCCCGGTGCCAACACGGTGTCAACACGGACCGAATCCCGGATCACCCCGGATGGGGTCCGGGATGGTCCGGGACGGTCCGGGACGTATATGGGACTGTAGCTTTAGTATTCTGTTGTTGAGCTCGCTGTAAATTTTTTGGTTATTATTGATATTTATTCAGTCGCCAAATAACCGATAGAGGTGTACGTAAGATTTATAGTTTCTTCAAAAGACAACGTTACTCTGATTTCTAGACTGAGAACTCCATCTTTCAAACGCTTCAGACTCAGTACTTGAAAACATTATGGCGACACATGCAGAGTCAGAACTCGAGCAGCAGGCCAGACCGGCAAGCTGGACTCTATACAGAAAAGGGATTGCGGAACAGTCTGCAATTCCAGTGAATCATTAGCATCAGTCAGCTGCGAGGAGAATCGCATCGTCTTTCTTCTTGTCAATCAGATCTGGTTAATCAAAAGTCCCCTCCCTACCCACCCCCCCCCCCCCCCCCCCCCTCCACCCCATCGTCATTTAAAGAAGTTTCCTTTTGGCTGGGACCAGAATTAGGTTTCCGCTTGTTGTGGGGAATGCCCAGACCACTTTACCACATGTCATTAATTGCATCACAATGGCATCAGGACCGATTTCTTCGACACACTGCATGTTTTCACATTTGTCAACCCGGATTCATGGCCTGCATGGATCGAGTCAAATTCTCCTCTTATCTTGCGAAAGAGACATTGTAAACGCCTTTATAACACGTTCTAGAAGAATCCTCTCATGTGACTTGTTGCCAGATATTTTTGATCTGTGTAAGATTATATGTGTGAATCCTTTTAGCTTGACTATAATTAGATAAATATATCTGATGAGAGGATTAGACGTCGCATTCCACGACTCATCTCGCATTTAGCAGGATCTAGGCAAACAAGTGAGTATAATATATTATATTTGACTCGTTACCTCTAAATCGTGTTGATCTAAGCAATAGCCACTATATAAGCTCATAGAGTTACAACAATCCACGTTTTTATTGCAGAAACCCTAATCCTTGGTGAATATCATGAACAATTTGGCTAAATTTTATTAGTATTGTGAGAATGATGAGAAGGTGAACTCTACAATAGCCAGAAATAAAAAATGTTAAGTATACCTGTGAAAGTATACTTAACCTTGAAACCTTGCTGGTAATAGCATAGGCCCTATTACCAGCAAGGTTTCAATGTTAAGTATACTTAACATTGAAACCTTGCTGGTAATAGCATAGGCCCTATACTACGTATATGAATACCGCACTAGCGAGAGTCGAGGTCTTATGACAAAGAATATCTTTATTCGGGTCTAAGTTGAGACCATTTTCATACAGGTTGTCCGTCACTTCTACATGGAAATTTGATAGAACGAAGCATATTTTTGCAAAGGGAATCTGCATTAGATTGATTTCTAGATAATTTTCTTCGACACATTGCATTTTGGGGCATCTGTCAATCAGTATTCGTGACCCAGAGACAAACTCTCTTCTTAACATCTCGCGAAAGATACATTGTAAACGCCTTTACTGTATAAGACGTTCTAGAAGAATCCTCTCATGTGACTTGTTGCCAGTTACTTTTATGTGATCTGTGTAAGATTATGTGTGAATCTTTTTAGCTTGACTATAATTAGATAAATATACCTCATGAGAGGATTTGACGTCTCATTCCACGATTCATTTCGCATTTAGCAGGAACTAGGCAAACAGTGAGTATAACATTTCATTTTTGACTCGTTACCTCTACATTGTGTTGATCCAAGCAATATCCACTATAATTATAAGCTCATTGGAAAAGAGTTACAGACGATCCACGTTTTTATTGCAGAAACCCTAATCCTTAGTAAATATCGTAAAAAATTTGACTAAATATTATTAGTATTGTGAGAATAATGAGAAGGTGCACTATACCCACAATAAACAGAAATAACCGTCTGGTATGGGTAATTCTTTAACAAAACTTACATTTGTCAACCTTTCCCATACCCAGACGGTACCCCTTGTGGCTCTATATTTTTATTGCATTTATGACTTTCGTCAATGTCCTGTTTCCGTTCGCGTTTTGAGTTTTTCTTCTTCTTCTTCGTTGTCTTCTTATTCCCCTAAAAACCTATTCGTTTTGCACGTAGTGCTTGTTATTTAAATCTAGGTCCTTTCCTACGGAGCCCGCCAGGTGACATGAGGGGAAAAGGTTTCCATGATTATTTCGTTCCCTCCCAATAATTATTTCGTTCCCTCGCAATATTATTTCGTTCCCTCGCAATATTATTTCGTTCCCTCGCAACATTATTTCGTTCCCTCGCAACATTATTTCGTTCACTTGCAATATTATTTCGTTTCCTCGCAATAATGATTGAATCTTCCAACTTCACTCATCAACAAGACTGCTCAAACTGTTACTTTGCCTCACTTAAAGCTTGTCCCACATAGGAATATCATCTATTTAATTGAAATTAGAGCAACATTAGTCTCACATTGTTGCCATATCTGCCCTCTTCGGAGCGATACACCCTGCTACCTAGCCCCGTATCCTGCACTGATCCCCACCCCTTGAAGTTCTGCACTCCTTGCCCCCGTTTAGGGTAATGCACCTAGAGCTCACCCCCCCCCCCCCCACAAACACACAGTTCGGGCTTCGGGGTAACTATTACCCATGAGCTCCTTCCCTGGTGATAATGTACCCGATGCCCCTTCAGGGTTCTGTGCCATTTCCTCCTTTAAGGGTACTGCTCTCTTCAGATTCCCTTCTAACAAAATTTCAATGAAAGTGCCCCTGCCTCCTTGGACGGTACTGTTTTACTGACCCCCCCCCCCTTTTTTTTGGTTAAAGTACATACAATTGCGAGGGAACGAAATAATCATGGAATTTTTTTTCCTCATGTCGCCTGGCGGCTCCGTACTTTTCTTTAGCCCGATTCCTTTTAAATTTCCCAGGCGTAATCTCTGATACCCAATCTAGGTCACCCGACTCTTAGTTTTCCAAAATCATCCATGCGTAACCGTTGGAATTCCCCCACTAAGTTAGCCTTTAAACAAGGCCACATGTCTGATAGACACCGAGCGACTAATCGCGAAAACCCGAGTGAACGCCAGAGCGAGCCACTCAATCGCGCGTTCACCATGGGTCTCTAGATTCAGCCGCTGATTTGGGTGGAAAATAGCCAGAGTCACGAGGCCTTGTCAAAAGGCTAACACTATTAAAGTATGTTTGGTGAGCAAATCTATACGGAAGTTGGAATTCCCCACCAAATATGTTTGGTGAGCAAATCTATACGGAAGTTGGAATTCCCCACCAAGAATATGCAAACACGGTAGACCTGACTGGTGTTGTTTGTGCTTTTACCCGATCATTTCCTTTCCTAATCACTCATTGGTTTATTAAGTTGTCATTTTTGAAATATTATTTTTTCCCCTTTTTCAACATTACTCCCCCTGTCTACAAAAATCATCGTACATTGTCAGGACTTGGTGAAAAAAATTCTTCTTCTTAATATTTCATTCTTTTATAAAAAGCTTTTGCGTGAATCAATACGTGGTCGCTCAACCTAATTATTTCTTTACCCAAAATTGAGTTCGAATTTGAGAATACGGTTTTTCCCGTGGATCAATCGCAATGTAATGAATTTCTTTGCCCACAATCATTTGATATTTCTTGTAGGGCCTTTATTTACTTTTTTGTTTTACAAAAGGGGGGAAGAAAGACATTATCCCAATGTTTTCTGCTGCAAAGATTAAATCCTCTGGAGACAGAGATGGAAATTGAGGTCCGATTTTCTCCAACGATCGTCAACTTCAGGAAAACTGGATGGTTGCCCGTCTTTGTGAAGAACACCATGCCTATTTGTATGGACTTATGTACGGGGTATATGTGTGGGTGATTAGTGTTGTTAAAACAAGTCAGCCATCTCGATTGCTTATTTTTTCGACCAAGTTGATCTTTGAAAGATTTTACACGCACTCATGACACTTCCAAAATTACAAGTTGATACTCAAGAAGTAGGCCTATATCGTAGTGTTACTTGCAACCAAGAGGATTGAAGCTCCTTTGTTGATGTTCTTGCGTTTGTTTAAAAAAAATCTAATTTCTGACTTTGTTTATTGAGACGGGAGAGCAAACGTTTACATCTATATACACGCTAATTTAAGCTAGACATTAGTTGATTTGGTGTACGTTTGTATTTCTTCATCAGGATAAAGATCGTAACCGGGTTCGGAGGTGATTTGCCAAACACAAGATGGAATGCATCATCAATAAACAGCTATGCGGCGAGGATATTTTGAAGCTACGCGGCGCGGATATTTTGAAAATATTCATCGAGAACGGACTTCACACCAGAAATGTGAAAGTCAACTGGTCGAAAGACGTTGTTTGTGTCTGTCGTATGACTTTCTTGAATTGGAGAAAGGTACTTCTCATCAGCAAGAACACAAGCTCCTTCCATGCCGAATACAGAATCATACGGTACCTTAGAGAAAACATCCAAAGGATACGTTGCGTCGAGATTTTCTGCAGCTACTCACCGTGCAGTAAAATGGGGTACGACTGCTGCAACTTGATTGGGGAGGTCAAGAAAGTTTTGGAGACCCAGCAGAGGAAGAGGGGTGACCGTGATAACAGGTGGCCATCACTCACTTTCGTTTTTTCTCAACTGTACGACATTGCGAGACCATCTTGCATGAATAGAGGTTGTTTCGAGCCGAGTCCAAACGCTCATATCCGACCTCAAGCAAACGAAAGTTTGAGCAATCTCCGTTCGTTAGGCCATGATGGCATTAGAAGCTTCAATATTGGCGACTGGAAAGTCCTGATTGAGTTATTGGCTCTTTGGGACACTTATAGATTCGGTGTACCAACTGGTATGCAATTATCGTTTCTGGAATCGTTTCTTTATGGAGAAAACGGCCACTGGCGTGACTTGGAAGATAAAATTCTGAAAAGGGACTTTCAAGAATTAATAGCTAGCAACATCGATGCCGGACCAATTTAACACTGAGCACTCGGATTAACATTTAATATGGATCATCGCGGATCAGCTTCAGGCTGTCCTGGACCCAATACGGACCGTCCCGTGTTCAATCTGGGATTAATCCTTTTCATCCCTGTTCGCATCGTGTTGGGTCCTTGTTTATCCGTGGTTGGTCCGGCATGAACCTTGTATGGTCCGGGGTGTCCAACACGACATGCCGAATCGCCTAGGATCGCCCGGGATCAACATGATGCCACTCTACGGAGCGAACAAGGTCGCTACACGGACCGTCCCGGACTACTCAATTCAATTCAATTCAGCATTTATTCAATTCCATAATAATAACAGTAACATCAACATACAGTTATACCAGAAATACTACTACACAATTATTATTATATTTTGGTTGGAGTTATTAAAAATAGTAAAATATTGACAGTAACAAAAATTGAAATTCGGTTGCTGTATAAAAAACCCTAGTGGGTTTGTCTGGACAGCCACCATAAACAGTAAATTTTTTAAAAGTATCATACAAAATGGTATATGAATAAATAATAACAAAAACAACAAAAGAACCCACAACAAGAGGGGAAAAAACATAAGCAAAAACAAGAATATAGACTGCACAACCCTAAACAAAATTGAACTGTGGAGTAACATGAGTGTTGTTAAATTGTAAGATTGTTGGAAATTTATTTTGAGCTTTCTTTTTAAATGAATTCAAACTATTAACAGAAGTAATATCTGATGGTAAAGTATTATTCCATAGAGAAAGAGCTTTATGTCTAAAAGAGTGTAATTCATAATGTTTTGTAATAGCAGCTAAGTAATAATTCGTTCTATTTCGAGTATTATAATTATGAACTGAACAATTTAAAGTTAACATATTGCATAAATTATTGGGTAATATATATATAGACCAAGCCTGTGTTTAAAAAGTAGTATTGCATTAACATAACTATTTAATTTATAAATATTCAGTATGATTAACTTTCTGAATAAAGATTTCATATGTGCTAAGTATGTAGATGATGAAGCTCTTCTTACAAATCTCTTTTGCAATATAAAAAGTGGTTCCAACTTGGAAGAATATGTATTAGCCCATACGACATTGCAGAATGATAAGTAGGGTAGGACTAAAGTATTATACAATGTGATAAGAATGCATTTTGGTAGAATATGGCATAATTTGCTGATGACACCAATGTTCTGTGATAACGTTTTTCTGACATAAGAAATGTGAGTCTCCCATGATAAATCATGATCAATGTATACACCCAGAAATCTAATGCAACATACACGTTCAGTTGATGAATTATTGAGTTTCACTACCCCGGATTGAAAAATCCTCCCGGACGTTCCCGGTTGACCACAGCAATTTTAAACAGTTTAAAATTGCTGGGGTCGTGGTGTCACGTCCGGGAGGCTAAATTATGTTTTCGCCAAGAGTTTGGGACCAAGTATGAACTCATTTGCATACAGCCAACCAGAAGAATCTAGCTAGCTAGCTAAACCTGCGCATGCGCACATGGTAACCGTTAGGGTTAGTGATATGGTTATAATAATCATGCAAACCAATCTTTCAACAACCCATCTTGAGCTCAATCGGTATACGAACAGCGTAAAACAACGTTGGAGTTATGGGTTCGAATCTCAGTATTTATTCAGTTCTATTTTTTGCCTTCATAAATAGTGAGACAAAGCAATAAATAATGAAAGTCTAATCATTTGTAACCTCTTTCCAAGCTTTCGTAGCTTGTTATTGACAAGATTGACAAAATGACTATGGGCAGGCACGTAGCCACGGAGGGTGGGGGGGGGGCAAGATTTTTGAATCGGTTGAACTTTTTTAGACCCCTCCCAAGGACGTCGATCGATTACATGTATGTGCCCCTCCCTACCACGTGTCCCCCGGGCGTCTCAACCGGTCAAATATAAATGGTCGTATAAATGGGTGCTTTTTTGAGATTGAAAGCGGTCCGCGCGGTGCCGCATTAAGAAAAAATATCCCCAAACTACAACTGAGCGCACACAACTTACCCATAGAAACGAGAAGATATAAAAGACAAGAAAAAAGCTCCCTAATCTACGATTATGTGAAGACTGCAATATGAATCTAGTACTAGTGGATATGAATTCCATATAGTTATGAATGTTGATTAATATAAAAATTTACGAGTAGATTTTCTTGAAAAAATTAACAATTGGAAGAAAATGTTAGTAACTTGAAATGAGATTAGACAATAAAGATATAATAGATATTTTCTCTTTCTTCACCGAAAACATAGTTGCAGTGCGGGGTAACTTTTAGAAACTATGTTTACAATCTAATGTTTTGGGTTTAATTTTACAGTAGGTCGATATAATTATGTATAAGTACTATTACGTCATTTATTTTAGGCATTCCATGTACCTCATTTACCTATCTTGTATAGCATGAGTTATAATTTATTAAGAAAATTGCTATATTAGGTTTTATATATCTAAATCTTCGGATGTATTATGATACATCATATAATTTACTTTTTTTTAATTATGTGTCATGTTATTACAAGAATTAAAAAAATTGTTCTGCTGTAAATAATTTTCCTTCTGTTTTGCTATATACACTGTATTGTAAATTGATTTATATGATATATACGTTTACAAACACAATATTGATTTGATAAATTACACTGTAAATTGATTTATATGTTTATAAACAGAATATTAATGTACATCAATGTAGTTCAATAAATACAATACAATACAATACATCTCTTATAAGTGCCCCTTCCCCTTCTCATTATTACCCTTTTTCATCATTTATAAGTGAGATAATGAGAAGGTGGACTATACCAACATTAGACAGAAATAACCGTCTGGTATGGGTAATTATTTCACTAAACTGAAAATTTATTGTCGACCTTCCCCATACACAGACGGTACCCCTTACGGATTTAAATTCTTATTGCATTGACGACTTTTGTCAATGCCTTGTTTTCGTTCGTGTTCTGAATTTATCATCTTCTTCCCTAAAATCCTATTCAGTGTAGAGCTTGTGAGTTGTAACCCCTATCTAGGTCCCTTTCTGCAGCCCGATCCCTTTCAAGTTTCGTAGGAGTAATCTGCTACACCGAATGAAGGTCACCCGAACCTTCATTTTCAGCTTCCATAAGCTCAGCGGTTTTATACATTGAATTACCGTCAGAGGAGTATATTTTGATACCTTATTTGTGACACTGGCAGGACACGAATTGGCGTGGGGTCCAGGGGGCGGTGCCCCCGGAAGCACAGGGGTTTTAGGCAATAAATTACGGTTAGATGAGCATCCAGATGCCCGCCTGAGGGCCATTGGTGAAATCCAGGGGTCAGTGCCCCCGGAAGCTCAGCGGTTTTGGGCTTTAAACTACGGTCAGATGAGCCTATTTTTTTACCTCATTGTGCCACTGGCAGGACACTTATTGGCGTGAGATCCAGGGGGCGGAAACCCCAGAAACTCAAGGGTTTTAAACATTGAATTACCGTCAGATGAGCATCAAGATTCCCCCTTAGGGCCCAAGGTGAAATCCAGGGGTCAGAGCCCCCGGAAGCTCAGCGGTTTTAGGCATTTCATCACGGTCAGACGAGCAAATTTTGACAAATGCAGGTCACTATACTTTCTTTATTCACTTATTGGCCACGTTTGAATTATATTTGGGGGGCATCTGTTCCCCCCAAGCCCCCTCCCCCATCTACACCTTGTTGGTATGAATAATTGCAACTGATCTCCCCTACCTTTCTTCATCTCTTGTTTTTTCCCTTTCTTTTTCTCTCATCTTTTCCTTTCCCTTCCCTCCCTCCTCTCTGGTTTAGGTTTGCTGGGGGAGACAAGGGCCTTTAGGCCCCCCCCCCCATCCACACGTTGTTGGCGGGATTAATCGCAATTGTTTTCCCCTTCTTTTCTTCTTCCTCTTTATTGTTCCCTTTTAGCTCTCCTCTTTCCTTTTCCCTTCCTTCCCCCCTTTTTGAGGGCGGGGGTAGAGGGAGGGGCAAGGGCCTTTCGGCCCCCCCCGATACACACGTCGTTGGCGGGATTAATCGCAACTGTTCTCCCCTTCTTTACACCCATTTCTTTCCTTCTTCCTCTTTATTGTTCCCTTCTTTCCTTTTCCCTTCCTTACCCCCTTTTTGGGTGCGGGGGTGGGGGGAGGCAAGGGCCTTTTGCCCCCTCCCCCCCCCCCCCGAAGTTCAACTTGTTGGCGGGAAGATTACAACTGATATCACCCTTCTTTTCTTTTCTTCTTCCTCTAATTGTTTCCTTAACTTTATCTCTTTTCCCCTTTTTTCTTTCCCTTCCCTTCCTTCTCTTTTATTTTTTGATGGAAGGGGGGGGGGAGGGAGGTAACACTGGGAGGCGAAGGCTCTTTCGCCCCCTGGATCTTCTTCATTTTCCCCCTTTTCTTTTCTTCTTCGTCTTCTTTCTTTCCTTTGCTCTCCCCTTTCCCTTCTTTCCTTCCTTCTCTCTCTCTCTCTCTCTTTTTGTGCAGGGGGGGGGGGGCAAGGCCCACTCGCCCCCCCCCTTGGATCCGCGCCTGCTGTTTATTATAATGGGAGTCCCCTAGCTTCCAAGACCAAATTCGTCCTGCCCAGGGCCATCGAAGCCTGGACACTCTCGATCCACCAAACCACACCATCTGCACGAGTTCCATACTTAAATACCAATGATCAGCCCCCCGGTCCCCCCCCCCCCAGGAAAAAGAAAACGTGCAAAAAAACGTAATTTTTCCCTTTTTTCGGAAGATGAGCCCCCCCCCCCCCCCTGGCGCCCAAGGGGGGGGGGGGGGGGGGAGGTGGTCACGTTAGAAACTATGCCCCATCTACGAATCTCTACGAACTCTAAAATTCGGAGGAACAGGGAGATTCGTAAGAACAGGGAGATTCGTACGAACATTTGTGACCGTAGCATACATGCAAGTAGCTTTTATGTAGCTTCATGATCATAACCTCTTCCTCACTGTCTGATCATTCCTCTTCACACCCCCATAATTCCAGCTACAGCTCAGTACATCAATCTCTCATTTCGCTAACTCACATTCATGTCCAAACAAACATTCAATTGTGGAGTGCGTCCCAACCCCATAATTAGCGAGCTTTCGAGTTTAGGCACCCGACGTCGGCTACTACGCGTGACGTCATATTTATCCCCTGCGCATGCGTGAGCTTCTGGGCCCACGTTCCCTTCCAAATCACCCGACGGGAGTCGGGGGCAATTTATGTGAATCGACGTCGCCGTGAAAACGTCAACGTGAGTGTAGTTTCATCACCTTCTTTTATGTTATTCTTTGTTTTTATTATTCTATTATTTCCTCTTGCTATCTTTTGTTTCTTCTTCTATCACCTTTTCTTATGTTATTCTTTGTTTTATCATTCTATCACTTTCTCTTTCTGTCTTTCCTTATGTTATTCTTTGTTTCTTTCTTCTGTCATCTTCTCTTATGTTATTCTTTGTTTTTATCATTCTATCACTCCCTCTTTCTATCTATCCTTATGTTATTCTTTGTTCTTCCTTCTATCACCTTCTCTTATGTTATTCTTTGTTTTCATTATTCTATCACTTTCTGTCTCTCCTTATTTTATTCTTTGTTTCTTCCTTCTATCACCTTGTCTTATGTTATTCTTTGTTTTTATCATTCTATCACTTCCTCTTTCTATCTTTTCTTATGTTATTCTTTGTTTCTTTCTTCTGTCACCTTCTCTTATGTTATTCTTTGTTTTTATCATTCTACCACTCCCTCTTTCTATCTTTCCTTATGTTATTCTTTGTTTCTTCCTTCTATCACCTTTTCCTATGTTATTCTTTGTTTTATCATTCTATCACTTTCTCTTTCTGTCGTTCCTTATGTTATTCTTTGTTTCTTTCTTCTGTCACTTTCTCTTATGTTATTCTTTGTTTTATCATTCTATCCCTTTCTGTCTCTCCTTATGTTATTCTTTGTTTCTTCCTTTTATCACCTTCTCTTATGTTATTCTTTGTTTTTATCATTCTATCACTCCCTCTTTCTGTCTTTCCTTATGTTATTCTTTGTTTCTTCCTTTTATCACCTTCTCTTATGTTATTCTTTGTTTTTATCATTCTATCACTTTCTGTCTCTCCTTATGTTATTCTTTGTTTCTTCCTTCTATCACCTTCTCTTATGTTTTGTTTTGTTATTATCATTCTATCACTCCCTCTTTCTATCTTTCCTTATGTTATTCTTTGTTTCTTCCTTCTATCACCTTCTCTTATGTTATTCTTTGTTTTTATCATTCTGTCACTTTCTCTTTCTGTCTTTCCTTATGTTATTCTTTGTTTCTTCCTTCTATCACCTTCTCTTATGTTATTCTTTGTTTTTATCATTCTATCACTTTCTCTTTCTGTCTTTCCTTATGTTATTCTTTGTTTCTTCCTTCTATCACCTTCTCTTATGTTATTCTTTGTTTTTATCATTCTATCACTTTCTGTCTCTCCTTATGTTATTCTTTGTTTTCATTATTCTATCACTTTCTCTTATGTTATTCTTTGTTTTTATCATTCTATCACCTCCTCTTTCTATCTTTCCTTATGTTATTCTTTGTTTCTTCCTTCTATCACCTTATCTTATGTTATTCTTTGTTTTTATCATTTTATCACTTTCTGTCTCTCCTTATGTTATTCTTTGTTTTCATTATTCTATCACTTTCTCTTATGTTATTCTTTGTTTTTATCATTCTATCACTTCCTCTTTCTATCTTTCCTTATGTTATTCTTTGTTTCTTCCTTCTATCACCTTCTCTTATGTTATGTTTTGTTTTATCATTTTAACTTTCTATTTCTGTCATCCTCATGTTATTCTTCGTATCAGATTTTGGCGCACTGATTTTATTACCTGATTTAATCACCTGATCTAAAAAAATTGGTCACGTGACCGACGCAAGCACCGACGTGAAAAATCGAAAGCACTGCCGCGAAGGGAACGGACGTGAGTTGCGCAACGTCTCCACGCTCCAGTACCTCGTAGTAGCCGACGTCGGGTGCCTAAATCGAAAGCTCGCTATTTACGTGCACTGAACTTAATCAGCCATTTCATATCCATTCAGGCCAAGGCACGGTAAAACCAACAAAGAGACCCACAATGGCTCCGTACAGCAAATATTATGATACACAATCCCGTACACAATACACTGCATGTATACTAAAAAAGCATAACTTAGGCATAACTTCCATACTAAACAAAATATCCCAAGTATCTTTGGTGAGTAAATCTATACAGAAGTTGGAATTCCCCAGTCCCCACCAAGTATGTTTGGTGAGTAAATCTATAAACGGAAGTTGGAATTCCCCACCAAGTATGTTTGGTGAGTAAATCTATACAGAAGTTGGAATTCCCCACCAGGCACCAAGTGTTTGGTGAGTAAAACTGTATACGGAAGTTGGAATTCCTCATCAAGTTGGTGAGTAAATTAATACTGACTGGTGTTTTTGTGCTTTCACCCGATCATTTCCTGTCCTAACCACTCATTGTTTTATTGACTTGTCATTCTGGAGATATTATTTTCCCTCTTTTCCAACATTACTCCTCTCGTCAACAGGAATCATCGTACCTCGTCAGGACTTCCGACTTGGTAATTTTTTTTTTGTTCTTCTAAATATTTCATTTTTATAAAAAGCTTTTGCGTGGATCAAGACGTGGTTGCTCAACCTAATTCTTTTCTTTACCCAACACTGAATTCGAATTCGAGAATTTAGTTTTTCCCGTGGATAAATCGCAATGTAATTAAATTCTTTGCCAAATCATTCTATATTTCTCGGAGGGATTTTGTAATTACTTTTTTGTTTACAAAAGGGGGAAAGAAAGACATTATCCCAATTTATTCCGCTGCAAAGATTTAATCCTTTGGAGACAGAGATGGGAATAGTCCTATTTTCTCCATAGATCATCAACGTCAGGGGAAACTGTGAACAGTTGCCCGTCTTTGTGAAGAACACCATGCTATTTGAAATGACTCACACAGTCATGTACGGGGTATATTTGTGGGTAAATATTGATCTTAATTTTTTTTTTACAAGCACTCATGACAAGGTATTGATAACAAGGTAGTATCATCAACTGACAAATAGTGGGGTAGTGTTGCATGCAATCAAGAGAATGTGATTGCTGTTCTTGCGTTTGTTAAAATTTAATTTCTGACTTTGTTTATTGGGAGGGGAGAGAAAGTGTATATAACTATAGACACGTTAATTTATGCTAGACATTAGGTTGATTTGGTGTTCTTGTGCATTTCTTGAATAGGATATAGAGCGTAACCGGGTTCGGAGGTGATTTGCCAAACACAAGATGGAATACATCGGCAATACACAGCTATGCGGCGCGGAAATTTTGAAAATATTCGTCGAGAACGGACTTCACACCGTCGCAAATATGAGAGTCAACTGGTCGAAACACGTTGTTTGTGTCTGTCTTGTAACTTTCTTGAATTGGACAAATGCACTTTTCATCGGACAGAGCACAGGCTCCCACCATGCCGAATATGGCGTCATAAATTACCTTAGATACAACATCCTAAGGATACGTTCCGTCAAGATTTTCTGCAGCTTCTCACCGTGCAGTAGAGAAGGGTACGAGTGCTGCAACTTGATTCGCGAGATCAAGGAAGATCTGGAGACCCAGCAGAGGAATAGGGGTGACGCTGATGGTGTGAGGTCACTCACTTTTGTTTTTTCTCAACTGTACGACATTGCGAGACCATCTTGCATGAATAGAGGTTGCTTCGAGTGGGGTCCAAACAGGCATAGACGACCTCAAGAAAACGCCAAAAGTTTGAACAATCTCCGTTCATTGGGCCATGGCATTAGAAGCTTTGAGATGGATGACTGGAAAGTGCTGATTGAGTTATTGGCTCTTTGGGACACCTGTAGATGCGGTGTACCAACTGGTATTCAAATATCGTTTCTGACATCGTTTTTTTTTGGAAAATGCGGCTACTGGCGTTGCGTGGAGGATGCAAATCTGAAGAAGGACTTTCACAAACTTATGCAAAGCAACAGTCACACTCAAAACCAGACCAATTTACTCGGAGCGCCCCTGATTATCACGGACCATCCTGTGTTCAATACGGGATTAAGCCTTTCCATCCCTGTTTGCAACATGTTGGGTCCTTGTTTATCCGTGGTTGGTCCGGCATGAACCGTGTATGGTGCGGGGTGCGTATTTTTTATTTACACGGCAGCGAGGGGAATTTCTCGATTAATTCCAATGAAACCGCTCGCGAAGAGTCTAGACTAGACCGAATCGGAGTACGAGTACCTAGCAGTGCAGTGCAGTGTATTATAAAGGGAATTGTACTTGACATGTAGATCTATAGAGAAGGAAAGATGAAAGACATCTAAATGAAAACAAGAAAACAAAATAGTCTAGATGTCTTATGCAATAAACAGTGACGGCAGTATGATATTATATGCGACACCATGGCACAGAGAGCGTGAACATAATATACATTCCCTCGGCCACGTACCAACGACACACCAATCGACATCACAAGTCATATTCAGTACAGGCACTACATATTAGACTCTCCGCGAGCGGTTTCATTGGAATTAATCGAGCTTTTCCCCCTCGCTGCCATGTAAATAAAAAATACGCGTCCGGCGTGTCCAACACGACACGCCGGATCGCCAAGATTCGCGCAGAATCAACTTGGTGCCACTACGGACCTTCCGGAGCCAACAAGGTCGCTATACACTTTAATAGTTGATTTTCGGAAATTTCATCCGGTGTACATGTATGATATAGTGCCTGTCGGCCGCGTATCTAAGCACAATGCTCTTGTAAAAATCAAACGATTGGCTTGCAGAAAAATATGATGAAATGCCGGTATCCTCATTGCTAGGAAACTTCCATTTGATGCTTTTTTTGTTTTTTGACTTTGTCAAGGATATGACATTTGTAATTGTTCTGCTTGCACAAAATATTTGATTTTCTGTTTCTTAGCCCTGAATGTAGGACACGATTTGACTTTCAAACTGAAAGAATGCTTTCATCATTATCAGTTATAAATATATTTGTATTTTTACTGTTATTTAAGAGTGTACATTCATTTGCTATACTAGATTACATGCATTAATTGTGCATATTATCCAGTAACTTACTATATCCTGTAATATTTGTTGTTGTTGTAAATATGTTTATAACAATTTTGGTATCCCCAATGTCTTTCTTAACTGAGCCGAAGTAGTTTCTATACTTTGTTTATGAACTCTTAAAAGTACATGTTGCCATTCTTCAAAGTCTAATACATACCTAAATATGCTAATAGTTACTTTTCATCGGATTAAAAAACTAATTACCGTCTATACTATAATGTTATATTAAGATATTATAAATATGCAACAACGTTTTCTTGAACGAAAAAGCAAAGCAAAAAAAGGGGAAAAAGCATTTATTCATTACGAGGATATCAAATATATATATATATATATATATGTTTATACATGTTCTTACTTATTCTTCGTTTCTGTTATGAGTTTTTGTGCATGATTTTGATATTATTTTTTTTTAATATATATATATGTGTTGTTTAGACTATTGTTCCGTATTATGTTTAACAGGGCCCCATGGAACATCACTTTCTGGAAAGAAGAATTGATGAACAATTGAAAATTGGATTTACTTGGTGATAGGGGTACTCATAAAGGAACTAAACTCAGAACCTTCAGACAATTTAAAAATAAAATCAAGCAAGAAAAGTATTTATCTCATAAACCAATTATAAATTTAAGAAATAATATCACCAAACTACGACTGAGAGCACACAACTTAACCATAGAAACGGGAATAAAAGACAAGAAAAACGCCCTCTAATCTACGATTATATGAAGACTGCAATGTGAATCTAGTAGGAGATGAATTCCATATAATTATGTATAAGTACTATCACGTCATTTATTTTAGGCATTCCATGTACCTCGTTTTTCCTTTTTTGTATTGGGTATTTTTATATTAGGTTTTGTATATCTAAATCTTCGGATGTATTATGGTACATTATATTGTCTATTTTATGCATTATGCGTCATGTTATTATAAAAAATAAAAAAAAAGGTTTTCTGCTGTATATAATTTTCCTTCTGTTTTTCTACAGTGGCGTAATGAGCAAAAACGTTTGGGGGGGCTGACAAAAAAAAATCCGAATCACCCCCACTCTAACACAAAGACCCCGCTGAACGTTTCTCAAAGTGGGGTCTAGGGGCAAAGCCCCGGCGAGGTTCAAGGGGCAGAGCCCCCGAAGCTCAAGGGGTATGGGCATCAGTGGCAGATGCAGAAATTTCTTACCGGGGGGGGGGGGGGCACAAAATGGCATGGGGTGAAATATATTTAAAACGATGAAGCGACATAACGAGGCTTTAACGACGAGGGAGCGGAGCGACCAAGCAGGGGATGGGTCTGGGAGGGGGTACTGGCCCCCTCCCAGAGTAAGAAGCATTTGCAATTTCAGAACCAAATTAGACGCATTTTTAGGCACTTCCTGGAGTAATATGACGTAAAATTGCTTTCTCCTACCCCTTCCAAGAGTAAGGATCTTTTGCAATTTGAGAACCACATTTGGCGCATTAATGTCCACCGGCACTTCATGGAAAAAAAGAGGCCTTCTGATTGGTTAGAAGTTAGAGAAAAGTGATCTGTCACGTCGTGAGACGTTCTATAAATTATGCTTTGATGCCGCACAATGTACAAAGACGGTGGTCCGGTACTTCACCAGTAGTACTTGCAAAAATTATCTCGAGTGTTTAAACTGTGTCGTTATCAGGGGTGTCGCTAGATCTTTTTCAGTGGGGGAGGGGGGGGGGGGGAGGGTGTAGAGGCCGCCGATTACCGACAAAACGAGCCACCAATATTATTACCGACAAATATAAAAATGCCAATGTCCAAATGTCTACAAAATTAACCCTATAAACCCGGGGCCAGGAACTAAGTTATTTTTCAGTTTTTCCCCTCACGCGCAAAGCGCGGAAGCTTTGACACTTCATTAAATTATTAGAGAACGAAGACGATCCGTTGTACTGTTCTCGACTCTTAAAGCTTGTTTCGCCCCTCCCGCGCTAAGCGCGGAAACTATGACGTTTCATTTAATTATTAGAGAAAGAAGACGATTCATTGTGCCGGTCCCGACTCTTAATCCTTGTCTCAATTCAGCCCCCCCCCCCCCCCCTCCCGCGCTAAGCGCGGAAGCTTTGACGTTTCAATACATTATTACTCTTAATCCTTGTCTGAATTCATTTTCGCTCATCCCGTGCGAAGCGCTGAAGCTTTTACGTTTCATTAAATTATTAGAGAAAGAAGACGATTCATTGTATCGTGTTCTTGTCTGAATTCAGTTTTCCCCCTCCCGCGCGAAGCGCGGAAGCTATGACGTTTCTTTTAATTATTAGAGAAAGAAGACGATTCATTGTACCGGTCTCGACTCTTAATCCTTGTCTGAATTCAGTCCCCCTCCCCCGCCCGCGCGAAACGCGGAAGCTTTGCCGTTTCATTAAATTATTAGAGAAAGAAGACGATTCGTTGTACCGTTCTCTTATCTCTTAACCTTGTCTGAATTCAATTCCCCCCACTGGGGTATATGTGCAGTGTAACCCAGTGGCGGATCCAGGGGGGGGGGCGGGCCCGGGGGGCCCGCCCCCTCCCCTCCCCCCCCCCACCCTTGGGGAAAAAAAGAAGGAAAAAAAGAAGGGGAAAAAAAAGAAGGGGAAAAAAAAGGAGGGGAAAAAAAGAAGGAAAAAAAAGGAGGAAAAAAAGAGAGAGAGAGAGAGAAGGAAAAAGGGAAAGAGGAGAGAAAGGGAAAGAAAGAAGAGGAAGAAGAAAAGAAAAGGGGGAATAAGTGATCGGGGGGGGGGGGCCGAAAAAGCCTCGCCTCCCAGGCTGTCGCCTCCCCCCTCCCCCAATCAAAAAAATAAGAGAGAAGGAAGGAAATAGAAAGAAGTGATATCAGTTGCAATTTTTCCGCCAACAAGTTGTGGATCGGGATGGGGTGGGGAAAAATGCCTTGCCTCCGCCGCCCCGCTAAAAAAAAAAGAGAGAGAGAAGGAAAAGGAAAAAAGGAGAGCTAAAAGGGACAAAAGAAAAAAGAGAGACCGGGAAAAAGGTGAAAAGAAGGGGAAATAGATAATTTGCAGTTAATCCCGCCAACAACGTGTGGAGAAGGGTGGGGGCCGAAATGACCTTGCCTCCCCCCCCCCCCCCCATCAAACCTAAAAGAGAGAGAAGGAAGGAAAGGGAAAGGGAAAGAGGAGAGAAAGGGAAAGAAAAAAAGAGAAAGAAGAAAGGTAGGAGAGATCAGTTGCGATTTTTCCGGCAACAAAGTGTAGATCGGGGGGGCGGGGCACTGGCGTATTGATCGGTTTTCAAAAATAACATACATAAGACATACACATAAAAAAAACTCGAGGGGGGGGGGGGTTAACCCCAAAACCACCCCCTGCGTACGCGCCTGACAGAGAGTATCTCCTTCATGGGCATAGCCCCATCTTGCCACACATAATGCTGAAATGACATAATTTTCCTAGATTTTTCCTCATTCTTTAGTAAATTATACTTTTTTATGCGTTTGTAAATTAACAGCCAGGCAAGAAATATACTTCTTGAGATGCCTACATGTCAGGGCCCGTGGAACGGCGGGGATCGGGAGCCTCCAGCACCCCCCCCCCCCCAATTTTTTTTTCGAAAAGCATTTTAAAAAAGAAATAGAAAGAAAGAGAGCAAGAAAGAAAGAATAGTTAACTACCAGTGTCACAACAAAATAAGGTATCAAAAATTGCTCATATGTCCGTAATTAAACGCCTAAAACCCTTGATCTTCTGGGGGCTCCGCCCGCTGGACCTCACGCTAGTGTCACAAATAAAGTATAAAAATATGTTCATCTGACCGTTATCAAATGCCTAAACCCCTGAGCTTCCGGGGTCTCTGCCCCCTGGATGCTAATCTGACGGTAATGTAATGCCTAAAACCCCTGAGCTTCTGGGGGCTCCGCCCGCTGGACCTCACGCCAATCAGTGTCCTGCCAATGTCACAAATAAGGTATAAAAATATGTTCATCTGACCGTAATAAAATGCCTGAAACCCCTGAGATTCAGGGGTTTCCGCACCCTCGACCCCACCAGGGGCCCTGAGGCGGGCCCCTGAATGCTTATCTGACCGTAATTTGCCTTCAACCCATGAGTTTCCGGGGGCGGACTGACTATGCATTATGAACCATGATGCATGGCCCTACAGAGGAATTTTTCCAGTTGGGGACTGGGGGGAAATGCCATGAATTATTGAAAATGTATTGCATTTTCTTTGATTTTTGGTTTTTGTGGGGGCGTCGACGTTCCCTCGCGCTCGCTGCGTACAGTCATGATTCATTGGCTAAGCAATGACCTCGTTACTGTGAGCCCCCAGGATCAAAACCACGTCGATGTGCTATATTAGTGCTCTTTTACGAGGCATTAATCCCCATTACTGTCAGTTATGACTTAAGGACGTAGGTCCTCTAGTTGATTAGCATAGTAGCACACACATGCTTTAGCAGTCACGCAAAACAAACACTCTTCAATTGTCATTCAATAAAATCTGAGAATGTAAACTATTATCTAGATCCATTAGGAATAAATCATTGTCATAATCATTCAATAAATTGGGGTAAAAATAATTATTCCACCATTATGACCAACAGTGTATATATCGGGGTGGGGAGGTAAAGGCTTAAGTAGATAATGCCCCAATCTCATCTCTCTCTCACCTTAAGCATTTATATTTCTGTTAGACAGATTTTAAGGTACTTTGGCTATTTTTAGGCAAATTGAAAAATTAGAAATGAAAACAAAATTTATAGATTAATCTAAAACTGTGAAGAAAAACCAGATAGTTTGATTATTATTTGTTTAACTTTTGTTTCAAGACACTAGTATATCATCGCTACTCTTAGCTTTGAATTTGAATAATGGATTGTGAATTTGTTCTTAGTTTCATTTTTCCTTTTTTTTTTAATAAATATTTTTGTTCCCCTTTTTTTGCTGAATTCTTCAAACCATCAGGAATTATATTAAGTTGTAGGCCTAGTTATATCCCAAAATTTTCCCTTTTTCTGCTCTGAGTTATCCATGATATTTCAAAGAAAAGGCCAGTTATTTTTTGGATTCATACACTTGAAAACGAATGTCGTTAAAAAAAACTGTCAAAAAGTAGTTCATTTGATAAAAGAGTGATATCAATTAATTATCACAGCTTTTCAATCACTGTAGTACATGTACGTGAAAACGATTATTCATGCAAATTTAATCAAACAACTAGTTAGAACAAAATTAACAATACAATACATTTAAATAAATAAAGCAATATATACTTTATAAGAACAACATGTTAAGAACAAAAAAGTAAACTGAATCAATGGGGTTTTTTTTCATCAGAATTTTTATTACATGGACCTCTACATGGGTATCCTCATGTTTTCCACACAGGTTAGGAGAAAAGAAGGAATCCACAATATGTACATTTCTATAACTTTATATTTACATTAAAAATATATCCATAATTTTATGTACAGCTAAAGTATATTTCTTTATTTTTACAATAGTGAAGTAAATTATAGAATCAAGGTGACAGGTACATTTGGCAAAGAGATGCCTGGGACAGTCATCCCCATTGTTATGGCCTCTGTCTCTATTATATACTTTGTTTTCAAGATATTAGCTAAGAAGTTTGGCATCCATACTATACTTTCTAATGATAGAGTCAGCTACATTCTGTAGCTTGGGTGTAATACATATTGGTAAATTTTTGTCTCAGTCTTAAAACAGATACTTGCATTTGCAACAGAGCAATTGCTACAAAATCCAGGTCATTTTCATGTATATGTTCTGCATGACAATTAATCACAGTATATGTTAATTTAACAGTAGAAATTAAATTTTGTCAAGGTGATATTGAGTCAAAAGAAAATACCCCTACAACACTGACTATCAGCCATAAAACCATCCTAAGATTTGATTTAGAGTGTTGCTCTATAGTTGTTTGCTAGACAGTGCTCAGTAGGAGTAGTGGTTAGTGCTGTCCCAATGTGGTACATGCGGGGCCCTCAGTCCCATCTCCCCATTGGGTATCTTCGGCATGGGGAGATCCTTGCCGGTAAACTGGGGCAGGTTGCTGTAGTTGTGCATGTCCCTGATGCCAGGATAAACTGAATTGTGAGAAGAAAAAATGAAGGATCAAAATGATTAAATGTATGAGTGTAGCAGTGATATCAATGGATGCAATAGCTTGCATACACATGTTGTGTACTGTAGACCCCATTCAGTCACGAGGCATAAAGCTTGGTATATAGTATTATACATGCCGACAGCAATAATAAAGTTGGTAAGTCAGAGCTTCATACTGTAACTTGGGTCCAGTCTTAATTATTCTAATCCAAACACCTCCAGTTACGAATTCTTGAGTCCAGGGGGCGTTTCACAAAACTTGTCATCAGTGAAAAATGGCAGATTTTGTTATAAGCTACTGAAATCCTTGCTTCTGATTGCTTATCAGCAGATTTGTCACTGACTTTTGTCATTTGTCATTAAAAAAGGCTTCATGAAACACCCCCCAGGCCTGAACAATTTCAATCCATACCCCTTATGAAAAGAATAACAATTATATCTTGGCATCAAACTTCCCTACATGATTCATAAGTCATAATAATTCCTGATATTAACCTCAAGCAATTCAATATAAATCATAGAAAATGTGCTCAACTGTTCAAGCTTGTGTCTCAGTGTGACTATTTACATCATAATCATCATGACATACTTTCTAGTCACAGCTTGAGTTTATTTATATTATCTTATTCAGTTAAAGGGATCGGGAACTTTGTCTCAGGTTCTGGTTCTGAAACAAAATCCTGGATTTAGCTCATGCTGCAATGATAATTATAAACCTTTAGGTCCAGGAACCTCATGACTTTGACAAGCCGATCGCCTGTTTGATTATCAAGATATTTATGATTGGAAATCAAAATTTAAAACCCGGTTTCCTAACGGTTTTTATATCACTAGTCTACTGGGGAAAATGAGTATGGTAAAACCGGTCAGTCAAATATTTTTACTTTTTTGAGGCACTTCAGGATTATTTTGAAGCGTGATGTTTTGAGGGTTTCAATATTCCACCATATCACAAACACTGATAACACGTAGGGCCATGCATCTCAGATTTAACAATGTTAAACGATGCCTTTAAAAATTTACAACCTGACATTGGGAGCCAAACAGTACTGTATAAAACATGTCCTTACCTAACGGTGGTTGTGTCCTTTCGAAGGGCAGTTTGGGTTTCTGTTCTCGTTTGGGCCAGTTTGGATCATGCTCCGGGTAGATGTTGGTCATCTCTTGGATGTGTTCAAAGACACCTGGTTTGCTCGTCTCTGGATGATGAGGCAATCCTGAAGACCACATTCCAGTCTACAGGAGAACAAATATTATCATGATGAAGCAAAATGTAAGGGTTACATGGTTGCAAGAGTTTCAAGAGAGTTGATACAGATTAGAAACAAGAAACAAGCGTGTCAACAAGCCTCCTCTTTTATTCTAATGCTAAAGATTGGAAATAGAATAGTTGTAACACATACTTTGCAAAACGTGACGCTGATTTTAGTAAAGGTTCTCGGACTATTCTTAAGGAAAGGATTTCCCAGTAAAAGTCATTAAAGGCAGAAGACATGTTAGCAGAGATGTAGAAAGATAAAGACAGGGTAAAATAAATAATTGTAATACTAGAAAAAGGCAAAATGGCACCCATTGTAAATGCTGTTATTTTCTTGCATATTAGCTGTTTCTTAAATTCGCATTGCACTAGATTCAGCCCATTCAGAACAAGCATAAGAAGTCATGTTTAAATTTTTGCGGGTCCTAAAATTCGCAGACACCTACTTTAGCGCAAAGTCCGCAAAAATTAATGTACCCTGAATATTTTCGCGTTTACAGTATATCATTACAATCAATCAGCACATTTAGTATATATGCTCACACAAAGACAGCTTAGAGAAACTTACCATGGGTTGTGAGCTGGTTCCAGGGTAAGAATTGTTAGTAGCAATCTTAGCATTATTCAAATCTTTCATGAATGTTCCTGATCCTTTGGGTTCTAAGCTGATTTCGGCTGGTGGTCTGTGGGGACATAAAGAAATTAAATATTGATGTATGTCCATAATGCTTGATAATGACTTTGACCATCCAAATGAAAACAGAGAAAAAGTTTCATACAGAACTACATGCTATACTTTTGGATAAAAAAGGGGGAAAGAGGGAATGGCAGAGAGAAAGAGAGACGGAGAGGGGGAGGACAGAGATGGACAGACGGATAGAAAGTGATAGAGATTAGAAAACAAAATAAAACTACAATGACAATATTGTTCAATACACATTTATCATCACAACATTGAATGGTAAACTCTGTCTCAATCCCGTCAACTTGTATATAGAGAATAGAATCTGGGATGTAGTATTTTGTCTCAAACCCTTGAGATTTTGCATTGGGCCCAAAGGCACTAGAAAGAAAACTATAATAGTATATGGGTGCTTCAACAACTTGTTACTTGCAAGTCGTTATTTCTTGCAATTTGTATTTCATTTGAGTGTATTTAAACTTACAATATATCTCTTTGCTGAAGGAGTCTTTAATGTTGACAAGGTGAATACAGTATACCAGCATGGAACCCAAAATCTACAGAGCAAAATGTTTTGGGGTAATGTAACTTACGTTTGTGTTAATCCTCCAGCTGTCATCTCGGTATGTCCTTGTGTAATGGTGTGCATTCTCTGTCTTACCCCAGCATCAATTCCTGTAGTATCTGTTCTGTATAAGGTCTGCTGATGGTATCTCTCAAGTTCCTAATCAAAGAGCACATACAAATTGGTGTAAAGTTCTTTTTTAAAGAAATATATATAAAATAAATGCATTAAAAACTATTACAAATATAACTTCGGTTTGTGTTAGCTTTCTGGATTTACTTAAAGATTATCCATAAGATATTTATCTAAATCAGACAATATTTATTTCATTCACTGCTTCACTAGTATGAGGTCTTGAAATGATAAACAGGCTAATTTCAAAATAGAGTCATGCTTAGAACAACTGCATGTATAACATGAAACCCAACGCTACCAACAGAAATACCATCACGCTATCATAAACCTGTAACACATTTTCATGGTTTACATACAGCTCCCAATGTACAATGTGACAAACATGTTCAAGTTCCTTAAAGTCAATTTTCATTTCCAAAGATTCAGACAACAGAAATCTAGAAGAAAAAAAACCCTCAACTGTTGATATTCAAAGTACTCATCAAAATTCAAGACTCCTCTCGTTAACCATATATTTAAAAAAATTCCACACTACATACTCTTAAAGGGAAGTCCACCATGATATTAAGTTGGTTTTAATAGAAGCAGAAAAAAGGAGAGAATTTAAGAGCAGTGAAATTTTGTGGGCAAACACTGATTAATAATAAGAAATTTTTAATTTTTTGAAGGTGCAATCAATCAAACACAAAATGGCAACTCTGTGATGTATCGTGCGTGATACGTCAGTGTTGCCAACATAATGTCTTTCACTGATGAAAAGTTTAAAAATTCATAACTTTCCTATTTCTGATCAGATTTTCTCAAACTTTTTCTTGTTTGTTTCTCTCATTTTCTGCTTTTATTAAAACCAAGATAATATCAGGGTGGACCTCCCCTTTAGATACCACAACAGTTGAACTACAGAGCCTTTATCTGTTACCACTCACCTCAAGAGAAGTTCTTATATCTTCCACATGCTGTAACAGATGTCTTTCAATGTACTCTGGTTCATTAGTAGCTGCACTCTTTTGGCTACATGTTCTCTTCATTTCCTGCAGGACACTCTTGGCTTTCAAAACATTTGCCGTCAAAACTGAAACAATTAAGCAAGTTGGAAAATAAAAGTTTATTCAGACAAGCAGTAGGAATCACATTACAAGCAATAACAATACAAGCATATATTTGTGGATTGGATTAAATCTATTCCAGTTTTAAATGTTTGATTCTAAACATTTCAATGATTTAAGATTAAAGAATTGTTTACATACATTGTAAACAAAAAATTACCCAATAAAGTAAACTATTGGTCCTTGAAACAGGATAAGGTTTAATACTGGTCAACTTATCATAGTGTTAATACCTGGAACCAAATTGAAAAAGAAAAAAAAACTTCATATAACTCTTTTATGTTCCAAGACATTGGTAACAATATTGTTGACACAAGGAAAATAAACATCATTTTTGATATTCTACTAAAATATCTGACAATTAAGAAGATATTTCTGTCCTAAATGTTCTCAGTGCCTCATCTGGAATTGGAGATTCTCTACGCAGACTAACTACTCACATTTCACTAGTGGACCATCCACCCAGTAATCTTTATTCCCCTTGACCTCAGGTCGAAGGTCACTGACCATCTGACCCAGACGGTTCAACACGTCCCATGACCTCTCATCTATGACAGATTGCTGCCTTTGAAGACAGTTGAGACCCTCAAGAACACTGGTGCATGCATTGAAGAACTCTGCTCTGGTATAAGGTGTGGCTGGATTGGCTGAGGTCACGCTCATGATGAATAGTTATTGATCTGAAGAAAAAATGAACAGTAGCATGAAAACAAAATTTCTTTGTGTTTAATATCTTTATCTAAGGTCTTGAACTAAAAAAAATGGAACTACATGTATGAAGCAAAAGTGTTCAAATTAAGAAATAACTTTCATGGTGAAATCAAGTTTACATGTCATAATATGAAGGTATGAAAATAACTTAAGGAAACAAAAATTGTATCTCCAAAACTCTCTGTTAGATCTAACTTTATGATTACATTAAAGGTAATACAAAGTTTTGGGAAATTTTGAAAATTGGGTGGATAGTGAATCTTTACAATTTTGATATATTTGGATGCCCCTGTGGATGTATTATAAGCACTAAAAAAAATAACCCCTAAAACACTTCTGTTTTCGAGAAAAATTGAATATAAAAATTTACAGGTGCTCCCTGTAAATTTTGATAAATTTCAAATAGCGCCTACGGCTGTACAATGGTAGCTGCGACCATGAAAATCTCAGAATATGTAGTTGTGATATATAATTTCCAAACGGGAATAACTAATCGGTTGATTTTAGACAAGAAACATCGTTTCATAGCTAAATTAATATCTTGACCTTGAGAGGGAGCTATACAACATAAACAGTTTATTATTTATAATTTCATAACTTTAGACTCGATTTCAACAGGGACAACGATCAATGAATATTGTAGGAACGCATATGCTTCCAATATGTTAATTTGAACCAAATTCATGACCCCATACCAAAACTTTGTAATACCTTTAATAAGCAACTTTAGAAGAAGTGCTTCTTTCGAAAAAGGCCGCCAGCTCAGAAAATGATTTGTGTGGCTGAACATACATCAGGAAATAAGGCCATATAATGATTTCACTAAGCAAAAAAGATTATGAATTTATCCTTTTCATTAAAAATAATGATAATTAAAAAAGAACAGGAAGTTAGAGAGATACCTACATGTACAAACATATTTAGTGAGAGTCTCTGCAAATTTGTTCCAAATCCATGAATGAAGATTTGAACAAACATGACAAACATGACAACCAAAATGCATGATCCCTGACCCACGCCAAAGCCCAAGCCCCAGTTGTAGGAGTTGCCAGGTTTCCAACAGAAGGGATATTAGTCTATAAGGGCATTCTCATGATAAAGGGAATTGCTCATTCAATTTTTACGCATTAGTTCACTGTATGCAATGCTATGGGGGATTCCACCTCCGGGTCTGCCATAGACTTTACACTCAGTGTGTGTATGGCACTATGGTGGTGTGACCATTGTTCGTGCGTGACCTTAGTTCGCTATCTCAAAAAAAGCGGTTAGAATTAAAAACTCTAATACCACCAATGGAAAGAGGAATCTAAAATTACCCAGAGACAAAATTTTCTAGTGAATTGGGTGTGAAATCATGAAGATATTGACAAAAATGTTAGTCTTTTGCATCCATTCCGAAAAAATGTGAAGTTACTGACAAGGCCAAGGCAAGGGTCTCACAATCTTTATTTGGAGAGCAGATGTCATCAAAATTGTAAGTAAAAAGTGGTATCAACTGATTGTATGATAATATTGATAGTTTGCCATGCAAAATATGTCTGTATCTTATATTTGAGTGATTGCTTTTTGTGATAAATTTGCTGTAAACTCCCGTTCACAAATTAAGGTCTAGTTTTTTTCATGACTTTTTCATCAGTTGCAGCCAGGGCTCAAATTAATTTTTTGTCCACGGGGGCTCTTCCCCCCCAAAAAGAGCCCCCGTGAGCCTTCTCACGGGGGCTCTTTTAGTGTTGACGGGGGCTCTTATTTTAATACAAATTTCCATTGAATTGGTACTCATGAAACTCCTAAATTGCTTGTTTTTTATCATTATCATTTATTTATCGTCCACGAGCCGCGTAGCGGCGAGGCGATTTTTGTTGTTGCTATTTTGAACCCCCGTAGGACAGTGATGTTTTTCTGACATCTACCAACATACGGAGCATCGTCCACGAGCCGCGAAGCGGCGAGGCTATTTTTTTGGTGCTATTTCGAACCCCAGTGAGTGATATTTTCCTGGCATCTCACTCCCGCCCCCCCCCCCCACTCCGAGAACGGATGGACCCCATGCGTGTTGCCAAAATGTCCTTTTCGTAACAAAAGAAAAAGGTCGACCCGTATTGACTTTGCACACCGGACTTTAGCTGAAAAGGGGGGGGGGGGTGCTGAAAAAGGCTCGTATAACAAAAGAAAAAGGTCGACCCGTATTGACTTTACACACCGGACTTTTGCTGAAAAGGGGGGGGGGGGGGTCGCTTGGAACACACATATGCGTACCCTAAATAACACTGAGTGGGGGGGGGGGGGGGCGGGCATCTACTAACGTGCGGAGCATTTTTTGGGGTGCTATTTTGAACCCCCGTAAGTGATGCTTTCCTGGCATCTACTGACATCTATACTGTGTAGGTCTGGACACATGATGGCATTTTTCTATGCACATCACATTTTCACTTGGCAGCCCAAGGGGGAGGGGGGGGGGGGTAGGAGGGTTTAACCCCGTAAACCACCTAGATCCGCCCTGCAACATCTTTGGTCTTGTTCTTCTTCTCGATATTGATTTACTGGTCGAGGTACATAATTTGCTGGTCTTTTAGAATCACCAGATTTCAGAGGATTGACACTTTTCACAACAAAAAACTTCTGCATATTTCAGTCTTTGCGTGATCGTCTCCAGCTGCAGCAGATATTGGGCGTCAGCGTGCAAACCTGTACTACTGGCGCAGTATAGCCACTGCTGACGGCCGCACAATATAGTGCGAGCTTCCGTTTTTTTGTATCGGTAATAATCATAGAGATGGGAGAGATAGCACCATCTAAGTTCCATTTCATTGAAAATTGAAACTCAATATTATGTTAAAGTTATATCAGAAAAGATAATCTTTATTTTATAATTCCACGGGGGCGATTTTTAATTTTGCAAGCGCCCCCGTGAGCAACCTGACGGGGGCGATTATGGAGCTCACGGGGGCGAATCGCCCACCGCCCCCGTGTATTTTGAGCGTTGGTTGCAGCACATTCCGATTACGACATAAAATTTTGAGATAGCAATATCTCCGGGTCTATTTCAAAAATAAATTTCTAGTTGCACTTGTACTTGGTACTTGGTTGTTGTTCCTCCAAAAGATTCCTAGTGGACTTTAAACAGGAGGTCGTGGTGGCAGAGGGTGGACTTATTTCGGAAGGAGTGCTACTTTAAACTTTGGTGAGTCAGTCAGGGATACTAATGTCGAATCGAGATCATTCCATGCTCTGGTTGTGACTGTAGTTTGTACTCGGGTACTGACTGTAATCAAAAGCTCCGCATTCCTCTTGGTAATAATTTAACTAAATAAATTTGTGTAGAATATGATAAATCAGTGATCGAATATCAGTTATCACACTTCCTAAAAAAATCTAGATCTAGATCTAGAGTCTACATGTGTATTTTTAAAAATCTCTGTGAACTTGATCACCCTATTCGACATGATGTACACAATCGATGACCGGTGGCTTATTTCATGAGAAGTCCGGTCATTGGATCGATCTAGTCAACTGTCGCTTTCATTACATACCCAAATGTAAGACGGAAATTTCTGTTTATACCGTAATTTGCTAGCTAGCTGTGTAGCCAAGCCAGGCCAGGCGCAGGCCCAAGTTCCAGACAGTAGCGCGGTGCATACGCCATTGCCCCTCCCCAGTACAGGGGGCGGAGGCCGATTGCTTACGGCTGTTACCCCGGTAGTTGCAGGCTAGGAAAGTGATAGGAGCCGAGCTCGAGGCCGCGCCGAGTCCGAGGCGCTCAAGCTCGGCTGTTCATTTTGAATCCGCATATTGTGATTAATGCTATGAATATTGTCAATACTACGGGGAAAAAAGCTTTCTGTGAATTACACTAACCAGTAAACAATTATAAATGAATAGAAATGAAATAAAAACATAACTCACCGATCACCCAAAATCCTGCGGCTTCTGGAAAAACTAGGAATACGGTGCAATATGGTGAAATCTTCATTGGCTCATAAAAAATTACAAAAATAGATTAAATCATTTTAAATGTTCATTTATGAGCAATTAAATATATAAAATAGTATAAATATATTAATTGTAGTATTTTAAAATATTTATAATGACATTACATTACACAAAATGATATTTGATTATTATTGTTTTAAATTGGCTTTTATTGAGCAGCAGTTTGTTTGTAGCAACGACCAGCTGGCACGATAACCCACGTGTAATGGCATTGTATGTAAACAAACGGGGCGTTGACGACCACCGCTTATCTTTAGCAGCCAAACACCCGCAACTCATCACGATCGCATAAACATCACGTTGAATTTGGGCATAACAATACTTTAACATTTTCATTAAGTTGCATAGTGCATTCGTTTGATAGGACTTTGTTGACTTTCACCTTCGTTCCACCTTTGACGATATTTTGCTTGTTTTTCGACCGACATTGTTAGCGACAATTTCAAGGATTCGAGCAGACGCCACTGACCGTAAAGATGACCGACACTGTGCCTGTACCCGCCGTCCGCCCCCCAGTGGACAAGCCTATGCGACTGGTCGGAGTAAGCCACAGTAACAATAGCTACAGCTTGGTCGACCATGCATCTGCTAATGATCAACTCCACCATATCTTTTTGGTTGTAAAGCAGCATATTGCTGGTAAGTTGTTTTCACTTGTCCCCTCCCCCTCTCCATCTCTTTTTTTCTGTTTCTCTGACTCTGTCATGTAATTATGTCTATATGTGTCAGTGTGTGTATATTCCTCCCTTCTTATTCTGCATGTAATTTCGATTAATACAGGTAGTATTTATCTTTTAATATGAAGGATTAGTCCATGCATGCCTTTCAAGAACTGTTCACATCAAAGTTTTGATTCATAGATATTTTCTGCAGTAGAGAGTTGCTAGATATATTTGTTACGCAAAGCATTTTTTTCTCTGCTATATTGGTGAGAGGCCTATAATCCCGGGCCTATAATATGTTTAAATATTATTTCTTGATCCCAATATTTTGCATGAGTCCATGAATAAGTCATTCATAAAAATGTATTTATATATTTATTTCCTAATCTTATTCTCAGGTATCCTTGCTGATGTTCAGTATTATAAGATAGCTGAGCTGAAGAATGAGATCATTGCTCTTGGTACTGATGTAGCTGCTCTAGTAAGAGACAGGTCTTTTGAGGAATCAAGGGATAAATATCACAGTCATTTCTGGCGAGCAGATGATGAAGCTGAAAACAAACGTAAGTGACCTGAATCTGAATACATGTATATACTTATTTCTGATACTGATCAACTGATAATGATATAGTGCACCTAGAAGAAGAAATACAATATGCTAATACAAACTAGTGCAAATAATCTAAAGTGTTATACTGGATCTTTTTTTCCTGAATGCTATTGATTTTGTTTAAATATAGAATCAAGAAAATAGACAATAGTAATGTGAATATAAGAAACAAACTTTTTCTTCATTTGTATTGATGAAAAAAAAAAGGAAAATTATTCCAAAAGATTTTTTAAATCAAAATGAATCAGTATTTTATGTCAATTTGCAGTGTTCATTTATTGAAGAAAAAACATTTTCCTTTGTTTTTATGAAAGTCAATTTATTTAGATAGTTTTGTAAAATGAATAGTTTTTGACATATAATGTATGTTTGTGTTCCTTTTATAGGACTGATTGTGAAGTTGTCAGAGGTTGCCTATGCACTTCTTGATTACAAACAGAACTGTTGCACACAGAGTAGAGGACCCTATGCATTGGATGAAGCTAAGCTGGAAATACTCTGCAAAAAACACTTGTACGAATTACAGAATTTCAGAAGGGTATGTAACTTGATATTCCTACCTCATTAACATTGGCTACTGGTTTTTTAATAATGTAAAGAGAGACAGTAAAAGTAAAAAAACAGTCAGGAATTCTAATTTCAAATGTAAAGTTAATCAGTACAAAAAAGCCCCCCTACCCCCCAATCCACTTAAACTCAATGAACCACAACAAAGAAAGTAATCCCATATTGGAGAGAGAAATTTGACTGTTGCATGTATTCAGTTGTTGTTAAACATTTTAACCACTCTTATAATTCTGAAGTAAATGAAGAAACATATCGTATCCACATTTGTTACCTCCAGGAGCTGGCACAGTTTGTCAACACAGCCCGAGATCGAAATGCCCAGGTGACCCGCCTGTCTGCACCTCTTCAGTCACAACTTGAATGGTATCAGTACAAATCACCTCTCGATGACCCGAGTGTCCGCCGACCTTTGCCCTACGAGTGCACTCTGACCTCCCGGGAGACGATCCGCCCAAGAACAGAACCTCCAGAGGTGGATGGTCACATATCAGGAGTCAAGCATGTACCAAGTCAATGGGATGTTCCAAACTTATCAGGAAAACCAGGAGCAGCCAATTCAGGTATAGGATACATTAAAAACACAAATTATGAGTTCATAACTTCATACACAGTATTTTATCCATGGATCCGTAATTTGTAATATTATCTTATCCCTATAGGGAATAGCCTCCATACAATGTGATTAATATTTGTCTTTTTGTTCATGCATTCTATGTTTGCATTATTCATCCAATTGATGAATGATCCGTTTTAAAGATGTCAAAGGAAAGAAAGATAATGGAAAAAAAGAAAGGTTCTGTCAAGTGAAGTGTAGCTTGCAAGAACTAAATGTATGGAATATTATATGTATTTCAGATTAAAAGCATTCAAATATTGTTTCATTATTGATTTAGGATACTAGATGCCTATATTTTAGTATAAAATATACTAAAACAGTAATTAGTCAAACTGTCAAATACAACCATAGACTACTGAAACTTAAAATCAGCAACATATACATTTGAAACCAAATTTATCCTAGATGGAGGTTTGACAAAGTTAGCTAAATTTTGAAGCAGTTCCAAGCACTTTATTTCAATATAACCAAAACAAACAAACACCACTGAACAAGCATTTTTCTTTACCTATCCAGGAACCCATGGAAACCTAACAAGCCAGGGCCGGTATGGAGGCAGGCATATGTATGAAAGGAACATCAACGAGAGGAGAAAGCCTTGTGAGCAAGAAATTCAACATGTTTCAAGTCGATACAAGCATTATCATGGACTCTGCGAATAAGCACACAATATCATTTACTGAAGTTATATTCTATTTTGGTGTCATTCAAGGATTTTATACTGTGACGCTTTGACTGAATTTGTTCTCATATCTTCAATTTACATAATTGTTTGGTGTATTTGCATACAGTAGCCATCTTATGTCTGGAAATGCAATGTATCTTATTTTAACTGGACAACTTCATTATGTCAAAAGCAGTAGGCCTATAGCTAGATGTATCTTGCTGGCTAAAGTATGGATAGATGGATATGTTTTGCTTTTTCATGTTTGAATGAAAACATTCAACTTTCTCTGTACAATCATACTTAGTTTTTCAGCTTCACTAAGTAAAGGGGGACCTAGCTGTTATGAAAGAAAATTTCTCTATACAACTGATTTTTATGGTGAGGAAATAAGTTTGATGTGAAAAAGCATGAAAGCCTAAACTCAAAGGCTATTTGAAATAAATTAGTCGCAAATGTGTGATAGGATATCCAAATTATTAGCTTATATTATGCATAACATAGCTTATAATGCCTCTTTAATCTTGCATATATCCATTATTATGCAGAAGTAGGGAGTTAAGTATATACCTAAAGAATATATCTAAAGAACAAGCTTTCAAACCTTCGTAGATGATCAATGATGTAGACAATAATTATTTCTACTACACCCTCATTTTATATCATCTTACCTCTGTTTACCTGAGCTTAATGGATGAAAGAAGAAAAACAAATTGCCAAAAATAACAAGTCAGTCCAAACACATAAAATCGACTGACACGTATTTAGGTCTGAGTGATCTACTGCCTAATACCCTTGTATTATAATAATATAACCATGCCATTTCCCTCCAGAACATTTGCCTATTTTTTTGTAGCAATAGTTTGATGCTGAAAGTAACTTGTTTCTTATTTATAGACTAATTAGATATCTCAATGTACAGACTTTACTTTCTATAGTTGTCTAATCATGAAATTTGTTAGTGAAATAAATTATGGAAAGTTTTTTGCAAACTCATTCTGATGTTATCCTATAAATTAATTGAAAAATTTCACTGTCACAGTGTTACTTTGAAAGTAGAGTGATGTGGTATACACCGTAGCAAGTTTTATGAATATCTGTTTACATATAATTATATGAGGGTATATCATGCGTGATCACTGTTGTGAATTTTCATTTTTATTAAATAAACTAAATGCTGCCAAGATTGGATAGTTTATCATTGATTCCAGGAATCTTAACAAGTGATATATAATCTGTAATAATTTGATATACTTTTAAATGTAAAGATTTTATTGTAAATAAAGAAGTGAAGAAACCCTTAATTTATGGATGTTTTTTATTTTTCTGTACCGTTTTGTTTACGCTACAATGTGTTGATACATAAGTATGTAATTACTAGTAGGAATCCGGGCTAACTCGGCCCAGGGGACAACTTGGCCGCGATGCAAAAACTGTCATATGAGGAAACAGACAAACACGCTAAGAAATGTATAGATTGGAAAGGGAAAAAATGAAGTGATCTATAGGCCTACATAATGCGCACTGGGCGTGTCAATTAGGATCCAACTTTTAGATAGACACTGCAATCACTTGCGTGTGGGTGGGGGGTAGGGGGGGGGGGGGTGGGGCACCCGTCTTAGTGACTGAAATGAGAATCGGTAAGGAAGGCCCTGGGTATTAGATCGCCATGAGTACAGGAGGGATCATAATTCTTTTCTTGCCCCTCAGTCACTCTTCTTCTTTTCCTTTTCTCCTCCGGGCCCCTCTTTTGTTTTGTTTTACGCCATTCCATGCGGGGGGGGGGGGGCTGATATGACCCCTGCTTCCTCCCACCCGTAGCTACTAGCTACGCCAGTCGATCAAAATACACACCACTTATGCTGCATGCTGTATTGCAAATTAAGACTGCATGTTCACGTTTTTAGAATATGGATAGGAGGGGGGAGGGTATATAGGCAGGGGCGTACGCAGGGGGGGGGGGGGGGGGTTTGGGGGTTCAACCCCCCCCCTTTGGTATTTGTATGTGTGCAAACCCCCCTAAAAAAACGTAAACCCCCCCCCCACCCCCCTTTGGATTTTTTTTTTTTTTTTTTTTTAATTAAAAAAAAAAATATATATATATATATATATGCCCACGGCTAACCTAAAAAAAAGGTGACCTACCCCCCCCCCCCCCCCCCCCCCCCCCCAACGAAGAAAAATGTCAAATTTTCTAATTTCGAGACCAAAAACCCACACTGAGCGACTTTTCGGCCGGCGCGATTTTAAATTTTTCGGGAACAAAATATTTTGGGCCCGATTTTAAACCCCCCCCCCCTTGAAAAAAAATCCTGCGTACGCCCCTGTATATAGGGGTATGTATTATAGGCCTACATCATCAATCATCATCTTCATCACCATCATAATTGCAATCATCAACCTTAATCCTATATCATTATCAACGTTGCCGACGTCGTTGTCAATCGCAAATTTTGTAAATAAATGACATGGCACGTGCCCCCCCCCCCCTAAAAAAAAAATAATAACAAATTCCAAGATCGGTTGAACTTTTTTAGACCCCTCCCCAGGACGTCGATCAATTATATGTCTGTGCCCCCCCCCCCCCCCACCCCTCCCCCCCGTCCCCCAACATCAAACTCTGGCTACGGGCCTGTGTATAAAAAAAACCTGTGGGGAGGGGGAGGGGGGGGGTACTCACATATTAAGACATACGGGGCTGTACCGCTCTAATGGATGACTTTTTCCACACAAAAATCCCTAAACACGGGTTAAATGGGTCTGTTTTTTCAAAATTTCGAGAAAAATCCCCCAAATGACCGTTGGATAGGGGTTTCGAGGCTTGAGCGGCACACCCTCGATCAAACCAAATTTGAGTACCCCCCCCCCCCCCCCCCTCCCCGGAATAAAACCATTCAGGATCTTCCTATTCATCTACCATCTAAATAATTATTTCACAGCTCAGATGGCTTTCCATAGTACTCACTCATTAGCGTTACGTTGCCAAGCATCAAGGACACACCGTTACAGGCTTCCGATACGAAGTAACATCCTTTATTGAGGTATTGCATTGCATATTTATACCATATTTGATATCATAGTTATTAAACAGTAAATCTGTCATTACCCATACAGCATTCAGTTTTTCAGGATTCATAGCCCGAGTTTTCCTCGGTTGTGACGCAATGTTTACACTTGGGTTTACAACAATACAGTCCCACATGCGTATTCTTGTGATGGATTATTTTATTTTGTTTTTGTTGTGAATTGGCGGGGGGGGGGGGGGGGGGTCATATCGATCATCGAACTTGCTCTATATAATATCTTCTTTTGTTGCTTTTCTGTCGGTTACATTTATGATTTAGTAGAAATGGTTATCAGAAAGAAGAATCCAAACACTGATTTTCTTTTAAATTGTGAGGAGACATATCCAGATAGTCTAGATTAGAGTACCTATATATAGAGAGTAGCGACATAGGGGGACCGGAATTTGATGGTCACGTGACTCCTGGCGCCATTTTGTTTCACTCCGCAGCGCAGCGCAGCGCTATTAGTCCATGGGCCAAGACCAGAAATTTGGGTTATTGGTACCACTCAAGGTGGCAAGATCTACTTATGGATTTTGAAATGTCCTATATCTATACATAATATTTTGATATGATAGCATTTCCGAATGGACAGCTTAGTCATATAATCAGCAGTTTCCATGGCAACACAACAATAAAACCGGTATTATTCAAAGAAACAGTTAAAGTCATTAACAAATTATAAAAACACTCTTGAATGCGTAAAAATGTACAGTTTAGAATACCTCACCATAAAGGAAAGTAATGAAATGCAATTTACATCACCAATTATAACGGTTACCATGGTAACGACCTCAGAATGGCCTAAATCAAGGATTTTTGAGTAATTTCAGTAATATATTACACAATATACTCATTCAAGACAAGTTAAAGTCCCCTTTCCAAAATAATGACACAACTATATGACTAATACATCATATAAGCCAAGAATATGCTATATATAGTACCTTCCCATTATTACCATGGCAACATGAATTAGAGTTAACAAGATGCCCTGTACGGTACTATATGCCATATTTTGGCTATATTTTGGCATTGGAGAGGTGTTGAAAGTTCATTTTGGTGTCTATATCCAGGTTTTCAGGCCCAGAGAATGAAAGTTTAGAATACCTCACCATGAAGAAAAGCAATGAAATGCAAATTACAACACCATTTATAACGGTTGCCATGGTAACGACCCCAGAATAGCCTAAAATCAAGGATTTTGGAGTAATTTCAGTAATATGTTAGACAATATGCCCATTCAAGACAAGTTTAAATCCCCTTTCCAAATTATTGAAAAAATATAATGACTAATCTATCATATAAGCCAAGAATATGTAATAGTACCTTCCATTGTTACCATGGCAACATGAATTAGAGTTAACAAGATGCCCTGTACGGTACTATATGCAATATTTTGGCTATATTTTGGGATAGGAGAGGTGTTGAAAGTTCATTTTGGTGTCTATACCCAGGTTTTCAGGCACAGGGAACACAGCTAAAGCATTATTTTGAACATTAACATAGGACATCACCGCTATTTTTCATACATTTGCATAAAATCAGAGCAAAATGACCATGAAAGTATTCTGCCACTGCATATTACAAGCTGTTTCTTAGGGTTTAGAAAGATATAACATTGTGATGACTACATTAGATGCCAGAAAACTTCATTTGATTGTATGCAATGCTGGAACCAGCACAGATTCATCTCATTAATGACCATTTGTTTGCTATTGTATCAAAACTGTGAAGACCCTGGGATGTATATCTCTTGGCATGTTATGCACACTGTGGTCACCCATTGAGAAGATGTTTCAAGATGCTGGACTAAGGGACCTATGTGTAGAGTCAGGTGTCATCGCTATAAGCTCCGTAGCTGGAGTGATGGAATTCTGCAAGTACAACCGTGCAGTCAAGTTGTTGTACGAGGCATTTATGCGACAGGCATAAAGAAAGGTTTACTTCCCTGTCTAGAAACTAACCACACTAACGACCAGGTTCACCTGGATGAAAGCCTCAAGAGTCGTGAACAGCCTATCTGAAGATGTTGCGTAAGTGAGAGGATTGAGAATCAGTCCTTTGAGCCCATCTTCAAGCTGTTTGATGTCTACCTTGATTACCCGATACAGGAGAATCGGACCCTCTCGGCCTTTTGGATGTCATAATTATGTGGACATCGTCGAGGTTATGGTAGGTCTGGTTTGGGCATTTAGAGAGGGTGTCTGGGTTTTGATACAATAGCAAACAAATTAATGAGATGGATGATCTGTGCTGGTTCCAGCATTGCATACAATCAAATGAAGTTTTCTGGCATCTAATGTAGTCATCACAATGTTATATCTTTCTAAACCCTAAGAAACAGCTTGTAATATGCAGTGGCAGAATACTTTCATGGTCATTTTGCTCTGATTTTATGCAAATGTATGAAAAATAGCGGTGATGTCCTATGTTAATGTTCAAAATAATGCTTTAGCTGTGTTCCCTGTGCCTGAAAACCTGGGTATAGACATCAAAATGAACTTTCAACACCTCTCCTATCCCAAGATATAGCCAAAATATGGCATATCGTACCCTACAGGGCATCTTGTTAACTCTAATTCATGTTGCCATGGTAACAATGGGAAGGTACTATATAACATATTCTTGGCTTATATGATAGATTAGTCATATAGTTTTTCAATAATTTGGTAAGGAGACTTTAACTTGTCTTGAATCAGCATATTGTGTAATATAATACTGAAATTACTCAAAAATCCTTGATTTTAGGCCATTCTGAGGTCGTTACCATGGTAACCGTTATAATTGGTGATGTAAATTGCATTTCATTACTTTCCTTTATGGTGAGGTATTCTAAACTGTACATTTTTACGCATTCAAGAGTGTTTTTATAATTTGTAAATGACTTTAACTGTTTCTTTGAATAATACCGGTTTGATTGTTGTGTTGCCATGGAAACTGCTGATTATACGACTAAGCTGTCCATTCGGAAATGCTATCATAACTTTTTACACGTATATATGCCCAACAAACAAAAAAAAAGTACAAAGGTTTTGCCACCTCTGGTGGTACCAATATCTGGTCTGGCCCATGGACTAATACATGCACTGCGCGCGCGCGCGGTAGACCGGGCGAGTGAAACAAAATGGCGTCAATGCGCAAGTTGTCGCTACTCTCTATATATAGGTACTCTAGTCTAGATCTATCATCTAGGCCTAATCATCAGCCAATGAAATTATTTATGAATAGGCCTAGACCTACTGAACAACTAAATAAAATTGTCAAGATCAAATGCATAAAAACCCTTTCATATAGTTTATTATATTGTATCATATTTGCAGGTCTTGTTGATCCAAGAATGTACAAGTCGGTAAAACAAGAGGTAAGGTTTCACTTTACTAATACTATTAATTCTAAAAGGTAGATCTAGATCTATGAATCATTTAATCAATATACATGTTTATACATCAATGAGTTGAAATTGATTTTTCATTTACAAGCAAATGGAGATGTTGTGTGATATAGAAGATAGAGATTTTATTTAGATCAACAAATAGATCATTCATAAATCAACAATTTGTTCATCTGTTTGTTGCTATTATTTGATCAGATCATTTAATACTGCCATTATGTGAATCATGTTGTAGAAACTGTAACATAGAGAATGTTATTATATGCTCTGAACAATTATTAATACATTTCTTTTTAGCTCATGTTGTCAAATTGTTGACCTTGTGATTTTTGTTTATTGTGGATTGTTTTGATATGCTTTAATATATTTTTACTCCATCAGCGTTTGTTGAATGCTGTAGAGGTTGGAGACCTTCAAGAGATCACAATCTCTCTTGATCTGGGTGCAGGGATCAATGATGTACCGGTAAGTGGTCAAAACATTCCAAATTTTACCAAATATATCCAAGGGTTATGATTTAAGGGGAAGTCTACCATGATAATAAGTTGGGTTTGATACTAGAAGTAGAATATTTCTATTTTGTCTACCTTTTATTTTGATGGTTCTTTTATGATTATAAATACAACTATATAGTTTCTCATATATATACGTATTTTTACAATGTGTGACCCAAAACAATTTTCATGTATTCTTGAGAATTTGGATGAATAAAATAATTGAATTGAATTGAATTGAAAAATGAAGGAAACAATATGTGAAGTTTATGGAAAGCCCAATAACAAAATGAGAAAGTTATGAATTTTTTAATTTGCAGGCGATCAAATGCAAATTGGCAATTTGAAAAAACTCTTCATTTACTCTGCACAACTATACAAATTTATAACTTTCTGATTTTTATTTGGATTTTCCTCAAACTTCCTTTTTCTTTTTATTCTGCTTTCATAAAATCAGTTCTAATCTCCTTAAGAATTTTGCCAGGATTAGACAGGATTTGCTGTAAGGAAGACCTCAGATATTTGTTCTCATCTGTTGCTAATTTAGAGCTGCAGTGAATGATGTTGTATTTGCATTGATAACATGATAACATTACGCTATGTTTGTATTCATTAAGCATAATCACATTTGTTAGAAGTGTATAAAATAAATTTAATGTAAATAAGTTCATAGTATGATTTTCGTGAATCAAAGACTTTTAGTCCTCATATAAGGTCCGCAATTGTCCTTTTTTGATAGTATGTACATCATAAAAAATTATATCAATGCTGTGAGATTTTGTTCCATCTCTCATTATCTATCGTTCTCTCTCTGTCTATCTCTAGTGGGGAACAGAGTCCTTATTGATGAGAGCAATACGATGTGGGCACAAGGAGGTCGCAACATTTCTCATCAAAAAGGGCATTGATGTTAATTATATTTATGTGGTGAGTGTAGATGCATTCCATTAATTAATAATCCTCATTTAGTAGCTTAAAATGATTTATAGTGTAGCCTATCTGTTTGGTATGATATATTATTATTATAGAATTTTCACTTTCAAAGAGGATGTTGGTCATTTGCAATCTATAATCAGTCTAGATAACCTTTAACACACTGTCAACCAGAGAAAATATTTCTGTGTATGGAATGTTAGGATCCAAACTTTTCAGAAGTAGTGATGGATTGAAAGAACAAAATCTCCAGTTAGCATCATTTTTTTAAAGTTTGTACTGCATCATGTTGAAGTATATGCATTCAACAAAACTAATATTCGTAATTGCCATATTTAATCAAGTGTGTGGAATTTGTAACACATACGAGTTGCCACATTCCAACTCTAGAACACTGTCAGTCTTTCCAAAAAATGCTATGAAATTCAAGGGAATTATTCAGAGCTTTCTTACTTTTATAAACCATACTATTACGGACTCATAATTGGTTCATTATCTTTGTGTATTTTTATCAGTCACACTCTACACCACACAATTTTATGAAAAAGTTTTTCACTGTAATATGATACCAAGATAATGACAATAGGATACGATTACACAGTCACATGATATATCAGGGACTGAAATAGTAACTCTGCATGAAATTCTTTCCTTATATGACTCCATTTCTCTATCTTTAGAAATCAGACTCTCCCAGAAGTGAGACGAAGAACTACAGACAAGAGACTGCAAGAGAGTATGCAGAGTTCTTCAAAATGCCCGAGATTATTGAGCTGATTGACGCGCGGCGGATGATACTTCAGGCAACTCTGTGACGAAGATGTTTTTTTTCATTCCAAACTCAGTTTTGGGGACATATGTGACCAATTTGTGGAGTGTAAGGAAAGAAGCTTGGGTGTGTTCACATTATTTCTACTGAATCTTGTTCAGTGTAGCTGTTCAGATTCCTAGTGTGGTCTTGACTGTCTTGGCTCTATTCACACTTCAATTATTCTCGTGAAAGAAAGCAAACTTGAATATCACAATGGTTTCAGACAATATATTAATCAGTTAGGCCTTGTTCTTGTTTACATATGATGTGGTCTAGTGGATAAGTCTCTGGAATGTGACAAGGTACATGGTTCAAATCCCTGTCACAGCAAGAGATTCTGCATTTGCCGGACTCAACCCAGGTGAGCTAAATGAGTGCCTGGTATGATTATTCCTTGAAATGCACTATGCATAGATAGGGAAATAATCTCCAAAGCTTACAGGGATGTGAAATGGGCTATACGAGAATAGAATTTTTTTTTTTATTGAATCATCTCAAGCACTAGCGAAAGAGAAGCTATTTAATGAGCAAATGAAGCGCAAGTGGGAGTTTATTAAAATAACTGCGAGTGACAAAGGCCTTTTTACATACTCTAGGATATTAAGATTTTTAGTACAGATTTGCGACATGCAGATCTGTTCATATTACATTTTGCTACACATTTTTAGGCACTTTACCATGTTATGTATGAACAAAGCTTTAAGAGTTATCAACAAATATGCCCCAATATATACTGGAGGAAATGTGCAATTATCATGTAATTAGCAAACCAGCAAAATTAGTGAGTTTGGGGGACAAAAGTTTTCTTAATGATCATTTATCCATAATGTACAATAGGTGGTCACACATGCACCCTTAAGAAAGCTTAAATTTACATCATGATCAGCTTTTTAAAAGTACTTCCCGATAATTTCTCATGAAATGAAATTCTATTTTTGTAACTCAGTAATAGAGCATTATAGTGATCATATTTAATGTTTATTTTTTTCATGCCCTTAACATGTATCTACGCATCAGTATTGTAGGAGACAGAAAGTATATTTTCCAGGATGATATTTTGTAAGTTTTCAAAGATGTTTAAAAGACGAGAGCAGATCCTAATTTTGAAAAATATTACCATTAACTCATTAGAAATACCATATCATAAAAACAATCTAATATTTTCACATTTCACTCTTTATTTGTATTTGTATTACATCTCTTTATAGTGTATAAAATGTTTATGATTTTAGAAAAAAAATATTAAGTGGGTCCACTCCTTTTCTACTAATACATGTAGTTTGGAAAGGATAAAAAAAAAAATGTATAAACGAATATACCCCATTGTATAATTTGCTTTGATTTGATTTGATTTATTGGTTTCTGCATCTTTTTTCTTTTTTTCATCATACATTTTCATGAACATAATATGGTTTGATACAATATTTTAAGTGTATATAATTTTATACAGATAATAAACGAATTTAAACAAATATATTGAATGCAGGAGGGCTACAGAAATAAGCGAAGTAGCTTGACGTGCCAGCAATGTTCTCTCACTTTCAAGTTAAACATGCTCTCAAAACAATATAAACTGTTTTTCTATGTAAAATGTGGAATAAATAAAAACTTCAAACTCCAAAGTGAGGAGATATGAATAACAACTCAAACTTTTCAGCACAAATATTTAAAAGATTCTTGTTTAATGACTAATCGAAGCAAGCTTCTCAGTCAAATGACGTTCAGTTGGGCTTCCACTCCCCCCCCCCCCCCTTCCCAAACACACAAAAAAGGTGAAATAGATATATGCCATCAAAGTTTGACTTGTGTTGTAGATATAAGTGCTTCCTCCCTTGTAGTATTTCAACACCATAAGTATAAATGTGAGGTGAATCATTGCAAAAAAAAATCTCTTTATTTGTATTTGTATTAAAGCTCTTTATAGTGTATACAAATGTTCGAGATTTCAGAACTATTTGGTATTCATGATTGATTGATGATTATTGTTCATATTTTATACCTTGGGTGTAAGTGAAAAGTATCAGATTTTGTGTTCTGTTATAGGATTTTTACATCAAGATATTTATCCAGCAGCAAAAGAAATCATTCCTTTTGAGTCTTCTCAAAAATAGTCTGTAAAAGCCCGTGATGAGGAGCCTTTCCTTGAGAGTTGATCGATTAAAACAAATTATGACTACACAATTGTTTTATTTTCACTAATGGTAGTAGCAATGCGAAACTCTGTCACTCTCTCTGACTGTCGCCCTATACCCCCTCTATGTCCCACCGTCATCACAACAACATACATAGAGGGCAGGTGTCTCAGAAGGTATATCAAATGTTGATCGTGTTAATAACTAAATTATTTCCAACTTTCCTTTGGAACTGTTTGAATCGGCACTATTTTGTATGCTATTCAACAAATCGAGTTATGATCATGATGGTTGCAATCTATTTAAAAATTATTATTCCCCCATTTCTTTCTTTCATTCATATGTATATATAATATCCCTCCCTCTTTTTTTTCGCCTGTTTCTCTTTTATCGTCTCTCTCTCTCTCTCTCTCTCCCTTTCCCTCCTTTGTCCTGTCCACTTTCTTCCTCTCTCTCTCTCACCATTGTCTCTCTCTTTCCCTATTTCTTTCCCGTTTCTGTTTTATCATCTCTCTCTCTCTTTTCTCTCCCTCCTTTGCCCTGTCTACTTCTTCCCTCTCTCTCTCATCATTGTCTCTCTCTCTCTCTCTCTCTCTCTCTCTCTCTCTCTCTCTCTCTCTCTCTCTCTCCCTCTCTCTCTCTCTCTCTCTCTTCCCCCTCTCTCCTCTCTTTTGCTTTCTTTATATGTAATCAACCATAACTTGCATTTGAAAATCAACATTACTTATTTTCTGAAAAAGATTGTTTTCTTCTTCTTCAGTGCAGTGGGAACGCCCTGTTCTATTCACGCACATTGTCGTCATGTAAACAATGACTAGTCATCTATCACCCGTGGGAACTCCTCTTCATTTATTTCACAGGGTTCCTTTTTGTCTGGGCTGGCCAGTCAACTGGTCACTCTACATACCACGAAGTACTCAATCAGATTAAGAATATTCTTTCAAACGATTTTCATCACAGTGTCATATTCATTACACAAATCATGGTTTTATAATTAAATATTTCCCCTTTCGTATCCTTCTATTAAAATTATTGTATTTTCATTCAAAAGTAATGAACAAAGGAATCAATACTGAAATAATGATCTACTGGAGCATATTTCTGTATGCATTTGCCATTGTCTATGTTCATGCGCATTGAATATAATATTGATCAACTATGTATTTGTATATATATGTATGTATATGATACAGTTTGGCACACATATCTACCGAGTGAATATATAATTATGAATGAATAAATAATACTGACTAGACTTTTGCTTTCGCATTGGTTAAATTATTTGAATTTGTATTGTATGATTCATGATATAATGTCTAATTGTGATTATGGTCATCTAATTAACAGGTGAAAGCCCCTTCATTAATAATCTATCATAATACATGTATATAATAATATAAACATGCACTGAATGTATAGATTTGTTTTTAAATCCTTAGCGCGCCCATACATCTCTCTCTCCCTCTCTCTCTCTCTCTCTCATTCTCTCTCATTCTCTCTCCCTCACTCTCTCTCTCTCTCATTCTCTCTCCCTCACTCCCTCTCTCTCTCTTTCTTTATCTCTCTCTCTCTCTCTCTCTTTCTGTTTCTGTCTGTTTATGTTTGACTCTGTCTCTTTTTCTGCATTGTTCTCTTTTCACAGTAAAAGTAATGTGTACTTTCCTTTCTTTTCTGTTCATCTTTATTTCTCCTTTTCCTCTCTCTAAGCCTATCATATACTTACTTTTATGTCTGGATATACATGTAGTTGTTCTCCCTTTAACATTGCAAAGTGATATATATCACCCTCCTGACTCGCAATCAAAATGACATTTAATTTTTAGCTATCATAAATTAAGGCTTCTCTCAAACTAACGACTACTGTATGTCAACATTTTTTAATGAAAAACACCTTTGTCATTATCTGTGAACCTACATTGTACAGATACTTTTTTGTTATGTCATTTATTTTCTCTATATTGTTTTGTTCACCATTATCTATTTCCCATTGTTTCGCTTTTTTATGGCGAGTTTTTTTTTCCCGTCACGCCCCTTTGTCGTGATTCTAATAAAGAAATATAAGCACGGCGAAAACATATACATAATAGATGTTTTTCTGTACATTACTGTTAATTTTGTATATGATTATACGATTTTTTTTTAAAGGTTGCTTTATTCATTTTAGACTAATAAATAGTCTGCCATCACTCGATCAAAAATAGAGGTTGAGAAGGGAGACGAGTTCAATTATACGACTATACGATTTTTGTTATTTGTTTAATGGGTTGCTTTGTTCATTTTTGGAATATAAATAATTTGCCTTCACTCAATCAAAAACAAAGATTGAGAGAGGAGACGAGTTCATCTGACCTTTCTGATATCGATCCTAGTGGCGTAGCTTTACATGTTGCATTGGGTACTTGCCCCTATCATACATACATACATACATAGGCCCTACATATTGATATTTATATGGCGCCTTTACAGAGAGAGAGAGAGAGAGAGAGTGAGAGAAAGAGAAAGGGAGAGAGAGAGAGAGAGAGAGAGAGAGAGAGAGAGAGAGGGGGGGGGGGGGATCTGAAAACGATTCAAGCTAGTATTGAAAAGGGGTAAACTTTAATATGTATTTCGAAGAATCTTTCATTTTTATAAATAATAAAAAATCATATATTTAGTCCTGAAATGAGCAGTATTTTTCAAATACCAGATGGTAAAAAAAATCCATAATTTCGTTTCCCATACATCATCATTTCCAAATTTCAATGAGAATCGTTGACGTGTGTTCAATATTGTTTCATTAACTATTCCTCTATTATTATGTAGATGAATGATTTTTTAAAGAAAATGTATATCATGGTTTTTACTTTAGAAGCAGACGAATAATCTATGCGGTGTCAAAATATACACAATAATGAGAATAATTTGTTGCGACTTTCATAGATATTAAGGGGTATTTCTAAAAGAGGATGCACAGTTCTGAGACATTCCTCTAACACACGTACATCAGGCGCGGATCTACGGGGGGGGGTTTAGGGGGTTTAAACCCCCCCCCTTGGGCGGCCCAAAAAAAAAAAAAAAGGAAAAAAAAAAAAAAAAAAAAAAAAAAGAACGCACGCTGTAGAGAGAAACCCTTTCAAGTGCAAATATTGTGAGAAGATATTTAACTCATCTGGTAACTTAACCAAACACATGATAACTCTGGATATAACTGTGTATTAAACTGTTACTTGATTTAAAAAGACGTTATCATGCACTGCTTTTTATGGTCTCCATTGTGTTAATAGATGCCAGGAAAACATCATTTACGGGGTTCAAATAAACACCCCCAAAAAAATCGGCTCGCCGCTTCGCGGCTCGTGGACGATGCTCCGCATCGTCATTATTTTGGTCAAACCCCCCCCTTAGCAAAAAGCTAGATCCGCCCCTGTACATTTAGGAAAGAGTGATTCGGTGAACCCGAACTGAAGGTCACTGCGAAATATTTGTATATCCCTGAACGAAATAGACTGATTTTTCCCTCTAATAAAAACTAACCGTCAACATTTTCACGCAAACGTAATTAATAGTCCCATATAAGGCTTGATACTTTATCGTACATACATGTACATGCACTTCGATAAGCCCCCCCCCCCCCCTCCCTCCTCTCCCCCTCCCCCTCCCCCACCTCTACCTCATCACCTTTGTTCCATTAGACGACAACATAGTGCAGGGATCGGTCATGCAAAAGTTCATTGCCATTTATTGTGCAAGTATGGCTAGTTGACGGGGAATCCCCAAATCATTAAAGATAAAGACCAGATTGCACCCACGCAGACGAGGTCGCCATGACAACCAAATTGAGCGTTATTGTGCCACCATGTCGTCCGGGAAACATTATTGTTCAATGTAATAAATAATTTTGGTTCTGTATTTGAGCATATCATTGTTAATGTCAGCCTATCGCCTGATTTAGTCTAGTATTATTGTGTATTATTTGATTTTAATAACAAAAATTGAATTCGTCAGGGAGGTGCCTGCTTTGTGACCTTCGCGAAGTCATGAAGGCTGAAAAAAGTGTTTTCTAGAGATGTTCCGACTAACCCATTGAATTAATTGAAGAAGAAAAACCCTCTCTCTTTTCGACATCTTGAGTATTTGAAATATTTATTGATCTTCTCAACATTTTGGCGATATGGAGATAACTAGTAATAATCACAATAATGATAATGACGTTCACCAACACAATTAATCTGATTGAACTACAAGTCACCTAAAAACAAGATACCAAACATTAAAATCAATCAACAAAGGATGTACGAAGTGAATGAATGAATGAATAAATTAAGCAATTAAGTAATGAAATAATTAATAGTAAATAGTTATAAAAATAAATACACAAATAAATGAATGAATGAATGAATAAATTAATCAATGAATAAAATCAATCAATCAAAGGGAAGAGGATTTTTTTATTTTTTTATTTTCATTTCATTTCATTTATTTCATTCTCCATAAAAAAAACATTAAAACATACAAACATGGTAAACAGATAAAAGATCGATTGCAAGAAGAAAAAAAAAGGGAAGGAGCAAACAAAATTTTATGGGAATGTGGGTTAACAAAAAGGGCAATTAGCCTTATGAACGTCAACCCCTTAAAAAGTATACACTGTATTGCTGAGAAAAGAAAAAAGGAAAAGGAAAGCAGAGAGAATCTAAACACCAATACAAAAGAAGAAGAAAAGCAAAAAACGATTAAGAACGATTTATAATACCTTTTGTCCATTATTCAGATGAAAATCAAATTACTTGAAAAAACAGTCCCTGTTTCAAGCAAGAACTAAAAACTTACACGCTCTTGGGCGTAATCATAGTATCAACGTGTATAGGGTAAATGATAGCAAAAGCTATCACTTTCCTTCATTATAAAACGATACGCTTTCCAATCAGACGCGATCTGTATCTAGCATGACAAAGTGATACATTTTTGTTAGAGGGGCCAAATACTTTGTGATATTCTTTTCCTAGTTGGTCTTTAAACCCAAAACGCACAATGAATAAACTATCTGTTTTATGACGACCGTTACTATGTACACAAATATGATCTTTATCCCCCCCCCCTTTATTTCTTTCTTTCTTGTAGGCAAACAATCTGATATGTTTGGGAATAATGGCATTCATAATAGAATAGCTCGGAGGAGGTCGATTCGTTTATTTTTCACAATTGTCGCGACAGCCCAGGTAGCGAATATGAACAGCACTATAATGAATTCTAAGTACATGTATGTCCTTTCTTCAGTCTGTTGTATCGACAGAACTTTGATTTACAAATGACTGTCTCTTGTATTTGATTTCATCAGCTAAATCCAGCGGCGTAGCCAGAATTTCTTGAATGGGGGGGGGGCATCATTTTGTTGTGTTCCAGTGCGATAAATCTTATGCTTAGATATAGAATTCTACAAGGCAAGGGATCGTATCGACTGAGCAAAAAAACACTTTGAAGTATAAAAACGTGACATCTCGATAAGAATAGCAGCTTATCATAAATCAATTTCTGACCCCCTCCTTTCATGGGGGCACTTACGGTGGCGCTAATTTTTTTCTGTAGGGGACACGTGTCCCAGGCTTCTCTGGACCCAAATGTTCAGATACAAACATGTATGAATCGGGTTTTCTGAATCTAATAATGTATTTTGTGACTATTGATAATTGATAAGTATGGTAGAGAAAAGAATGTTATTCTTCACCTTTAAGCGTGTGGGGAAGTAAACCAACCAAATAAAGAAGTTTTTTTTTTTAATAGAAAACAATAAAGTTTAAAAAAAGCTCAATAGACCGACAGCCCATTAACCGACAAAATAGAGTAATACACGAGGAAGGTAGAAAATGTCGGTTTGGCGGGCTGTAACCAGTAGCTTAATCCTTAAATAAAATGGGGGGGGGGGAGTGAAATAAAAAGGCAAATATGAATAATCATAGAGAGGGGCAAAATTAGAGAAAACACTGAATATTACAGAAGAGAAAGAAAGAGAGAGGGAGAGAGAGAGAAAGAGAGAGAAAGATAGAGAAAGGGGCAGGCTTGTGTTAGGATGCAATGAAGAACTGACGGGTGGGGTGGGGGGGGGGGGGGGTATTCGAATCAACGCCAAGCGTTGAGATCTCCTGCTGGTGTGCATCAGAGCCAACACATATAAATCACTGTATTTACATGTATCATAATGTTTAACTCGCTTCAGCAAGGCTGCGCTTGTCTCTTCCCTGTGCCTATAATGTTATGCATTTGGCTATTGGCCCTTACGTTTTCTACATGTAGATGACGTCATAGAAATCTTTCGCGTTTTCTACACAAGCCTGTGCTGTTCCTGATCATAAAGAAAGTGGCATTGATTAAGAAAACATCAATACTTTGGAGAATATTTGTTGTGAAAACAAACGGCGTGAAATAGAAGCCCAAGACCTTGACTTCGATCCACAGAGAAGGTTGGTGGTGCTGTATGTGTTCTTACCAGGGAAATAACTCCCCGAGAAAACACCTGCAAGAGTCGGACCCGTGTGGAAGCTAAACAGGTGAGTTTTGTATTTTCATGAACATGTTTTCTATTTCTATGGACTATTAGACCGGGTTTAGAAATCAGGATAGACTTATTATATCACTGCTTAAAACCATTACCCATTTTTATTTTGTTATTTTAGGCGTAATTCGCTTTCCCTCAAGCGTGCAGTCCACTTCTACGCTAAAAAAAAAACACTGATTCACATGCATTTAATGTATAATGCATGTATTGCCATTAAAGTCTTCGTTTTGTCTTTTTTATATATCTTACAGAAATTATCGAGAATAATAATGATGATGATGATGATAACAGCGTACAAAAAGTGTAAACATTTGCTGTAATCTATTGCTATTAGACTTACGAGCATCTGTCATTCAAAGTTTCATTTTCTTCTATTTGTTGACGTTAACAATATTCATATACAAGTGTAGAGAAACATGAGTTAATCCAAAATTCTGGTTTATGTTACAGATACGGAGGTTTAAGATCACATGAAACATATACATGTAGCTTGTGTTGGGTATGCTTGAATGATGATATATGATGATAATATGAACGTAACTATATGTGTTCTGAAATGAAACACAAACTCTGTTCAATAAAACAGATCTTTAAGAAAAAGGATTACACGGCCTCTATACCTCTGTTGACGTATACTTATTTTCTTGTATCCGTACACAATGTAATAGTTGTGTCCTTCTCTCGGTAAGCATTAAGCCCCAGTAACTATGATATATTTCAGTAAGACATCCAGTTACCAAGAAACATTTCATTCAGTATTAAGAAAGGGAGAGATCGTAAAACATTTCTAAGGAATCACAATGAAGTATTTGGCTCAGCTCTTACTAGTACTAGTAGACGTATCCATGTGTGCATTTTTCCTGTTTATCTTTTCTTTACTCAAGCCAATCCCTTTTTTAATGGTAAGATTTTGCCTCTTTTTCCTTCGTGGAATGATACAAAAGAAATAAATTCCTATTCATGTAACGTTTTGGCTACGCTATTATTCCCTTGTTTCCAATGGTATTGGTTTATCCAACAGTGGATTAACCAGAATGAGCAATTCCATTTTTTGGGGTTTGATTTTGGACTCGAAACTCTTAAAAAGGAGAGCGAAAAATGGTTTTGGTATTATACGTGAGCTCATGCTATTCCACATTGCAATACTAAAAGAAGAGATTTCTTTGCATGAATTTCATTCCGAGTTTTGGAAAATATAGGATAAAGCTATCAAATGTAGAGAAACACTAAAGAAGAATGAAGAGATTTTATGATCACAACAAATTTAAACAAAATCAGATTAAGGCAAATCAATAGCCTTGCATCTTTTTCATAGTATAGGAATTTCTTCAATGATCAGAAAACTTTATGCAGTTGACCTGAATTTCATTTTACTCATATTCCCATATTTTTACTTCTTCTTTTTCTTCTCCCCCTCCCCATTTTCATATCATCCTCCTTTATCTGCTTTTTCCTTTTCTTCGTCTGAGTTTCTGCTTCCTATTTGGTTACAGCCTTTTCTTTTTCGGTCTTTTTCTGAACGGTATAATTATATAATTATATCTATCTTTGTACAACCTCATTCTTAAACAGTTTCCTATAATACAACTGTATTGCAACCTGAAAGCGTATAATGACGAAGTGAGGAACATAGAAACTATAGTTTCATATGTACATAGATCCACTTGTCACCTAATGATGAAATCTATATTACACTTGTTGCACATCATGTACTAATTATACAGGACACGGTGTTTGAGGGAGGCGTTTTTTAAATAAATCTTTGTCATATTTCATTACACCGTCTTAAGCAGCGTAATACAACAACTATATCCTGAGTCTGCAACCCTTCTCAATTTCATCACCCATCGACTGAATATGGTTCTTAGAAGATCGTGTTCAGTTTGACCTTTGACATCGTTACCAGGGTGATGGGATTATTCACCGCACTTGGAATTGACCTCTTCGTAGAATGATTTACACTCATTCATATTTCATGTATTATCAAGGAACACCGAATACGTATCTGTATAGATAATTGGTAACATAATATCACACTAAGCAGGGAAACATTATTATCGTTATTATTATTGTCATTATTATTAAACATATTACTATCATGATTATCAGTATCATTATCATTATGGTTATTGTTAATGTTGGTAGTATAGTAGTAGTCGTAGTATCAGTAGACGTAGTCACAGTAGTAGTAGTAGTAGTAGTAGTATTTATTTCCGTATAAAAACATAATAACAATGCATGAGATACGGTGGATTGCCCACATTCAGCTTAGGGAAAGCTGTTCTTACGTGGGGTCCGGAACAATTACACAAACAACATTATCTGAACAACAGTAATACATTTTGGCAAAGAAAAAAAAAGAAGAAGAAGAAAAAAACATTTCATAAAAGCAAATAGTAGTAGTTATATAAGTAGTAGTAGTAGATTAGTAATAGTAGTAGTAGTAGTTGTTGTTGTTGTTGTAGTAGTGGTAGTATTAGTAGTAATAGTAGTAGTAGTAGTAGTAGTAGTAGTAGTAGTAGTAGTAGTGGTAGAAGTAGTAGTAGTAGTAATAATAATAGTAGTAGTAGTAGTAGTAGAAGTAGTAGTAGTAGTAGTAGTAGTAGTAGTAGTAGTAGTGGTAGAAGTAGTAGTAGTAGTAATAATAATAGTAGTAGTAGTAGTAGTAGTAGTAGTAGTAGTAGTAGTAGTAGTAGTAGTAGTAGTAGTAGAAGTAGTAGTAGTAGTAGTAGTAGTAGTAGTAGTAGTAGTAGTAGTAGTGGTAGAAGTAGTAGTAGTAGTAATAATAATAGTAGTAGTAGTAGTAGTAGTAGAAGTAGTAGTAGTAGTAGTAGTAGTAGTAGTAGTAGTAGTAGTAGTAGTAGCAGTAGTAGTAGTAGTAGTATAGTGGTTGTGTATTGGAGTCATTTGTCAAGGGTAGTACATAAATACTGCCGTCTACCCCAAACTTGTATTTTCATGATGATAATCATCACTCGGAATGATTTCTCTGTGTAAATGCTCCTTATGATTTTCTGCTAAACGAATCCAGAACTTAGACATATTTTCTCTGCGTACAGTGATTTATATTGAATTAATATGTTTACCACTTTCCAAAAAACAAACACAGTCTAGGTATACAATAGAAGATTTCTTACGATATTAGAAACTCACATATCCCTGATATTAGTAAGAAAACAAATTGGAGTAATGACAAAACTTGGGGCCTGTATCTTACAGGGAGAGTGGATAGGAACTTACCTGGGCCCCGGGCACGTGTCACTACCCCCTCCTAAAAAAAGGTAGAAAGAAGAGGAAAAAAAGGAGTATCATGGGCTGATGAACGCTTTTCCCGGGCTTGTGCCCCCCCCCCCCCACCGCCCGCCCCCTGCCAGAGAATATTGGCCTCGCAACTGCTGGGCTATCTAGATCTTTCTGCTATAGATCCCTGCAACTGTAATTAAAATTTCTCCCCTGCTTTAGCACCTTATCATGACGGCTAAGCTACAGCCGAGATAATTAAATGATGATTTGTATTAAGCGCAGTAGAGTATATCGCAGCAGCTGCGTTTAATGGACATATTCTTATTATTTTTACTCATGGCCCCAACTTCTCCTTTACCATAAATGCACCATCCCCACATATCATCGAACGTGTCATGATGCAACATAACATAGAACTTTCATAAGTTTACGACATGAAAACCTTTTAGCAATTTGGCACTGGCCATGGTCAATTTGAACCGCCTAAAGTTTGAAACTGTATGATTCTTTTTTGTATTCCTCTTCTTTTCTCTTTGTTTATTTCTTTATTTTTTTAAGTCAAAGAGAACAATACTTTAACAAAAATTTCGATTCATAATTTTTCCTAGAAACAAAGTATTTGTCAAGTTGGTGACACAACAAACAACGTGATATCATGCTTATTCGAATACTTGTTTAAAAGGCTTTTAGGGCAATCTCGAGCATCATAAAATACTTCATTAATATAAAATACATAAGATTTGTAAGGCGCCAAATCCACTTGACAATCAAATGCTCATTTACGGAGCTTGGTGCGTCTGTTGTAACCATAGCAACATAAGCTCAGGTTCCGGCAGGTGTGTTGCAAAGAATGAATTGAAAGGCAACTAGCTCATCTTAGCAGAGAGTCTCGTCTTCCACCTCGATCTCGATCCCACCTCCCTGCAGTGGCGTAATGAGCAAAAACTGGGGGGGGGGGGGCAGAAAGAAAAGTATAATAAACAAATAAGTGAGAGAAAAAAAACGGAAAATCATGTAATTTCATCAACATTTGTAAATCACTTGTATCGAATTAGAAATTAACCGTTTTTTAATTGTATCGGTAGGGACTCCCGCCCCCCCCCTTCCATCAGTACTTTTATAAACCACGCAGTGCGAGTCCCCTGCATGGGGCAAACGCGGTTCCAGAAGAATAACTTTTGGTCGAGGGGCTTGTAGGGGGATTAGCGGTATTCATTTTCTACCCGTGCCTCGCTTAAATTCATTAATAATCAAGATCTTTTTTCTTTTTTTTTGGAGCCGCCAAACCCCCTATAGAGCTGCTACTTGCCTCCTGTCCTTCCAGCAATACATGATCAATAGTCTAGATTAGAGATGAATCATTTAGGAACCTACCTACGTTCTTGCTACCCCTCCTTTTTATGCACCCCCAAAACACACCTAAATAACAAATCGGGAAACGCTTGTTTATGAGAAACTAAAGCGAGATCGATATAATAGTAGTTTTCAAATGATGAGGTATGAGATTGTTTTATTGATGTGGAATTCTGACCCTACCTTGATATTGGGGTATTTTTACCTTTAAACAAAAATCGAAATCAAAACGATGGAACGATACCTTGGCTGGTGGACAAAGATTTAAAGAAGCAACAATCTGGTTAGAAATATGGTTGTTAAAATAAAAAAATCAAATGAAGATGGAAAGAAAATCATAGAGGAAGTATCATTTTTTAATTCTTTGAGATTGCGGAGGTAATATACAATGATGGGCGAGGGTGCAGCTAAAAAAGAGAGGGAGGGTCGGTCTTAATAGGTATTTAAAAGACGAGATAACAGGGTTATTGAGTAAGGGGATAGTGAGAAAGGGTCTTGTGCCATCTTTTCATGTTGCCCTCTCTCCATTTATTTCTCTTTAATTCTCTTTATCTCTTTTTTTATTTGCTATTTGATGTGGAAGGCGCTCTTGCCATCTGAAGTTACACCATCGGCAATATATATTTCTAGTTGCAAAAGGTTTTCAAAAGTTCATGTACTCTGACTTTAGTCTCCTTGAATTGAAATGGAATGTTATTATTGTTATCCTCTCATAAAATATGAAACTCGTGTATGTCTATAAGTCAAGTCACGTCGATCATGGTAGATAAAGAAACGTTGGACTTTACATAATGGAGGATAAAGACTGTAGAACGTACTAGACTTGTTGTAGCTCTTGTTTCAATATAATAAATAATACACATGCATGTTTTGTAGCTCTGCTTTACAATACCATAACAAATATTACGTATTGTTCAGAACATCATAAATTTTCATTTTAGTTTTACAATCATTACGTGCCTAGTTAAATTGTCCTGGATGCAATAAAACACCACTTCGGTCTATGCTTTATAAGACCATAACAAATATTACTCTGTATATTTCAGAGTCTCATGTTCTGTTTCGGTTTGTTAGATATCATGTTTATCAGGAGACTGTATTTCCACAATGGAATTGTCCTAATTGTCCCTGATTATCAGTCTTGTTGTATCATGCATGTATAGTCAACTTGAACATGTATTTATTACACGTTTAATGCCTCAGTCACACCGCCAAACCGATTCCATACCGATCGACCATTGGCCAATGTAAGAACATTTCGGTCTGTCGTCGGTCTGGTGTCGGTCTCGTAAGTGTGACTGGGATATATTACTTTAATAACTCTGTAATATAAATGAATCGGTTACCCAAGCTCACCGCCCTGCCCCTTTGGCAAACAAACCAGTGAAAATAGATATTTGGAATCCGTGATTCTTCGATTCACGGTGTCAGATTTCCTCTCGACTTATTATTTCAGGGTATATTATATCATATCATGATTAATCATGCGGTTGACATTAATATTTTCATATTCTCCCTCCCTCCCACCCCCTCCCTCCCTCCCTCCATACCACATTATTTGACATCCAATTCATTTTTTTAGAAACATTAGGCCTACTGGTCGAAGAAGTCATTAACTCTTGCTACACATAACTATTACAGTATTATTGTACCGCTGAATAAAATATATAACAAATTCTGTGTTCAAGTTCTCACGCTTTTCTACAACAAATTTTATCAGATGATTTACTTCCTTATTTTCCCTTAGATGGTTTATACTAGTTGGTCGATGGACGACAGATAAGAATTGATTGCTATCGATTGCAATCGATCACTTCGATAAGGACACTTCTCGTCAGAGTAACACATTTCAACAATCTAACTCTCAAAGGGATCTTTCAACATGTGTTCTATCGCTGGTATTAAGGTCTTACTTTTCATCGAGAACTTCATATTTTGGGTGAGTACTGTTTAGTATAGAATATCCAATATATAGCTAATAAGCACGTACGGTTGTTTTAACTCGTAAATGAAAGCGCACAGAGGCGCTATGCAGGCGCGGATCCAGGATTTCTTAGGGGAGGGGGCCCAACTTTCTTCATTTTTGTTTGCTCCCGAAAATTGGAAAATCGCGCCGGCCGAAAAGTCGCTCAGTGGGGGGGGGGGGGGGGGGTAGTGAGCACATTTTTTTATTTTTTTTTGGTCCTCGAAAATTTTTCAATTTGCACCCCCCCCAAAAAAAGGTAAAAATCACGTGATTTTACATGATTTTTTTCTCAAGGGGGGGGGGGGCCCGGGCCCCCCGGGCCCCCCCCCCCTGGATCCGCCACTGGCGCTATGAGTGAAAATTATATCATCATCTTAATTATTTTTTATCAGATGAAACTCGATATATTGAATTTTGAAATGAAAAGGTGGATACGGTATAGCAGGAAAACAGAGGCAATCATTACTTTATCGCATCATCATATAAGTAAATGTTATTCATGGTTTGAGACAACTAGTCGGTTTTTATCAACTCATATACTATCTTGAAAGTTCTTGATTTGTCTGTGCAGGTTATGTGCACTACAAAAATTTGAAATCATTATTACATTATTATTACAATTAATGTCCGACCACGGCTTCAAATTGTTGCCGCTAACTGCAATATATTCCCACACCATAATTTATACCCTGAAGTAACAAAATATATTTTGACTAAATATAGTCTTTTAAAACCTGCTTCTGGTTTATGCTATTCTTCCTCAGTATTGACGAAGACATGTACTTTGCTTCGTCAATCCAGATACTACATGAGGAAATACATTTCAATGATAACTGCGTTGGTGTTATGACAGATGTCGTTTGTGTAGGTTTAAGCAGTAGCATTAAACAAAAAAACAATTAATTTTGAAGCTTCAGTTTCAGTCCAAGCAGTTGAAATAAATAGCCATTAGGTGACAGAAATAAAAACAGTGTGAAATTGATATTGATGACTATCAAAACTGAACATTGCATCTCCGAGGTAACAGTCAAAGGTAAGTTTAGCACCTGTATGCTGTTTGGTGTGCATAGAAACTATAAGTATTGCGAGACGCTATTCAGCCTATTATAGCATTACCAGGTTGATAATTTTTAAATAATGAACATAAATGCAGAAACATAACAAATGACCTATAAGCAGACATGTGTAGTTTATTTTTGGAGGGGGAGGGGTGGACTTTGGATAATAGACTAACAAATTGTTTTGACTCTTTCCCCTGACAGCTGATTGGAAGTAGTCTCCTAGGGATCGGTGTATATCTCCTAGTGGCTACTAGCTTACCTGGGATTCTACAGTTCTTGCAAGGAGCTACGGTAATTTATATACTAATTGGATTGTACCCCCCCCCCCCCCCAGCTTAGAGAGAGAGAGAGCGCGAGAAAGAGAGAGAGGAGGGAGAGAGGGGAGAAAGAGAGGGAGAAAGGAAAGAGGAAGAGAGAGAAAGAGAGAGAGAGAGAGAGAGTGGGAGAGAGAAAGAGAGAGAGAGGGAGAGAAGACGCACCCCATGCCTCCACCCCTCCCCTTACCTTGGATCTGCCGATATTATTTAGTTTGGTTGTTACTCCTTTTTTCTTAAGGGGGAAGAGAGTAGGGGAGAGGGAGGTCAACGATGAGGATTAAGGGAGAGGGGAGAGAGAAGGGGGAGGGAGGGAGGGAGGGAGGGAGGGAGGGAGGGAGGGAGGGAGGGAGAGGCGGTAGAATATGATTTTAAAGATCAACTGACATAATCATGATAATACATTCCATTAATACCCATCACATATTATGACGAGTTGAACTGCACTCTCTCGTTTGGCGGTTTCCCTTTTCGTTTACTATATCACTAGAATTGACCAGAATGATTAGGAAACTTATTGAAATGAAATCCATGTTTCCTTCAATAAACTTGTGGGTGACTAATCTACATCTTCACATGGAACACATCTCTCATCAGCTTACACAAAAAAAATGCTTCAAATACCAGGCAGACGTCACGTTGTATACTATCTTTTAATAATAAATAATAATAAAAACGGTGCTTATAAAGCGCTTACCACCAAAGTCTCTAAGCGCTATAACAAACAAAATACAATGATAAACAACATAAATATGCTTGTGTATGAATGTATTAATTTGTCACTTATTATCGATTTGATATTTGACATGATAAAATGACAATACGGGACAAATGGAATATCAACTTGAACATTAATATCATTCTCATCGTAACATTCTTATATTTTTAATGATGCCCACATAGAATAAAGATGCCCTCAGTACCTTTTGGTTTTCTTTTAATATATAGTGACCATTTTAATGTATAACCTGTCCTTAATAGCACCTGTTTGTGACACCCTCTATACAAGCAAAGAAAGTAATAATTTCTACAGAATATACCAGGGACTGTTGTCAGTCATAGCATTAGAATCGCATGGCGAATAAACGTAATTTATGCGCACGATATGGAGGGAAATTGGTAATTAGTCATAAACAAACAATGATTAGTATTCTTTTACAGCTCATACACGGATGAGTACAGGAGTCTGCGTAACGACCTTGCGATAGCGCAAGTTAATTGATGAAACAATTATGAGAGTGATATAGAGCGGTGAGAGAAAGAAACGTGGTATTCATAATTAATAGACCGCTGGGTTCTATTGATTTCCTGCTAATTGACTGATTATAAAACGATGGTGGTAATATTAACTTTTATACAACACCGACGTGGATCCTTGTCATTTGATTGGAGGATTGTTGGTCACATGATATTCAATAGATGTTATATTGCTCGGGCGTGCATTTTTGGTTATATGCGCCGTGCATTTTTGGTTATATGCAGACCGTGCGTACCTCTCTGCCGTGCGCGTTTCCCTGCGTGTATCTGACGAGAAGGCAATCTGAATGTAATCGAGAAGGCTTGACTCCAAATTTAATTTATCTTTAATATAAGGAGTAAAACATTCTTCGATGTTGTATAAAACAAATAATGCCATTCATTATTTGTATAATAATCAGTATATCTATATGCCCGGGTATGACGTCTCCACCGTCCTGTTCGCAGCCTCACTTCACAGTTTCTTATGAATCATATTGATGAATCTCAAAAATGACAAACTATAAAATCGTATATAAGATCGTATATACCGAGTTATGTTAATGTTCCTTTTAGAAATGTAACGCTAATTGAAGGAAACTAATCATTGATATAATCAAAAGTTAAAACTAAAATTTCTCAACACCTTGTGTTATCTGTGATCTCTACACTTGATAATCAATTTTCTAAAAAGAGTTATTCATTTTAAATGCCTGTGAAAAATAAGATATTATTGGAGCATATTTAAGCTGGGTTATCATGAAAAGCTTCGTATATTCAATCGTTCATTCCTCATAATTATGTAGCACACAAGATTTCGTATCCATGCCCTCTTACTCTACAGAGCGGAAATTATTTTGATTATACATGTAGCTGTAGTGTATAAATCAATGTATTTCTTCATCAAAGATGTCTACAAAAAAGAAATGGCACGACTCTGTCCTTTCTGGAATATAATAATTTATTTCTTCTTCTTCTTTTTTCAACATTAGAATTACATTGCATTTATACATGACGTTCATTTACATTACGGATCAGTCCAGTAACACTGTGCTTCATATTTTTCATCTTGTGCAGAATAATTATTATTCAATTATCTTCCACATATGCTATCATTTCAGACCCTGTGCTATATTGCTATTGGTGCCGGTTCGTTCCTCTTCATTCTCGGTGAGTTTTGTTTACTTTATAATGACGTCAAGATGTAACAATAAAATGCACAAAGTACATTATGTTCCAGTCACACATCCGAACTGACTCCGAACCACCCGTTTTTTTTTTTTAATCTAATAGTTGTCGGTCTGGCGTCATTCTACAAGTAGTCATTGTGACAGCGGTGTAAAAGTTATACCGATTAGCATTAGAAAGGCGAGTGAAAGGAATACAAAAGAAGATGATGGGTATAATTATTCAATTTGTCTCATGTCAACATTTCGATATGGCTACTATTATAACAAATTGTAGATAAACTTAAGTCAAACAAACAACGAAATGTCAATAAATGATAGAATTATAAGGTTTCCTTCTTGTATATACATGTAATGTTTCTAAATCGCCTGGTTACAATAATCAGGACCATGAATAATCTCGAATGCATCTTGATAATGTTCTGACGGGTTCCTTCTATTGTATTCATATTCATGCTTTGAAATGATTTGATTTTATGAAATGATATATTTTTTTAACACCAAATAATGGTCCTAATGAATAATATTTGAAAAAAGTTTTTAAGTTATTATGAATGTGTGGCTTAGGAAACATAACAATACAAGGTTACATCTTTGTAGTCGTTCCTTTTGTTACGACGATAATGATGATGGTGCTGGTGGTGGTGATGGTGATGATGATGATGATGATGATGATGATGATGAAGATGATGATGATGTATTGATGTTCTCACTCTCTGATTCAGGTCTTCTTGGATGTTGCGGAGCTGCACATCACAATGACTGTCTCTTGAGATCAGTAAGTAAAAGTTGCGTTTATCAGCCAAAATAAATATACGAATATCGAGCGGCTCTAAAATGCCCGTTGGCGTTGCATGCGAAGCGTCATTTTGATGACATACAATGTAGGATTGCGTCACCAAAATGCTTGGTCTCTGACGCTTGCACCATTATTATGCGAGTGACATCGTACGAAAAGTGACTGCAAACTATAGTGAGCGTATTGCTTTGAATCACTGGCGCATTTTACATTCACAGGCTTGATTAGCCTAATATTATGTAATAACCCAATCAGAGTGACGCTTTGGTTTATCATGCAATTTTCCATTTGGATGTAATGAACATGCTCTCACAGAATTGCACATTAATTTTGCCGGGCGAAAATTGAACTATCGGGTTTATAACATAATTTTGATAAAGAATAAAGTCGTTTGAGATTGTTTAAAGCCATTTCATATTGGTTCAAGAGCCGTTGGTGTGTTTAATAATATTGAAGAACAAAATTGAGTTTATTATCAGTTTGTCATGCATATCAAATTAAATCGATTGATAACATAACTATAGGTTTCTTGTAATAACTTTTTCCCTTTTCCTCCACAGTATATTCTTGTGCTGGTCTTGTTCATACTGGCTGAGATTGGAATTGGCATCTACGTTGGACTAGGCTTCGGCACAGCGCAGGTAAATCACTAGGTGCTTAACCCTTTTAGAACAGGAATATTTTAAGGAGCGTGCACTTGATCAGTAAAACGTTCTTCAAATTGGCAACAACAAATAATATTTTTTCTTCATTTAATGATATATTGCTCTAATAAATTGTAATATCTCTGCAAAAAATAAGTATGGATAAAGACTTCATTGATTTTTTTTAATAGCAAATTTTGATATTAAAGAACCCCAGTAATTAACCAATTTGAGATTTTTATAGCACATTTTCCTTAATAAAATGGCTTGCATCACATGCAATATAATTATGAAAAGAAAGTTGACATTATGAGTGCAGTTTTTTTTTTGCCCCTTTTCTCATGCATATGGTACACTGTCTTGTACACTTTTATGCCTCTGTATAAAACGTTATTGAGGCAAACCACGAAAGGGTGAACGCCTGGTAACGGAACCGACGTGTGTCCCCCACCCCCGTTGTCCCGCGGCACTTAATTTCTATGGCTTCTTGAAGCCAGAGAAAGTGCCCAAGATGGCGAGATGAAAAGTACTAATACTGAGATTACGCAAGAAACCCGTAAAGTGCCCCCCCCCCCCCCCCGCACACACAATTATTTAGGAACCACTAGCAATTTTCTGTTGGTATATCCCTCTTTTTCATTACTTGTCAGGTACCGAATAAAAATCCCCAGTTTAATATCCTCTGTACTACTCGTTTATCTCTTTGGTATACAAAAACTATATTGTCATCTGTTCTATTTACGTAACTTTAAGAAATCACGATACAGTTTTGGGATCGAAGTAAATACAAAGGATTCAGGACTGCTACAAAGAGGATCTTACGGAATGTCCTGATCCTTTATCTACACCAATTACTCCATCTATTATAACAATAATGCTTCTTGCTTCAAACCCTGACTGTACAGTTACTGCTACAAGAAAATATAGCATAGGGTTTCTTCATAAGCTGAATGCTGGAGTATTTACTTTTCATGAATGCTCACTATCATCACAGTTGTGTTCCAATTTATCGGCCCTAAGCCTGTTAAGATCACCGTGTGCTAAACATGGATGGGGCCTCGTTCACCCTTCAACTTATCGACGACGAACAAGACGCTTATTCAAAGGAGGACACCGCAGTAAAAGCAAGTATGGTTTGCCGATCCGGGTCATTACTGGGTTTCCTTCATCTTCCGATGCACATATATATACACATCCTGAGTTTGTGAAGACGTCTGTGCCCAAAAGTTGCAACATCAACTTGATTACATTGACTGATCAGACTTATTTAAAGGATGACCATCTGTCGTTCTGTATGTTGAATGCCAGATCACTCCGAAACAAATCTACAGAATTCCAGGATTTTATATTGGAAAAAAACTGTGATGTTGTGGGAATCTGTGAAACATGGCTTACTCCGGATGACGATGCAGTCATCGCTGCCATCAAGCCTCCTGGGTACAGCTTTATACATCTCCCAAGGGCATGTAAACGTGGAGGTGGAGTCGGCCTCCTTTACCGCAGTGAATTGAACGTGATCGTCAACCCTCCATCAGATTTTCAATGCTTTGAAATGTTGTCAGCTACCTTGACTTCCAAGAATACCAATGTGGACGTTGTTATCATATACCGTCCTCCAGGTAACTCCGTAAAGTATACAAGTTTTCTTGACGAGTTTTCAAGCATGCTAGACGAGCGATTGCTAAAACCAATGTCGCTTATCATCACTGGGGATTTTAACATTCATTTTGACAATCTGTTGGCATCAAACACCAAGCAATTCAATGAGTTATTAGCAGGTTATGATTTGGTGCAGCATGTTTCCATACCTACCCACGACAAGGGTCACATCCTGGACGGTTTTATATCTCGTCAATCTGATGACAAGGTGTTCTCAGACCTTCGGATAACTCCAGGTATTTCGGACCATTCTGCAATTTTGTGCAATATACATCTGCACAAACCTCCATCAGTTGCACATCCTCGAGTCATGCGTAACATCAAAGCAATTGACAGAACATCATTTGCAACAGATATGATGAACAGCGAGCTTTCCTCGACATCTTCACCCACTGACGATGTAACAGCTAGAGTCGACTTGTATAACATGGTTCTCAGTGACTTATTAGATGTCCACGCACCAGCTACATCCCGAACTGTCAAGACACGGGCTCATACTCCTTGGTTTACTCACGAAATTAAAAGTGAGAAACAAGAACGAAATCTAGGTTTTATTAGGAAATACTTAAGTCGTTCAACCACAGAGAAACTTGTACATGCTCTTATTTCATCACGCTTAGATTTCTGTAATTCTATTCTCTATCTGCTCCCTAACACACAACTTTCTCGACTCCAGAAACTGCAAAATACTGCTGCACGTATTGTCACACTTTCTTCTCGTAGAACCCACATCACCCCCATTCTCAAAACTCTTCACTGGCTCCCGGTATGTGACCGAATTATTTTTAAGTTGTTGTTGCTAGTTTTCCATTCCTTGTATGACTCTGCTCCTTCCTACAATATCAAGTTGATTGTTAAGTATAAGCCTACAAGACATCTTCGTTCATCTCAATCCTCCTTATTAGTTGTCCCTAAGACGCGCAGTTCCTGGGGGGATAGAGCATTTTCTCATTCTGGTCCGTCCCTTTGGAATAAGCTGCCACTTAGTATTCGTAATTTAACTACCCTTCATGCCTTCAAAGTTGCTCTAAAAACCCATCTCTTTCTAAACAGTGCTATCTAATCATGTCAATGTAGCGTAATAATTTGTGTTGTTTTAGTTTACTTTATTTTAGTTAAGAAGTTATATTTTTGTGATAGTAATACATGTATGTACAGCGCCATGAGCGTCAGAGCCTGGCGGATACCGGCGCTATATAAATATCCATATTATTATATTATTATTATTATTATTATTATTATTAAATCAAGTCAAAGTTGAGACGCATTGGCTCAGTGGTAGAGCAATGGTCTCGTAACCAGATGGTCCCGGGTTCGAAGCCATGTCAATGCGTTAGTGCCCTTTGGTAAGGCATTAATCCTCATTACCAAGTCCCTCGGATGGGGCTCAAAGTCTTAGGTTCTCTAGTTGCTTATTTACAGGCATATACAACAGTCGGGTGAACAAAAACAAAAAAGTAAGACTTCAAAAAGTGAAGCATCGTCATTGTTCTTTTATCAAGAAAGAAACCTTACAAGGAGGAGGAGAATTAAAATTAATAGGATTAAATTCAGACAAAACGCAATCATCTCGATGAACAGAAACCGAATGGAGTAGAAGCCGTATACAGCATAGATAAAAACCAATAACCAAAAAGAACTCCACATCCGGTTAACGCCGTAAAATATTCATAAAATATTTCGTTTGATTTGTATATTCCTATATTTTACGAGGTGAAAGCTTATATCATATTGTAAAATATATTTCTATGATATTTTTTATTGTATTCTTTTTTTTTTATAACTGCACAAATAATAGATAGAGAAAATATGGGACGCCAGCGACGAGCCAAGCAAAGACGTGGTCTACAACACGGTAAGTCTGACATATAACATGGAGAACTTCTGCGAGTGATGAAATTGACCTTGGATGTTTTGGAATATGATGTAAAAGTTATATAATCACACCATGCATGTTGATGCGTAATGAGCACGTTTCAGATGTACGAATACAAATCGCATCGAAAACCTGGGTAAAAGCAGTACAACAAATGAAAAATAACAAATGTGCTTGATTCGTCATAGACCCACTTATTCAATTGCGGAGTTTAGTCATGGTGATATTGATGATGATAACAACAACAACAACAATAATAATGACATCAATAATAATTATATTAACTCATCTAATCAATGTCTTTGCCACATACACATTTATATTGTTACTTGTTAAAAAGTACACCCTGTGAAAAGAATTATTTGAGTAAATGCTATTATAAACAAATAATATCGTTTTGATAATCAGTAAGACAACTACTTCGTCTGGCGTCTAATGACATGTCCATATTTCTGTTAGTCTTATCCACTTTTATCACGATAGCAAAGAATTTTGAGAAACCATTCAAGAGCAATTTCAATATGCTATTGTACACCTCGTAGATATATTCAGTCGGATTACGTAATAAGTCATTGTAGCGTTCGCACATTTCAATACGTGATGGAGTTTAAATGTCTTTGCGATTGTGTCTCATGATTATAATTGTCTTTTTCTTTTAACAGTTCAAATGCTGTGGATTTAATAGTCCAATTGAAGCTCCACTATGTGTTGTTGCACATCCTACCTTCGTGGTCAGTAAATACATGAGGGCCAGAGCACAGCGCCTCCATTTTTACCATACAAGTGTCCTTTAATTTTCAATGCCTAAAAGTAAATGTTCAACATAACTTTGATATTAAATAGACGGCCCTTTCAATGATGAAAGTTAGATTGTTGGTTAGTATGCATACATACATAACTGTAAGCATAAATCAATATACAAAAACAAAATTCATAGATTGCCAGATTGCTCTATTCAGATCCATTGATGTAATTCCTTTTGTTCGTTTAGATGTCCTGGCGTGCTTTAGGAAAGTCTTGATTAGAACCCTTTCTTAAAACAATGGGAAACTCTGATAGACTGAGAAAGACAAAATAAAATGATTAAACATCCTCGTACACACAGGCAATCGAAATTGGCAATATTCATTACATCGATCCTTAATGGTTGTCAGCAACTTCAGTGTAGAGGTCCTTCGATTGAGGAAGACATTAAAAGTAAAGACACAATCAAACGTTTTAAAGATGTTTTAATATGATGTATGAATGCTTTGAGGGGAACAATAGCAATTCCTGAGCGGTGGTAGCTCTTCAGGCCTCCTAATTCCCTGACTGTAAGGTCAAATACAATTTGTTTACCTGTGCGAACCCCATTGTAAAACTTGCCTTCTCCCCTACTTTTTACTTTCCTCACCATCTCCCAAATGAAAATGGGCTTAAATATCCTCTGTAGTTAATTATTTATAATATGTCATACATTACATGACATATAAGTTTGTTCATATTATATATCAGTGTGTTCTTTAAGTTTTTGGATGTACCAATACATTCGTGAAATATTTACAATATATGGCCCGCTCAGTCACTGTTCCAGCCTTTTGTCTTCTAGACATACAATTTTCACCTCTCTTTAATTTGACATAACTTTTTGTGGGGCTAAATGAATTTTTGTTTTGATATATCCAATACAGGTTGGCTGTTATTCAAAGCTCAAGGCAGCGTTAGAAGAGCTGGACGTTGTGCTTATCTGTGTGGCAGCTGCAATTGCTCTGTTGCAGGTAAGATTCCTCTTCGAATTCTAAATGTGTCTGGCTACCTAGAATGTCGATTGGAGGGGATGGGGCAGAGGCAGTTTTACCCCACCCCTATTTTTGTTTTGAATTATTTGTGGTGTGTTGAATACAGCGGGAGCTTCGATTACTGCTTTTGAAGCCCTTTCCCATTCTCCATCAATAGGATTTATATATATCATCACGAAGTGCATGCGAAAGATCTCCAGTAGATGATTATTTTCAATTATTATTATTATTATTTTATTTTTATTTTTTATTAGCATTATTATTATTATATTTATTATCGTTATTATTATTATTAAAGTTTTTGTTGATGTTTTTGTTATTATTATTATCACTATTATATTTGTTTTCGTTGATGGTGTTGTTGATGTCGTTGTTGTTATCAGTATTATTATTAGAAGTAATAGTAGTATTATCATTATATTCACGATTCTCTTCCACTACAGTTACTTGCAATTATCATGTCATGCTTTCTCGCCTGCAACAAAAAGGAATACGTCGAAAACCAAGTCGTGCCAATGCGTAAGAATTGATTACTTTTTAAAATACTTTAATACTATATATGTTCACATGCTTGACTAAGAATCAGTAGAATTGTGCTGTCAAAAAATATAATTGTTCAGAAGCACCGAGATATGAGATAGAACATGAAAGTGAAGGAGAACAAATGTTTTTTGTACAATCTAGGGAGAAATTTCATACCCAGTGCGAGATTTTATAGCCTAAATTTAATTTTCTTCACTGTTCTTGCATGTCGAATAATATTACACATAAATTTCAGTATGCTGTCATTTTGCCATCGAAATTACGCCATTCAGTATCAAGTTACGTAACCAGTATCATGTATTCTATCATTTAACAGAAATACGAGGAGGCCACGACAATGGCGGATATCGGTGAATTACATCACCACGAAGGGAGAAAGCAGATGTTAGCTATTTAGAACATAACGAAATATCCAAATTAATTATTAAAAAAATGAAACAAAGAGCTAAGAATTTAAAACCCATTTGAATTGTTGGTAAGCCCTGCAGAACTTGTTCGTCTATGTTCTAAGATTTTAGTTGATAATAACGAATTCTATTACGGTAGTCTGATTTATTTTTCTTCTTGAGTGAAATATTGAACACATGAAAGGTAAATTTGTTCATTTGTGTGCCTGAACCGTCTCATAAATTATCCAGTAGCGTCACGCAACCTTAACATGTACCAAATCTATGTCAGCTAGCCTACGCATGCAAATGTTCGGTCTCCCAACGTTGCTTTTGTTTTATGTGATGTGGTTTGCAATAATAGATTATCTTGGGAGCTGGGCAGGTTGGGAGAATGTTTATAAGACTTGAGTTAAAGTTTAATTTATATTTCAAAATATATATAGGGGCTTGACCGATTAGCGCTTTAAAGAAAATAGATTTGATTAATTGCGTCTGGGTACAGACGTTTAACGTCACGATTCGACGAAAGAAGGATCCCAGTTTCGAACAGGTGTCTGTTTGAGACAGTACTGACGCTATTCCGCTAAACCAAACCAACTCATATATCGCATCTCATGAGTACAACTGCATCATACTACGGTCTTAAAACAGCCGTAATATGGCATCCTTTTCATTTTTTAACACTTCATTTATCGGAGACACAATGGGCAGAACGTTAAAAACATCATGCTCATTTTGGCTTTTTTTTTTAAAGGTTATTTCTATTGCGCTTCGTTTGTTATACATTTTGCTTGTTGTCGTCAAAGACTTTATGTGCCTTTATTTCCTCTAATGATGTACATTGAAAAGTGTTGTGTATTGATGCAGATAATTTTTTGACAATCACATTTATTTTGACGTGTTTATATTTGTCGTGCACTATATTGAGTGATAGCAAATTGTATTGATAATAAGTGCTGATTGTAAATAATGTTTATAATAATAATGGGGGACAAATCATATACTCATATTGAAATTGCGTGTGTTCATGTTGATGCTTTCTATGATTATAAGCTAGTATCTACTAGTATGTATGGAAGTTTGCTACATCACCAAAACATATGATCATGATTTTATATAGTACGAGCAAACTATGTAATGCAGATGTAAACCAGAGTAATTTCATAGTTGTTGTGTGTCTGTATTTTAAAATCTTAGGGCTTTAAAATATGGGGGCTGACGTGTTGGAAAATGTAGGCCAACATCCTTTATATTTAGATTGGTATTAAAAGGGGCGACCCTTACCTCATGTTTACCTAATTTTTTCAGAAATAATTTTACACTTTGTCAGACCTACATGTATATTGCGGCAAACTAAATTATGTACAAAAACGTACAGAATTATTCTTTGTGATAATATAACTGCTGGGTCAATCTTCTTCTTCGACTTTGATAATTTAAACGTAGGTATAAAAGATATTCGAGTGAAAAATTGAATATCATAACCTCTGTATTACACAATAAAAGATAGCGCTGCTGTGGCATACTTTAAACGTCATGTATTTTGTAAAAATTGTGCTTTTAATATATCTCTAATTGTTATTTGAATAATAAACTCTGCAGTGTCTTTCAGATTTTCACCTGTAACTGTCTGTCACGTGTGGATATGTGATTCGTCCATTCATTCACTTCAAAGCCCTTGAACACAAAGCATTCTGATTTCACCGGGGGGGGGGGGGGTATTCCTCGTGCCCTTTGCGGATCCCAACCTGCAAAAGAAGATTATTAGAACATAGGACTACGTGAAGAAGGGCAGACGGTGTAATTCAGAGAGAGAGAGAGAGAGAGAGAGAGAGAGAGAGAGAGAGAGAGAGAAGAGAGAGAGGGGGGGGGTAGTCGAGAAGAATACATAACATTAGTATTGACCTATACACTGATATCGTGGACAGGGTAAATGTAAACTGGCGTAGATGTATAAATACTTTTTTAAAAATGTCGATATAAGTAAAAAGGGGCTCATTCTTCTCTTGTGTTGATGAGAGTAGGAAAGAAAGCCCGGGGAAACACCTAATTTCAGTAAAAAAATGAACCGAGACGAAAACAAAAAGTTATGATTCTTTGTTAATTGTGATCACTAACATGTCAATCCCCAGTTGGCAATGCAGAGGTGTTTTGTGGATCCATATTAGGAGACTTCTCCTTAACCCCGACACTATTATACCCCCGGATGTACCCATAAAGGTGTAAATATTCTAACAAAAAGAATGAAATGCCGATAATATCAATCAACAACAACAACAACAACAACATCATCTTTCTTTTAAAAATGGTAAAACATACCTTGCAACATAACGTGTCGGAATTATTTCAAATCTCAGAATTTTCCCCCACTCCCTCTTTACAGTGTCAAAACCATATATATATTTTTTAATTGATTTATTGTGTGCATTGTACCCGGTCTTGGGGCTTTACGAATCTCAAGATTTCTCCAGGGTGATGGGAGGGGGGGGGGGGGGGGGGGGTAGGGGAGTCCTCTCTCACCCCAACCCGAATGTTTCCTTCGATTTCCTTTCGAAATACAGAACCAGTGCATCGTTTAATAGAGATAGCATTTTGTGATTTTGTGATTATTATTTTTTTTGTAGCAGAAGGATTTCCAAACAATTATAGTCTTACCCAAACAGACGGAGGGTGGTCACGTGTGACCTCGCACGAAAGGGATCTTACGTGTTGGTGTTCAAACTTATTTTTCTCTCATTTCTCTCAGAGTGCAAGTATTCCACTTTTCTTTGCTGTATGATGGAATTGCTCTTAACAGTTTGAAAGCAATTTAACAACAACAACAGAATTCTCATTCTTTTAGAGGTGAAAATTGTGTCGGTCACGTGTATGACCATTCACAACATGGCGTTTTGAAATGTCTCTCTAAAACATTATTGTTGGGCAAAGAATTTTTCTTGTCAAAGAAAGGGAAATCTCTTTCATTTGAGAAACGTGTGATATTAAAAAATGTGACATGATTTTCCGACAATAAGGTAAAATTCGATAAATAAGTAAGTGTGTGACCGTATGTTTCACTTTATAAAGAATGTCTCAACTTAGTGCTAGTAAAGGTTAATTCCAGGCCAAAAAATGGGATGAGATATGGACCGCCAAAATACAGATCAGTGAAAGTTTGAGTAAAATACGATAAAACTAAGAAAGTAATGGACGGTTGAGGTTGTAATCAATCAAACACAAATGAGAAACGCTATGACGGTATCTTGTGAGGCCCTTTCCCATTGGCTTTGTACAAGAATTACTCTGTATGTGTCAGTTTATTTTTCCAAGGAAACGTATACTTTGGGGCAACGTACTATACAGTAACACAAAGTAACCTATAAAGAGAGTTAGGCCAACAAGGTTTCACTGGGTCACAACATGGCATATATACTTTTGTTTTGTGCTTGCCCAAGAAAGCAGTAGTCACCATATTGTGCCCAACTCGAACCCGGTTTGCCCAACTCTCCTAATCAATGGCTATGGGGCAATATACAGAATGGCGCCATCACTTGACTACATCAAGTACAGCGCTTGTAGCACTTTATTGTCAACCAATGACGATCGAAATATTGTCGGAACTTTTAATTAATTAAATAAACTCAATTTGTAGGCATCAGTTTCCACAGCTCAATTTGTTAATGTAGTTCCAAAACTAATCACTAATTTTCTTTTTCTACATTTTGGGTAAAGGAAATTCCACTTTCGGTCTTTCTATATTATTTCTTATTAAATTATGAAACAAATTCCCGAATGTCTACTGGTGACCATTTATAAACAGCTTTATATTTTCGGTACAATGAGTTTCGTCGAATGAAAATAAAATTATGGCGTTGGTTTTTTTCATGTGATATTATCTGCAAAACTAAGTAACAAATGTTTTCAACGAGATTCATGGTATTTTGCGAGGAAGCACAGCGAGCTAGCAAAGATTTCGGCATTAAGTTGTCTTTTGGATGTTAGTTTTAACGCCCCTAGTTAGAATCACTACCGCAAAAAGTCCCTCTACCGCAATCTCAGGTCAGCTATAGCAGTATGATTCTGTAACTATTGGATCTTCATCATTTTAGAAGGGAAACTCCCCTAATTAGCGGGCAAGGTGGGTTGGACTGTATGGCTAGATGTGGCATGTCTTTATCATCAACGGGATATTTTCGCTCAATTTTCTGATGAAAAAATAAAATAAATTGCACCGAATTTAGAAAACGTGATTTTTCTGAAACAATTGACTCTTAAATCAATGCCCAAAAGAGCATTTTATTTAGTTTTGAAATTTAGTTTGAAAACGCCATTTACTGGTTTTGTTTTCCAATTATTAGATTAGAATAGTTAGTGAAATCTAGTCATCTACAGAATTATGTATCCTTGAGCATCTTTGATGCCCAAGCGCGTAGCCAGGATTTCATTTTAGGGGGGCGGTAGTGAGCACGCAAAGCGTGCGAATCACTTAACCCTGAATAAGGCCGGGCTATTTGAAGTCTTACTACGGCCGGGGGGGGGGCCATTATGCCCCCCCCTAAGATCTCGGCCGTAAAACGGCCGATCTCCGCGAAAATTTGCACGCATGTCAAGTGAAGTGTATAGAACAATATGATAATTTCAATTTTTTGAAAAAAATCCCCCATTTGCATATTTATGGTAATTTATGCAAATAACGTCATAAAATCACATTTTTACCCATAAATCCTATATTATTCATATTTAAGCATTCTTTTTCACTACATATATTCATTAGACCATTTGGAACAATAATACGACAACAAAAATTGGAAGAGCCAGCTTATTCCTTATGTTATCTCTTGTTTTGATAATTTCTTATGTATTTCATTGTTTTTTTAACTTATTTATGTTATTGTTTTTTGTTTTTTTTCATTTCTTCCTACAATTCAACTATTTTGACTCCCAAAACAACCACCTAAACCTTAAACAAGACCCAATAACCAATGTTTGATCTATTTTTAGGAAAAATGACATTTCCATATGTTTTGTACACAAATCACAAAAATGAGCGATTTTCGGGCTGACATGCAAAGACAAAAGGTCACGTGACCTTGTAACTATAGGTCCGATTTTTTTTTTTTTAAAGATGCGCAAGACTCTAAAGAAAAAAGTCAGCGAGCGGCGAGGCGCCATCCATATGCGTTCTTGAACAATCAGAAAAATCGTGGAGGGGGGGCCCCCCCGGCCTTATTAGGGTTAAAGATCGCGCGTAGCGCGCTCCCTAGGGGGGGGGGGTGCAGGGAGGGGGGAGTTCCCCCCCCCCTCCCGCGAGAAGCGCGGAAGCTTTGAAAGAAGACGATTCTTGTACCTTTCTCGACTCATAATCCTTGTCTGAATTCAGAATTCAAGCGCGGAAGTTTTGACGTTTCATTTATTTATTAGAAAAAGAAGACGATTCGGTGTACCGTTTTTGACTCTTAATCCTTATCTAAATTCAGTTTCCTTCCCTCCCGCGCAAAGCGCGGAAGCTTTGACGTATTATTAGACAAAGAAGACGATTCGTTGTACCTTTCCCGACCCTTAAATCCTTATCTGTATTCAGTCCCCCTCTTTCGAAGCGCAGAAGCTTTGACGTTTCATTAAATTATTAGAGAAAGAAGACGATTCGTTGTTCTGTTCTCGACTCTTAATCCTTAATTTGAACTAAATTTCCCCCTTTACGCGCGAAGCGGGGAAACTTTGAAGTTTCATTAAATTATTAGAGAAAGAAGACGATTCGTTGTACCGTTCTCGACTCCTTTTCCCCTTTTCTTCCTACGTCGTCTTCCTTTTTTTTTCTTTCTCTCTCTTTTTTTTTTTTGGCCGGCGTTTTTTTTTTTTTGGGGGGGGGCGACCGCCCCACCGCCCCCCCCCCTGGCTACGCGCCTGTTGATGCCAAAGATCTAGATCAACCATTTTTGTAGAATCCGTTTCTAACTCGTGTCTGTTCCTTATATTCTGAGCACACATTTCGTCATTTGCCTGACATAAAACTATGTCAGTGACTGCGCCGACTTTTACGCGCCAAATGAAAGTGGAAAAATTACAGTAAAAATAATATCAAAAAAGAGCTTGATTGCATTAACTAGTTTGGGCCTAAGCTTTCTTCACAGATTTAGTAAGTGTACTAATGCCGGGACTAAAGCACTCGAAACGACGACTTGTGTGTAACCAGTATCACAAACATTTGAATTATTTGAAGTATCATTTTGAAAACGGGGCTTTTTTTTCTTCTCGAAAAGTTTAAGGATAGAGAACATATAGCATCATTTTGACGAGGCCTGCGGGAATTTCTGCTTCTACATGAACATCATGACGAAAGGGGAAAGCGTCGCGTCTCGTGTCCGCTAGGTTCTGAGCCGTGCGGAGAGGCATTTTATTAGGTTAAAGACGTAATTTATTGTTCACAAATTACCGATGATGGGGGAAAATTGCTACTTATTAAAAGTTTGATCGGGGTGTTTCGTAAGAATTTTCTCTCCTTTACTAATCACGATACCATGCGAATTGACGTACATGTTTGCCTTGGTGACCGTTATAAGGATTCAATGACGCACGTCTGGAATTATCTCGAATCCCTCTGACAGTATGACTGTAAATCATGGGTGTCGATCCGTAACATGACTGTAATCTTCCCTTATTTCATAATCTCGAATCTATCGCCTAATGCTACGGTCACAAAGATTCGTACGAACGATAATTTCGTACGAATCTCCCTGTTTTTCCATTGTCTTTTCGAATTTCCATTTTTTTTTAATTGTTCGTACGGCGTTCGTATCAGTTCGTAATGGCATTTGTGACCGAGGCTTTACTTCGAATCGTCGGATGATCGCGTTAGGTCTGGTGGTGCATGGCGTTACACGATCTTTCGTAAAACGTAAGCGGAAGATCATGTGAAGATGGAGGTTAATGACGCGATCTTCGCGGAATTCCGTAGGGACAGGCGCGGATCCAGGATTTCTTAGGGGGGGGGGGCCAAATTTGAAATTATGCGAGCCAAATATTGGTACGTAATGGTGACACCGGCAGTGGCAAAAACGTTTGGAAGCGGGGGGGGGGGGGGTAGACAAAAAAAAACAATTCCCATCACCCCCACTCTTATATGCAGGCCCCGCTGAACGTTTCTCGGCGGGGTCAAGGGGTGGACCACCGGAAGCTCAGGGAGTATAGGCATTTAATTACGGTCAGATGAGCATATTTTGATACCATATTTGTGACACTGGCAGGACACAAATTGGTGTTGGGTCCAGGGGGTGGAGCCCCCAGAAGCTCAGGGGATTTATACATTAAATTATCGTCAGATGGGCATATTTTATACCTTATTTGTGACACTGGCAGGTCACGAATTGACGTGGGGTCCACGCGGCGAAACCCCCGGAAGCTCAGGGGTTTTGGGCAATACATTACGGTCAGATGAGCATAAATTATGAGGATACCTTATTCGTGACACTGGCAGGACACAAATTGATGTCGGGTCCAAGGGGCGGAGCCCCCAGAAGCTTAGGGGATTTATACATAACATTATCGTCAGAGGAGCATATTTTATACCTTATTTGTGACACTGGCAGGTCGCGAATTGGCGTGGGGTCCAGGGGGCGGAGCCCCCGGAAGCTCAGGGGTTTTGGGCAATACATTACGATCAGATGAGCATATTTTGATCCCTTATTTGTGACACTGGCAGGACACAAATTGGTGTTGGGTCCAGGGGGCGGAGCCCCCAAAAGCTCAGGGGTTTTATACATCAAATTATCGTCGGATGAGCATAATTTAATACCTTATTTGTGACACTGGCAGGTCATGAATTGGTGTGGGGTCCAGGGGGCAGAGCCCCCGGAAGCTCAGGGGTTTTGGGCAATAAATTACGGTCAGATGAGCATATTTTTATTCCTTATTTGTGACACTGGCAGGACACAAATTGGTGTTGGGTCCCGGAGGCTCAGAGCTACGCCAATGGTTATGCTATTGATATTGTATGGATTCAGCAACACGCGTGCTATTCATCGTGCGTTTTAACGAAGTTTTGTGCACAATATGACGTAGTTACATGTTTTATTGACGTAGCTTGAAACCTTTCCTGAGATACGGTATAAATTGTATTTTTTAACTCGGTCTTCACAGATGAATATTTGACGCTGCAGCAGTTACAACAACCAACGTTCCAAGTAGATGCTCGGAGTGCAACATCCAACCAGGATATTTGTAATAGTCTGGTGTATGGTTAAACATAGGTAAATATTAACAAATTATTCTTATCTACTTAAATCATTTAATAAAAGAGAAGGGCTTCAGGTTGTCAAATTTTCAGTTTATAATTGAAGCAATTTTATTAAACACGCTTCGTTGGTACATGTACATATCAATGTTTTCTTCAGAAGAAAGAAGTTGTACTTTGGATACTGTGAAAAGTCCAAAAGGCATCTAAATTTTCAGAGGTCATTCTGTTAGTTGTTGATTAGTTTTTCTTTTAAATATATGGTTATAAGATATTTTATTGCACAGGAGACATTATTGCTGATGTTGTGTATCTTTTGTGACATTTTTTCATGATTTCTTTGTCTTTTATAACAGAATGGACTCTTCGACCTTCTAGTCAAACCTGAAATTAGCAACATACGACGCGACATCCCCAATATAGGCAACATGGAGTCGAGAGGACACAGAGTATACAAACCAGCTACCATGTCAACCCAAACTCAATCAAGAGACAAGAAAGTTAGACGATTAACTATCGGCATCGTGAATGATAAACCGGTTACGTGTATAAACACAGGACTAAAAAAGAATACATGTTTCAACGAGAGTAGTCCTACGATCAACGTCACTCCCTCAATTTTTATACACAGTGGTAAAAATGTCCCATCATGCATTTCCGATTGTACATGGCTACAAGATTGCTATTACACGAGTCTAGGAATATCCCACAAAGTGGCCGAAGAATGTGTTTCATCGGATTCTGGAAGTGATTTCGAAGATAACGCACTGGACAAAACTCGCGTCAACGACATATTCACGAATGTTGCCTCCATGGTTGATTTGGAAAAGATTTCAGATGTGAACAAAGAGGATGTCAAACGGGTTAATTCTTGCCCATCTTGTACCGCAGACCGCACTTCGTCCAAAGGAGGCCAACAGTCGCCAGGTCAGTTTGCAAACATAAATGGGAGGCACTTCTTTTCAGAATCCGATCCTTGTCTTTGTCCAAAACATCTGCGAAGAGAGAAAACATCCAAAGCGACCTGCACACATCAAGTTCTTGCTCTGCCGCAAATTGATATCAAGAGAAACTGTCACATTCGTTCACCTCGAGAAACTACTACGGACCTCAAGCCAAAGGTAGAGAGGGCTTGGGGATCTTCGGAGTTACCTATCAAGAAAATTCCATCACAGTTCCACGAAGAGACAAATATTCTCAAGACCCCAAGTAAATCTGTGCACCAATGTAAATCAATGTTGAACCTAACAAATAATGGCAGCGTAAGGAACACCTTGGACAACGTGAGATCTGTAAATCACAACTCGACCAGTTTTCACAGACACGAAATGAAGACGAATTTATCCCCGCGATATCCTCAAGAAAACAGCCTGGGCGAATACGCTTTCAAGTATGGCAGCGACAGCAAACTTGCAGATACCAAGACATGGGACACGGGCCACCTCACCGTGAGCTGTCCCCCTATACGAAAACTGTATCATAATATGGCAACGACTGAAAGTATCGCGGAATACTTACCGACGAGCATCTATGATCCTCCTGCAGAATTGACTCGGTGTGTAAGCACACCTATGATTCATCCGCCTTCTGGACCATGTCCTGAAAAAAGATCCCAGCGAGTTGGTGTGACCCATCGTACATCCTCTTACCGCCCGATCTCATGCTTACCGAATGATTGCCTGACGGGTGTCTTTTTTTAGAGGCTCGTTCATACATCATGCCTACCGACTAATCGCCAGACGGCTCACTGCACTGTAGAGGCTCGTTCATACATCATGCTAACCGACTAATCACCAGACGGATGTTTCACTGTAAAGGCTCATTCATACATCATGCTTACCGACTGATCGCCAGACGGATGTTTCACTGTAGAGGCTCGTTCATACATCATGCTAACCGACTGATCACCAGACGGATGTTTCACTGTAGAGGCAAATTCATACATCATGTTTACCGACTAATCGCCAGACAGCTCACTGCACTGGCTCTTTCATACATCATGCTTACCGACTGATCACCAGACGGATGTTTCACTGTAGAGGCAAATTCATACATCTTGTTTACCGACTAATCGCCAGACAGCTCACTGCACTGGCTCTTTCATACATCATGCTTACCGACTTATCACCAGACGGATGTTTCACTGTAGAGGCTCGTTCATACGTCATGTTTACCGACTAATCGCCAGACAGCTCACTGCACTGGCTCTTTCATACATCATGCTTACCGACTTATCACCAGACGGATGTTTCACTGTAGAGGCTCGTTCATACATCATGCTTACCGACTAATCGCCAGTTGGATGCTTCACTGTACTGTAGAGGCTCGTTCACACATCTTGTTTACTGACTTGTAGAGGCTCGTTCATACATCATGTTTCTATTGACCACCAGACAGATTTTTTCCTTTAGAGGCTCGTTCATACATCATGCTCATCAAGTGATAACCAGACGGATGTCCCTTTTAGAGGCTCGTTCATACATTCTACTGACCACCAGGCAGATCTTTCTCTTTAGAGGGCCGTTCATATATCATTCTTACCTACTGATCAAGTGACGGGTTTTCCCCAGTAGAGGCTCGTTTATATTATGCTTACTTTCTGATTACCAGAATTCTAAATTGCTTTAATTTTTTTTATTCATACGATGATACTAACCATTATAATGATATTTTTGCAATAATAATTAGAATAATAATAATAACATAATAATAATAGTCATATTTGTCTAGCGCTAATACGCTACATTTTAAGCGCTTTACATTGTAATTATTATGACCCATGCCTTTGGATTCAATTGCTTATCTGCACATAATAGTGCACACGCTTCACTCCCTGGGGAGTATTCTGGCCAGGTGCCATTTTACAAACACAAACATGCCTATCCAACCACATAAACGTTGCATCCAACCTACTATCCATTTAACACCTGGGTGGAGAGTGGCATATGTAGATAAATAACTTACCAAATGACGCAAGTGCCGCGGTGGTACTCGAACCGTCGAACCATGTGATCCACAGTCCGGTGACATATCCACTAGACCACGACCCTCCTACAAGGGTCTGATTTATATCGGAGTATAATGCCTTCCTATAAAGTTTTTTTGTCTATCAAAATGTTTGTATTAATCGAATAATATGCGATTTTTGTTTAGATCCCCCAGCTTGCTGAGCTCTAGGTAACTTTATTTTTTTAACTTATTGGTCTCCGTTGATACTGTAACTCCTAACATATCTTTACAATGTAGATGATATGTAAATAGTATTTCGGAAGTTCATATCGAGATGATGAAAATGGTAACTTACTATGTCCCTTTAGCTCTATGTGTATTACGCTGTTTTAAGCAATTTTACAATTTGATGTCTGTATCGCATTATCTATTCATACATGCATCTTCTAAGAAGAATTTAAATAAAAGTGTAAAATGTATAACAAATAAAACGTATTAATGTAAACTAATTATCAATTACTTTTTGAATTTTCGTGTGCCTTACTTGTTTACCTTATTGCTGTGAGGAGAGACTGAGGGGGGGGGGGGAGGAGGGGGAGAGGGAGAAAGGAAGAGAGGGAGAGAGAGAGAGAGAATGTGTGATTATAGAAGAAGGAGAAATGAATGAATGAATGGAAGAATGAATGAATAAATGAATAATGAATGAATACTGGAATATATGTATGATTGATAGCAACTTCAAAACCAACTCAATTAATATTAGTATGGACTTCCCCTTTAACCACGAGAACACGGAGACGGGCCAGTGGCCTCGGCGAAACCAGATTCAGTAGACCATTTTCGACTTTTCGTAATGTAAAGAAAATGTAATGCATACATCTTTGTAATACAGTGCCTCGCCATTCACCTGTGACGAATAATTGTATTGCGAAATGCGAATTGCATACATTCCGTGTTGTTAGGTAGCAAAAGCCATGATCTTTGTCCTATCCAGCAACAATAATAATGTATGCATTCGCATTCTGACAATTGAAATTATTTGTAACAGGTTAATGAAATAATTTGAAACATAGCACTTACAAAGAATTATGCATTACATTTTAATTGCATAACGAAAATGGTTTGTTGACCGAAATATTGACAAATTTCAAACCTTAAGGGAAACCGAGCCCCCCCCCCCAATAACTTTACCTATTCTCAGAGATTTATTATATTATTGCCCATTAATCTTCAAGATTCCCCACCAAAGTGTATGAGAGAGAGGCAAAAAGCAAGAATAATGTACAGTTTCTCAGCACGACATGAGCATCGCCATTTTCTTGATTATAGGTGACGTACTATGCGAAGTCGTTTAGCAAGTTAATGTATTCAAATTTATGGGTGCTTCCTTCCCAGATGTGTGTGGTAATGAAGTATTTCATTTACCTGCTATTATCCTTTGTACTACAATTGCCAGAACGCGAATTGCATAGGTTGATGCTTTTCTAGGGTAAAGGTTTCTCATAATTGAAATAGATTTGTGAACTGCTATAGTGTTCTATTTATAAATGAAGTTAGTTACAATAATGTTCCCCCGTTATTTATTTTTCACCAAATATAATTTCTATCTTCTCAGTTATGATTTTCCTTATTGAAAAGTAAAGGTTTCGTTATTGATTTAAAAATTCTTTCCAACTAAAGCTTGGTGTATGATACATGTACAACTTCAACTGGTACGTCACATTTTTAAGAAAAATGGCTGCGCCCATGTCATGCTAAAAGGCACCACATCATGCCAGGAATATCTTCATAGTATATCTCTTGGACATTTTCGTAAGGAATATTATACATGAAAGGGCAGGAATTCATCTCATTTTCAGAATACCTACACTTATTTTGGGGGGTTAAGTTTCCTTTAAATCATTTGTCTGGAGGCGGGTGAGTTTTGAACAATTACAAGCTGCATTACACTTGAAGGTGAATCGAAATTTGAAGCTTGAATCGGACTGAAGATTTCATACTATAAATTGAAGGAAGTTAAGTTTATTAGGGGCAAGTTTTTTTTAATATCTCTCAATAAAATTCTTAGAATACTGCGTCTTTATTAGATATTTTCATTTAAACAAATCAGGGCCTAACCTGTGAAACAAGCACATAATCTGCAAAAATGTCATTATAACACCCTTTTTCAGAACACAATATAGGAGGTCCATATACGATATGACACTTTTGTGACCAAGAGTCGCGAGTTTATTGACGAACTAAGTGGCAGGATTGATTCAGAAAGTAAGAGTTGTGTTCACACCGAGGTAAACCTAGGTGATCTAATCCGTGTGAACACGCCCAGTAATACGAGTAATACACTTGACTTACCGTCCCTCGAACCAGTAAAAAAAAAACGTAGGTGATGATGGAGGCTTTTTCAAACATTGCCCAAAGAACATGGAAATCCTTATCCCTGTAAAAAAAAAAAAATGTCACAAAGTATCACAGAATTCAAGAAGTGTCCTAAATATTTTGTTTCTTTTTCAATTAATGTATGTTCGTATGCCATTGTTTACTTTCTCTCTTTGGTTGTAAGTATATGCGCTTTGTATCTTATGACAAGTATTACAAAGGAATTATGAATTATGATAATAACCGTTATCATCAGCAGTAGTAGTAGTAGCGGCGGTGGTATTTAATAGCTTTGATTCGTAAAAGCTGGGCTACAGCCCGGTTGACCGAAGTCCCGTGGTCTCGCGGAACTTTATTCACGGTTCGGTCTAGCTGGCCCTTCCGCCAATTAAGTGGTCAGACCCCGTAAAGGGAGAACTTTTTACATCAAGTACATGCGTGTAAAACCAGTCAAACACGAGAAGGGTATTCATCTCTGCATGTTTGCATGCAAACAATGCACGCACACGCATGTAAAACGTGTTTGTTTCATCATGCATGCAACAGGCCTCCTACACGAAAGTGATGCAATCAATATTGGCGGGACGCGTCTAGAGGCCGTGAACCTGGCCGTCTGCCGGGCGTATTAAGAAATGTATTCTCGGGGGTAGGGCAATTTGTTTTACTTGTGGGTTGTATCGGTATGGTCAGGTATATGGGCAGCCCCGCTTACCGTAGATCGACTAGGGATGGAGCGTATCGAAAAGGTTCACTCGTCATACATAATAGAACGCAACGCATGGAGGAATCTGTTGAGTTAAACTTGAAATTGATTGATTCGATTGCATTTTCCGCCCGTCATAACACGATCTTCTGGTGTCAGCTGGTAGAGTGACACGTTCAACGTGCTATGACGTTGTGTTATGAACAGCTCTCATTATAAAAACGATCTGAAATCTGGTCTCTCAGCACCATTGCTATAAACTCTAGCTGTAGCGTATGAAATTATCCGATATGGATGGGGAGAATAAAGACACAGACGAGGAAGTGAACTGGTTAGACTGTGTATCGGCCATTGAAACTGACAAAGGAGTCGTTTATTTTTGTAACGTCGAGTACTTTTCGCAGGATGGAGACACGAGTACACCCGACTCCGAGCAAGGCACTTCTTTTGATTTCAGACGGGCTGAATTGAAGCTTGAGAGGATAATCAATGAATTCGGCGACAATGACACATGCAATCAGCAACATGGTGGTTTGGACGATACGGAAAAACGGGTAGTTGATAGTACGGTGGCAATTAAGCCACTATTAACCCCTGTGGCTGACTTTGTCTCTCGATTTCACCAAGGTCTGGGATGTTTTATGTATTCAATTACCGCATACAATCCGCTAGATACCCAGCAAGACACCGTCCAGAATTGCCTAAGCAATCAGTTACTCCTGGCAGATCTTCGTGAAACCTTCCCGGACTGCGATATCTTCAAGAACTTCTCCTATTTTCCCGGCAGACCACATCACTTCGAGCGGGGATTCACGGTAGTTCTACCCTTGGCTTACCCGAAGGATCACGAAGGCATCCTCCACAATCTAGCCTTGAAGTACAGACAGGCGGCGTATTTCAAATGCCGTATTCTACCCAATGGCAGAAGTACTCAAACCATCGTGTTGCTTGAGGAGTATGTTAAAGAGGTCCAGGAGAGCCTGGTTGTGGTGGAGAGATTGGGCTACCATCCCGCATATCTTACAAGAAAGAACAACAATGTGTTTCATAGATTTCGAGATGCTATGAACATACTCTCCAAGGTGATTGAAACGACGAAACAACGGAGGGAGGGTGGTGGGATGGGAGGAGGGGGATGGGGGCTAAGTCGAAGAAGAAAAAAAGAATCAGCATCAATTACACTGGTCTACAGCCAAAATGCTTTTTAAACAAGCATCCAATCTAGACCAATCTATTATGATCTCTGAAAATGGGGTAACACTTATAATGGCTGATTGGCTTCCGTCTTTAAGATATTCTAACTTTCACATTTAATTGTTTGTTTATAACTAACCATGGGTGTCGTACAGGCAATAATGCTTGCCAATATCTCTAAAGTTTAAAACTCGAACAAGACTAAAATTTGCACACTTTAAAGTTGAATGATGTCAAATGTGCATTGTCAAATGTTTTGCATGTATTTCATTCAAACCGGAAATCCTATCATTAAAAAAAAGAATGTATTAGATATTTCTGAGGTGTGAAGCACTATTGTAAGATACAGTACTTGGATTACTGACGGGTCTACCCTGTTTAAATAAAACGTAATAATACCATATAGGCCATTTCATTAAAATCATTCAATTAATCGCAGAACGATCACCTTTAATAATCCGACGGGATATGTATGTCTATATAGGCATCAGTCTTTATAGATTGCATCATAAATTGCTTTTTTTCTTTTAATTTTCAAACTTCTTTTTATTTAAATTTTGCTTTGTACGTCAGATACTTGCAATTATGTCAGTTAACACATTGTTGAATGATTTGACCCTAGTGCGACTATCTACCCGAGGCTGGTCAATTAATGGAAATAGCCCAACATCAACTAGCAGTGTTACCAGTTTGTAACCATGGTAACCAGACAAAGTTAAATCATCCAGTGATTGTTATGGAAGGAACATGTGATGCAGGTCAGTGGGTACTCCGGTTACTTCCATCAATACGTACATTCGTAAAGCATTTTTGACACTGAACCCCATTCATGAAATGCTTTAATCTTTGAAGACAAATCTCATGCACTGTGACTTAAAAATAAGAATTTAAAATTAAAATCGCATTAGGGCTGTATTTTAATCATGACCACGATTACATGTATGCTATATAATAATTTCAGATCCTTTTCCCATCCAAACCTAGGAAATGCAGTCCTGGGGGTGTTTCACAAATATCCTTAGTTGAACTTATCTCTAAGTTGGACTTAACAATTATGGAAAGGCGTTGGTATCTTTGAAAATATTTTGTAAAAGTTATTCTAAAATGCATAAAATGTTGATTCAAATCATTCATATTTTCTGTTATCATGGGAGATTTCATGTTCTTGATGTGGAATTTATGAAAAGTCTAAAATAAAATCTTTTGCTTTTGAATATATTTCATTACGAGGCTACAAATGGTTCTCCATAATTTTTAAGTTCAACTTAGAGTTAAGTTCGACTTAGAATCTTTGTGAAACACCCCCAGGAAATGCAGTTTATTAAAGAAGTCACTGGAGGGGTATTGGTGAAAGAGGCGTGAGGGGAGGGGGTGAGGGTCTCAAGGGACAACCTCTAAGCATATTCAGGCAGCGAAGTGGTCTACTTGTATTTTATTTATTGCCTTACTTTTCATCATTTTATGACAAAACTTCAATATAACTATAATAAAGTTATAATATTCGCTAGCCTGCTTCAATCACTCGCCGCTGTACGACATGGAAGGTTCATGTTCGAACAAGAGACGTCACTCCCTTGACGTCATTTGACCCTTCTGCATTATGGCGAACTGCTAAATAATAATTAATTCAAGTCAGTCATTAAAGCTAACTTGAAGGCTGAAATCCTATCACCATCTCTGCTGCAAGACGATTGCACGGTTTACACCACAAATGTTAAGTTGTTACAAAAGTATATCCTTTAAAATTAAGAGACCTACTGTATTTTTTTGTATTACTTGTCGAATTGTACTAGAACAAAATCATCTTGACAATTTGCATGGAAAATTACCCCATTAAACCGTTTATGGAAGCGCGTTCATATCTGACATTGATCAGTATAGGTATCTTCACAAAATATGTGCAAAATTTGATAAATTGCACAATTTTGCAGCTATGCCACCATTTTGTTACCGGCGTTTCTTAGGAAATTAGTAAAATGAATATTTAGTGAAATTAATTATTACGGTGTGGTACACTGTAATCATTGGCCCATATATGAATCAGTATTTGAGTTTTCAATTTAGCAGATTTATTCTGATATACTTCAATTCAGTTTAATTTTCTATGTGTATGGTGTTAAAAGATTTGTATTGATAAATATGCATGGCGACACTTTAATTACGTAACTTAAAGGAAATACAAAATGTTGGTATGGGGTCATGAATTTGGTTCAAATGAACATAATTATTGGAAGCATATGCGATCCTACAATATTCAGTTTATCGTTGTTGCGGTTGAAATCGAGCCTAAAGTTTTAAATTGTAAATTATAAACCCTTTATGTTGTATAGCTCCCTCTCAAGGTCAAGATATTAATTAAGCTATAAAACCTTGTTTCTTGACTAACAATTGATCGATCGGCTATTCCCATTTGAAAATTATATATCACAACTACATAATATTCTGAAAGTTTCATGGTCGCAGCTACCATTGTACGGCCGTATAGGCGCTATTTGAAATTTATCAAAATTTACCGGGAGCACCGGTAAATGCACCGGTAAATTTTTATATTCAAGTTCTCTCAAAAGCAGAAGTGTTTTAGGGGCTACATTTTCTATTGCATATAATACATACACAGGGGCATCCAAATATACCAAACTTGTAAAGAATCACTATCCATCCAATTTTCAAAATATCCAAAAACGTTGTATTACCTTTATAAAGGAAACCCAAGAAGCTATAATCAAACGAGAATCATTATTACGTATGGCTATTTTATTTTTGTCATCTCCAAAATGTATCCATGTTTTGTATCATATTTCTGTTCTTGGTTAAACTTTGTTTGAGCCTTTATATTACATGTGAGCAAAAGCAAATATCCACGTTGAATGACATTGAACAAAATGGAATGAATTGAATGAATGACTGAATAGTAGCATATTCTAATATTTACATTGCGCTCGCCCCCAATTCATATGAAAGTGCTATTGCGACACGCAGAACCATGCTCAACAAATTCCCTTTAAATATTCAATCAAGTAGTTCATTGCCTCTATTTAAAATATGTTGCCGATCTTTATCCCACATTCTTTGGAAGTCCAAACATGTAAAATGTTGATAGATTTTAGCTGCCTTGTTGGTTTTGTTCATTGGGATGGGGGGGGGGGGGGGTCTAGTTTAATCTCCCATTAGTTTTGTTTTTCTTCTTCTTTTTTAGTTGTTTTTTTCTTCCCAAATCTAGTATTCATTTGTTTTTGTGCTAGATTTTCTTTTATTATAAAGATAATGAATAAATGGGCTGTAGGCCCTGGTTATTGTTGTTATTTAAAATAATTTTGTAATATATTCGTTTAGAGCATCCATTTAAAAAAAATTATTATACTATTAAAAACGGTTCTGTGTTAACTTTGTGTTGTTTTGTATTAAATGTGATGTTATTTTGATGTACCTGTATAATGTAGGGCTTCCTTGGAGAGCAGGCCATTACATTTCTTTGGCTTGAATGGAACTACCCTACTGAAATAAAAACTTAATAAATAAATAAATAAATGCTAACATCATTTTATCCCGCTTTTTTATCCAGGTATATCTAATCACAGCTTGCGTCTCAGCAATGCCATCGGTGGCACTCACCTCAAGTCTCCGCCATCTTGTATCCAACACCTCAGGGAGACCTTTGACAAGCAGAACAAACTGGTCCAAGCAGCTTTCTACACTGTATGTAACTACATCCTAGGATCCCAAACGGAAGAGGCCAGAAAGGATGCACCTGTAGTGCTAGACAGGTTCGTCATAAGTATAACTTTTTTTATTGATTTGATTTGATTCGATTTATTGCAATAAAAGAAAATGCAGCTGGGAAGCTGAAATTATTCAATTTACAAAGTCAATAAAAAAACACAATAAACATCAAAATATGAATGTCTAAAACGTACGACTATAAATCATGCATAATGAAACAAAATGAAAATCAAATATTATATCAAAATATAAATATATTACAAACATTACATCAAAATCTAAATATATTACATCAAAATTTAAATATATTACAAAATTAATATTAAAAACCTTCTGTGTCATCAAAAAAGGAGAGAGAGAGAGAAAGACATGACTAGAAAGAGGAATAGAAGGAAGAAGAAAAAAAAAAGAAGAGTTGATACAGGAATATACGAAAGATTGAAGGAGAGGAGGAGAGGGGTAGAGGGGTAGAGAATGATAGAGTAGAACAAGAAAAATAGAAAGAGAGGGGAATCGTACAGTCTTGAGGAATGTTTTCATCAAAACCGGAAAAAAAGAAAAGCGAGCCTTTGCCAAGTGCACCTCAAGTTGATATATGATTTAAATAGTAAAAATAAAAGATAAAAAAAATAGACTGTTTGAATATATAATATATCAACGTTATTTTAAAAATTCGTTAAAGTCAAAAGAGTCAAAAGAGCAAAAAAAAATGCATGTTGAACATGGGACGTTATTTTAGCTGACGCTGGTCTGCGTCAATAATTGGTTCGGTCTTTGACGCATCGTGTGGCAGTGGCGTCCTACGAAAAGTGAATGCGAAATAAACATAGCAAACATTTCGTTGACTCACTGGCACCTATCTGTAGTAATTGCCTTCATAGAATAGGCCACTTCGGAAATAGCACTTGCAAAATTTACTCCCCCCCCCCCCCCCCCCCCAAAAAAAAAAAAAAAAAAAAAAAATATATATATATATATATATATATACTTAGATTTGGTCTATTCCTCCGTACAGTGCTCAATGCTTATAGGCAGAGCAAAATATATATTGGATAAGGCAGACTAATGGAACATGGTTGCAACTCCGAGTTTCACGCCTTGAGAGCGATCACTGGTAGCATTATTAAAAGTACATGATTACTCTACAATCTACAATACGTTCAAAATAAGACTTAACTAATACAATACAATACAAAACAATAAGATTTACTCATGGGTGAAGGGGCTATTGTAATTGCTCAGGTACTGCGATGGAATTTTAAACATGGAAGAGGGTATCGCAAAATAGTCTCCACCAAGGTGCTAGTACATAAAAATTTAATTATTTAAGTATAGTCTCTTTTGAAGTTGCAGAGGTAGAATTTGTTTTCATGGCGGCATTTGGAGATGAGTTCTGGTCTTTTGTTCAGGAGTGTCTGTTTCTCGGCGTTGATGATGGCAAGCTTCTCAGTTAGGCACAGGTTGCATTTCTTCGTTTCGCTTGAGTACGCCTGGGCCTTGCTGGAGATCGACCACTCGATGGTGAATGGGGTGCTTTGGTGTTTGGAGAGTTCTGTGCTGTTTTTGTGCTTCTCATGTCGGAAGGACTGTAGATGGTTGCCGTACCTCAGCTTGAACGGGGGCTCGGTGAGTCCCAATATAATTGCTTAGGGCTTTCTGGGCCGGAGACTTTGGCACTGTAGATGATACTGCCAGCCTAGCAGTTTCCTTGTAGGGGGCACACATTTTTTTTCGGCAGTTGCAGGTTTTCGGCTTGGTTTGGCCGTCCGTGGATGAAATCTGCTTGTTGTGCGCCTTGATGATGCTTGCGACATTCGGCATGCAACTGTAGCTGACTTTGAGCGTTTTTCTGTTGAATATCTTGTTGAATTTTGATTTCTTTGGGAAGTGCTTATCAACAAGCCTCAGGAACGATCTGCCGATGTTGGTTGCGACGTTTTTGCTGAATGGAGGGTTGTTGATAAGCACTCCCCAAAGAAATCAAAATTCAACAAGATATTCAACAGAAAAACGCTGAAAGTCAGCTACAGTTGCATGCCGAATGTCGAAAGCATCATCAAGGCGCACAACCCTAACCCTAAACTTCAATCCTTGACCAAACCCTAATCCCTCATCCTTACATAAAACCGCATCTTAACCCTAACCGTCATTCTATATATTTGACGAGATAAAGTCCGGATTAATTTGGTTGGATAAAAAAAATACCAGATGACATATTGACTATTTGCCAAAATATCGACTTATCATCAGAATAATTTAAGTGAATGTACATGGTTCGTCAATTCATCCGAATGAAAGTTTTATCACACCATTTATATACTTGTTATAGAGATAGTAATTCAGACAGGGGTGTGGGATAGGAACGGTATGCAAGCAAGGATAATCGACTAAACACCTTCCGACGTCATTCGACGTAGATATATTACTTTAATGCCCAGTAGCCTCACCCATTGGATGTCAGGGGCGGATCTAGGGGGGTTCGGCGGTTTACCCCCCCCCCCTTGGGCGGCCAAGTGAAAAGAAAAAAAAAAATGGCGGAAAAAAGTGAAACGGCGCGATTTTGGGAAAATCCTGGATCCGCCATCCCCCCCCCCCCCCCCCTTGGCAAAAAGCTAGATCCACCCCTGGATGTGGAGGTTTCTTGACATCAAACATTACTTACCTATTCTCGGGCCGATACCATGCACTGCTCTAATGTAGGCTGTCTGATTTCATCCCTGCATTCTCATCAATGCCAATGAAATGTTCTTATCCAACCTCAGGTTCTGGAACAGTACTGCCGCTTTCTCCATAACATCGGATGTTGGGAGAGGGGTATCCAACCTCCCCCCTAAGGATCACTTTGTCTATGACTGGCCCATGGACCTCTTCAAACCTGACGCAGTCATCCTAGTTGGATCCAAGAAGGCCATACGAAACCAGAGTGGCGGTAGGAAGAGCAGTGGTGAGCGCATCACCAAACAGCTGTAAGTGAACCGTTTCCCCCAAAGACATATATGACACATTAGACCAGACTAATACAAAAGGTGCAGATGTTGGCCTGTAGTGATGGTTACTGGTTGGTTTGATTGGTGGGTTGTTGTTGGTAATAGTTTAATGGCGTTCATTCAGTATTGAATATATACGCCATATCTGCAGTTTTATAAGAAAATCAGTTATACATAAGAAAACTGAGAATACAAATTTGTAATGATATAATTAATTAGTCAGTAACGCAATTTATTAGGAGTCTCTGGATGGTTTGCAACTTCGTGTTTCTGATTGGTGGGTAGTTAACTTTAGTCATTTTATAATCGTGGAACTATTGATAGAAGTGTTCCAATGAACATGTTGAAAGGCAATGCAAGTATGAAATCTAAAAGCTGAAAATCAGGACTAAGAAATAGGAAACAATCAAGCTCGGAACTAGTGTAACACCCTATTTTTGTTTACCCCCCTCCCATTAATATCATTTGTTCGTGCTGTCTCCTTCGCAGGATGTTTGAGACATTAAGACGTATGAAGACATCATCATGGATCGAAGTGGACCGCATCCGAGACCAGTGTCATTCAGATGAGGCTGTAACCATGGTCACCATTGACAAACTTTATTCCAAAAAGATTGGCAACTTCCGCGCAGGCGCCAAAGAGGATGGGATATGCCCTGGCACAAGACTACATCCGACCAAGGAACATGACACTCTACCCGTTGGCGGACTGGAATCGTTAACGGAAGACTCGGCACCAGAAGACATTGGTTTCCTGTAAATTTATGTTGGACATTTTCTCCCTTCTCTTTCCGCTTATAACACGTGGTTTAAGCTTCTAACAGCCTTCCACTCAAATGGACTTTGTTTAATAAGCAGAAGGATTTTCCCCACGCGATTTCTTGCTGCCTTTTGCGGGGAGATAATATCTGTACAGAGCTTTGAGAAGGTATACCATATTTTAAGCACTATATTAATCCAGACTAATTATCATCATCGCAGATAGGGAGACATTTTCTCCCTTCTCTTTCCGCTTATAACACGTGGTTTAAGCTTCTAACAGCCTTCCACTCAGACAAATGGACTTTGTTAAAGCAAAATGATTTTCCCCACGCGATTTCTTGCTGCCTTTTGCGGGGAGATAATATCTGTAAAGAGCTTTGAGAAGGTATACCATATTTTAAGCACTATATAAATCCAGACTAATTATCATCACCGCAGATAGGGAGACAGTTTGTATCTAGAAAGTCCCTATTCAGAGTTTGATCAATCCTTTTAAAACTCTTTGAAGTTCCTTGATTCGAATTGAAATCGTGTTGAGGGAGTGAACGCAGCTAGACCACATGTCATGTAATAAACTCCTCAACCAATATAACTTTTCTTTATCATGACGTGTCATAATATTTCAATTCGACTAATTTGTCTTATAAGCCTCGGTCACACATGCCATTACGAACTGCTACGAACGCCGTACGAACGATATACAGACAATGGAAATTCGGGGAGACAATATGGAAAAACAGGGAGATTCGTACGAAATAATCGTTCGTAGGAACCTTTGTGACCGTAGCTTTACGGAGAACGGTGCACGGTGGAGGTGTCGTGGTATAGTGGTTCGTACACTTGACTCTCAACCCCAGTGTTGAGGGTTCGAATCCCCGCCCGGCACTAACATCCTTTGTCAAGACATTATTCCAAGATTGCCATCCCCCACCAAGGCATATCATCATTATTATTATCATTATTATTTAACTTTAATGTTTATATTTGTTATTATTAGTGATGTTGTTGTAATTATTATTGAGAGGAGTGGCCCTCCCCGCATGTTGCGAGCCTGGTATCGCTTAAACAGAATGAACTGAATACAAAGAATGGGTTATTAATTGACTATGAGCCAACTGCGCTTTTACTATAGCTAGGCTAGATTTGAGAAGGAAGTGGCGCTTTGTGAGCAACAGACCTAAATAGTCATGCTAATGTTTGTTAATAGAGCAATCACGTTGTTAGTCACGCTGTTAGTCACATGAATAACAACGTGATTTACATCTTAACAACTCTTTGGCCCGAATTCGGGCCATTATGTTGGTAGCATTCTATATTTATTTGTGGTTCCAGTATATCCTTGACTCATTCCGTGATTGATTTATTTATTGCAACAAAATATAATGAATGAAAGTGTAGCTCTGCAAAGTTTGACATTGTCGCAATTCATCGCAAAGGTTAAAGTTAATACAAAGTTTTGGGAAATTTTGAAAATTGGGTGGATAGTGAATCTTTACAATTTTGATATATTTGGATGCCCCTGTGGATGTTTTATAAGCACTAAAAAAATTAGCCCCTAAAACACTTCTGTTTTCGAGAAAAATTGAATATAAAAATTTACCGGTGCTCCCGGTAAATTTTGATAAATTTCAAATAGCGCCTATGGCCGTACAATAGTAGCTGCGACCAGGACAATCTCAGAATATGTAGTTGTGATATATAATTTCCAAATGGGAATGGCTAGTCGGTCGATTATAGTAAAGAAACATTGTTTCATAGCTAAATTAATATCTTGACCTTGAGAGGGAGCTATACAACAAAAGAAGTTTATTATTTACAATTTCATAACTTTAGACTCGATTTCAACCGCGACAACGATCAATGAATATTGTAGGAACGCATACGCTTCCAATATGTTAATTTGAACCAAATTCATGACCCCATACCAAAACTTTGTAATACCTTTAAGCATGATAAAGCATCGTTTGAAGGATATATCCCCGTTATTTATAGTTCTTCACGCCCATTGACAAACCGTGAATAAAACATAATAAATCAAAATGAAGCTGTACAAAGTTTAACATTGATCTTTACATTATATCAGAAACTTTACCACTATGACGGTTTAACTATTAAAAGAGATATTTGTCACTTGTTTTTTTTTTTTGTCTTCCACTTCATCAAACATTGAATACTTAGTTTGAATGCCAAAATGATTTCTGCTGGAGACATGTGTTTAGGGAGAGACACTGACCAAGGCAGTATTAGAAAGACGTCAGTTTTGAATTGAAATGCATGAAATAACTGAATTGATGATGTTACTTTAACGAGTTTATAAAGTGTATTGTTAATCCATAATAAATGAGAGAAAAAGAAACCACGATGGTATAACAAACGATGGATGATATCATGCATCAAAAATATCGAAAAATAAATATAAATAAAAAGGTGATTAAAGCCAGTTTGCATAGCTATATGTTTGCATCTTTGTGTCAATTATGATGTTATGTCTCTTTAAATCTTTATTTCGTTTTATTTGAATATTTTTAAAGATCATAACACGTGAAACAAACAACAGAATATAAGAAAAGCATCCAATATATATGCCTATAATGGACGAGACGCAAGACCAGTGCATTGAAGAAACAACAATACACCATTCATGTTATCGTCACAGAGAGAGAGAGAAGAAAGACTGACAGAGAGGGGGTGTGAGATAGTAGACAGAGAAAGAAAGGGAATAGAAGAGACAATATCCAATTAAGTTTCTCTGAAGACCTCCATGGCAATATTCTTTGCTTTCCTTTATATATTGTCCCTCAAATCCTGCTATTCCTTACGAAGAAATATGTATCCATGGTGTTGCCAGTAAGATAACTGTCCTTGCAAACAAAATGGCAAACACATTCTATTCTCTGCTGCTCTTTCCACACGAGGCGCCATTTGCCTGATGTAGGGTTGCGTCAGTGAAATGACATTACATCAGTGGCGTACGCAGGATTTTTTCAAGGGGGGGTTTTCAAATCGGTCCCAAAATTTCGCAACGACTCAGCCAGCCGCTGAATAAGCGTGGGGGGGGGGGGGGGGCCCCTTTTTTTTTTTTTTTTTGGTCTAGAATTTTGAAAATTTGACATTTTGTACAGTTGGGGGGGGGGGTAAGGTCACCTTTTTAAGGTCAACCATCGGCAATTTTTTTTTTAATTATTATTTTTTTTTTAAATTTATTTAAAAAAAAAAAAAAAAAAAAAAAATCTCAAAAGGGGGGGGGGGGGGTTTTCAAAAATAACATACATAAGACATACACATAAAAAAAACTCGAGGGGGGGGGGGTTTAACCCCAAAACCACCCCCCTGCGTACGCGCCTGCATTACATCGTACCAAAAGTGATTGATATTCAGTGCAAATATTGCGTTTCATTGCTGGCGTACGGGCTTGGACCGTTGAATACTAGGCGCCATGTCGCAAAGTACATTGATCACAAGTGTAGTGTAGCTTTGTAAACTTGTGGGAACAAATAAATCATATTTGTTGAAGTATAGCTGAAGTAGATGAATTTAATTCTGGTGTTGTTTGAATATTTGTATGAAAGAATGAAATGTTTTGTATAAAACTCTTCATGATTATGAATAATAAAGGAAACACGTGGAAGGGTAAATACATGTTTATTGAAAAAGTCACAAAGTATAGTTTTTATTTGATGGAACTTAAACATTCTGATGAATAAATATGGAATGTGAACACGTACAAGATTAAACAGGGCTTAGTCTCATTCCTATTATAGCATTATCAGCCTAGATCTACTGTCTCCTAACATTTCCAACTGTTGGTATATACGTGTACCCGTATCTTTGTCAATTGCCCTCTAACGCTGTCTACAACCGGTTCAAAACACCACCACCACCAGCTCATTGCAAAGTAGGCTCTCCGAAAAGTAAGTGGCTCGTTTAGTTTAAGTATTGCCGTCCTCAAGAAACGACAAGTGCAATTTGGAAGGTGTTGGCATTGGACAATAAATTGGTGGTATATACGATTTTTGTTTTGGATAAATCTTATATCGCTCAGGTAAATAAAACGCTTCAAATCGATAGGGTTCTTGAACAGGAGGTATCTTACGACTCGAAAACTTTGAGCTTCAAATGTGTCCTAAGAAGTGATCTGGAAAAAAAAGGATAGACCTATCTAATCAGCCATTTGGGAAAGCGATGTTGCTCTACAGAAGTGATAGTTTCGATGTTAGTATAAGGAGGCACGAAATTTAATTGACTGCAGGTGTATAACACGTTTATTGCACATGGATTCCGTGATCATCCTTCATTGTGTATGAAACTTAATTGTTCTTGCGTAAAAATACACTAAGAATTTGATTGCTACATAAAGACTTTAATGGACCAATTAATGTTACGCCTTGAAAGCATTAATATTCAAACCCTACAGAAGGTAACTCATTTCCTTGAACTAAAAAGGATCGACTAGCAAGAAAACAGAACGAAGAAGCCATTGATACTATTATACGAACAAATTACAGAATCAAAATGCAGAATTACAGCCCAGAGACGTGGACTCCAGTCAATCCTCAAAGAACATCTAGCTCCTCGTCAACATTGACGATATCAGGTCATCTGGTCACTCCACGTCCAGAAGCTGCTTCCATTGGCCATTTGACCACCTCACATCACCCGACATCAGCCGTACCACTAGCCCATCGCTATTCTACCTTCTACAACAACTTAGATGGCAGCTCAAGTAGCACCTCGACCACCATTCCGCCCTACAACGATGAATACTCGGCGTGGAATTCCTTTGATTTCACATCACCAACGACGCATACCCACCCACACCAGGCAGCTAGGAGCTCATTCGCCGCTGCCGCTGCGGCACATCACGGCCACTTTCACCATCACAACGCCGCAGTGATGATGCAAAACCAACAGGCGACCGGTTTAAATCCCACCGCTGCCACCATGGGTGTTAGTTCGCAGCATCGTGACTCGCTGCTTTCGGCAGCGTCAGCGGCAGCGGCATCAGCAGCAGCTGCAGCGGGAGCAGTCTCAGGGAGCAGTTTTGGCAACATTTCTCATCGGCACTCTTCTTTCAGTAAGTATGAGATGCAGCTATTTTTATAACTGAACACTTCATGAAAAATGTAAATTATAGATAAAGATGAGTACATTACACAATTTGAAGAAGGGTTTTTTTAGTAGCCAAATGTTAAGGAAAAAGAGAAGAGAAATTAATGTATTCGTTTTTTCAAACGTTACGAAGTAAAAATTCAAGCACCAAAGCATTGAACATGGGACACCCTATTGCTAAATCCGTGTTCTCTCTGTTTCATACATTGGCGATCAATGCTTTAATCTATTTCGAGCGTTGGTAGGCTAATTTGTGATGTACTGGTCCATTTACCAGCCAGTCCAATCAGGGAGGTGAAAGAACAGGAGGCGAAACTCTTGTAATTTATTCAAACGCATTCTTGAGTTCTAAAGCGTAACAATGGGATGTGTAACATTCCACTTGGCTTTGAAGTTCCATGCTCCGAACCGCGCTTCCACTGCGGGGAATTTCGGAAGCCAGGCACCAGTTTTACATTTATTACAAAATATTAAATTACCGGCAAAATTACAGTGTAAATTCAAAACTTTATAATTATGGGAATTTTATTGGGAATAGTGCATCAAACAAATTTTCTAATTTAGAACTCCGTCCTGCCTTTAAATTGTGTGCCAGAGTTGGTAAAAGAAAAATTACATCCTGTCAAAAACTCAATATTTTAGGATGATGCGCTAATTTGTGCATGCTTTAATGTCCCGTTATTTGATCCATGATTTACAATCTTCAATAACATTAAGTTTGCTAATGCGTGTTTTCGCGTGTTTTTTGTATTTTTCAAGTTTAAAAAAAGAATGAAATTACACAAGTTTGTGTTCGCTTGTTCTACTCTTTACACATTCAACAATGGATGAGAAATCATTGGAAGGGACAGCGAACAGTTGCTGTGATACCATTTTCTGATGTAGGAATTCTAAATCCTAAAATTTCATGCGCTCTTTTATCTCACCACCTGGTCAACAGCTGCAGATTAGCGCATAACTTTCCGGCGGCTTGGAGCATGGGGTCAAAGGAGAACGGCTTGATTCAAGTCCTTCTCTATCACGTCCCTGGTCCAATGAAGGATTCCCAAATATTTAGTATACTGTTCCCTACTGCTCCTCCTTACTCCAATTTTCCACTTTGCATCCCTTTTTTTCTCTTCTCATCTCTTGAACTCCAACCTCGATCTATCTTTTTCCTTGAGATGTTTAGAAGGGGACACAATGCCTTGCCAAGCATTTACTCATTTGGTAGACTGTTAGATCATGGGTAATTGGGTATTGTAAGGTTTCTTTTTCAAGTTAACAACCACATTCTCTGCAGCTTGAATTCTGCTATCAACTGATTATTGTCTAGTTTATGTCCAGTTCTCACAACTTCAATATGTGAGAAAGTACTAGGCATCTGGCAAATTATTTTAGAACTCGAATTCTAGTGGTCATTTCAGGTTCCCGTTTGTTAAAGGAAAATGAAACCCAAGAAACTTTAACTGATAGCCTTATTAAGAATTATGAGCCATTTAAAATATCTTGAAATTACTTCTATTTGTTTACTTGGCAATGAAAACAATGTCTCCAAAGTTTGCAATTTCCTTGCTCTCATATGGGAGCTGCCTTTTCGAAAATTAAAATTGTGATGTCAGATTAGCACTTATCCATTCGACTGCATGACATGGCATGGATGTTAAATAATGACTTGGTATTGTACACCTAGAAACATCGATGCAAACAGCAGCCATCTTTTTACCCCGGCATCTCAAACAGGTGATTTCTTTGAGCATTTCTATGTACATCTTTGTCACTCTTTTGAATAATTGGCGGAACTTTGTTTGACCAAGCAACAACTTATGCATGCCATATATTGCTTAAAAAGAAACTGCTCTACTGTTTGAAACAGCTGAACCAAATAGCGTGTCACAAATTTGGAGAGATCATCCATTTATGTGAATGCATTACTAAAATGATCTATTATTAGGAAACCATTGTCATGCATTCCACAGGTATGTGTCCTACATTGTAAATGAAATACAGGTCAGTGAGTATCTCACAAGTTGTACTACTCTGACATCACTATTTCAATCAAATATGCCATTTTCGTAATGTAATCAAATTTAATGTACAACCTTTTTAAAGTGCCTTGTTACAAATTATTTTATTCACTAAACATTACATAATGGCTTTCCCTATCTATCAACACGGAACGTTGGCCTATGCAATTCGCATTTTGACTATTGAAATACAATTATTCGTAACAGGTGAATAAAACAATTTGTGACAAGGCTCTTTAAAAAATGAATACATTAAAAAGGAGAGTGGCTAGCAAGGAAATTGCAAACTTTGGAGAGATTCTTTCCCTTGCTAAGTAATCAAATAGGAGTAATTTTTTCAAGATATAAGAAAGCCAAATTCCACGACTGAAAAGTAATTTGGATTCAGTAGAATATTCAAAGAGCAGGTGCTAATTAAGTCCGATGATTAGTTTCCGGATATGGTTTGAGCCGATACTGAACCAAAGATAGCTCCGTTGTCATGGATAAGATTAATACATAATTTCATGAAATTGTAGTTTCTTGGGGTGGCAATATATATTTTTTGTTAATGCCTAAATGTTCTTTATCCCCAATTATAACTTCCAGCATATTCACAACATGGACAGGGAGCATATAAGTCAGGTGTTAGGTATCCATTTAGTTGTGAGGGATGGTAATGATAACCGATGTTGTTCTGAGTTCGGTGTCATTTAAACCTCCCTTTATTATCGACTATTATCAGTCATTAAGCGCTGATTTCTTTACAGGTGTTCAATTTTATTTTAATGGATACAATATATAGTTAAATGTTATTAATATTGCCTTTATAAACCAATTCAATTGGAGGAGGAATGTTTTAATTAGCTATTTAACAAGTAGCAGGCAGTAATATACAGATTACATATTTTTATGGAGAACGTTACTTTTTATGATTAAAACAAAAACTATTCCCCAATCGTGTTTACTTGTATTTCACAAGCTTAGGTAAAGCTATGAAGAGCGTTCGCATTTCACGGATCGGTTAAGAATAACAGTGTGTGATATATAAATATTATGAGAAGCTTTAAACATTGTGTAAAGGCAGTGGTAACGTGCGTTTAGCTAAATTTACGTGCGTTCACAGAATATAAGTGCAAATACTGCCTAATCATAATATATACCCGCTTAATATTACAGACAACGCCAGGCCTTGGATGGTTAGAAATTGAATAGCGGATATAAAGTTTTATAGATGGTAGCGAGGTAGTGTGTCGGTATTCGGTTAATATGCGTGGTACCAGCACACGGTTCAAGGCTAATAAGAAAAGACGGAAAGAAAGAAATTATCTTTCAATTCACGAGGGGATTGGATAGAGGTTATACCATGAACTCGAGTTAATTAGCAAGATTGGCGGGTATGACTGTCAGTTGCAATGGATGAGATAAACGTGCGGGGATGAAAGAAGAAAAGGAAGACTGAGAGAAGGGAAGAAGAGAAGGATAAGGAGAGAAAGAGAGAGAGAGAGAGAGAGAAAGAGAGAGAGAGAGAGAGAAAGAGAGAGAGAGAAGGGGGATAGAGAGTAATGCACTTTTATCATATCGACCTATTACGTTTTCATCCAAAAGGTTCGATTGAGAGCATTGCATGCAAATAACAAAAATACATAATAATTATACAGTATTCATAACGCGCCCAATCCACATGAATATTGTGCTCCAAGGGGTACAAGAACAACAGGAACATGACAAATCACAATAGAAAGTTAAGTTAGAAAACAAAATAAGATCTACTGGAAAACAATTTTCAAAAGATTAGTTTCGAGGGCATTTTTAAAAACAATTTACACTTCAAATTATTACGAATGTCCTGCGGCAACTGATTCTCTAGGTAAAGTCTAGCATGCGGCAATGACCGATCCCTCACGATTTCTTAGTATTTAGGAACAACAGGACCTGGATGTAAACCATATATTAATCGCGTTATTCATGAAGTGTTGGTAAATATCGAAGAAATCAAGAAATACATTTCATTAATTATATAAAGGTAGAAGGTAATATTTATAAACATTTCTTTCTGGAACTCTCGGGAAGCCACGTTTACTGTTGATTTCCCAGAAGTTTACGTCAACGATGACATTGTCTGTGTTCTTACAAGACATAAATTGGTTTCTCTTCTGTTAAAATCCAAACAATTAGTTATTACCAAAGAGCAGCAGTATTTTATAGACTTTGCCGCCTACCTTCGTGGGCGTAGATCATCACTAAAACGGCGAATTTTCTCATTTTGTCTCAATTTGATTTAGGAGCATGCGATTTCATATTTATGTCATACACAAGTGTATATAACGGTCTTTCATTCAAATTCGTGCCGGTTAGACGGCAGTATAGGAATTTCAGCCTTTCGGTTTCTAGGCATGCACTTTCGAAATTTGTTCCATGTTTTTCATCTGCGTTATAATGTTGAGAAGTCATTTTTTTAAAATCCTTCTATATGTTTGAAAATTGTGAATGAATAGTGGGATTCGTTAGATTGTAGCTTTCATTATACACCGGAACTCTCGGGAAGCCACGTTTACTGTTGATTTCCCAGAAGTTTACGTCAACGATGACATTGTCTGTGTTCTTACAAGACATAAATTGGTTTCTCTTCTGTTAAAATCCAAACAATTAGTTATTACCAAAGAGGAGCAGTATTTTATAGGTTTTGCCACTTACCTTCGTAGGCGTACATCATCACTAAAACGGCGAATTTTCTCATTTTTCTCCATTTGATTTAGGAGCATGCGATTTCATATTTATGTCATACACACAGGGGCGTACGCAGGATTTTTTCAAGGGGGGGGGGGGTTTAAAATCGGGCCCAAAATATTTTGCTCCCGAAAAATTTAAAATCGCGCCGGCCGAAAAGTCGCTCAGTGGGGGGGGGGGGGGGGTGGGGGGGTTTCAACCCCCAACCCCCAACCCCCCTGCGTACGCCCCTGCATACACAAGTATATAACGGTCTTTCATTCAAATTCGCGCCGATTAGACGGCAGTAGGAATTTCAGCCTTTCGGTTTCTAGGCATGCACTTTCGAAATTTGTTCCATGTTTTTCGTCTGCGTTATGAAGTTATTAAGTTGTCACTATTTTTTTAAATCCTTCTAGGCCTCAATATAATATGTTTGAAAATTGTGAATGAATAGTGGGATTCGTTAGATTGTAGCTTTCATTATACACCGTCGTCAGAGTGTACATGTAACTTACCATGAGGAAACAATAAACTATGATGATCAATGGAAAAAGGAGAAAATGTAAAGAAAGGCATTACAACCGCTCAATGAAATCATTGGTGATAGGATACAAGGTTTGAGGCTTAACTTTAGCGTAGTATGTCCGTTGGTCGCCAACGCGCCAACGTTCGAGTCCCTGCCACGACGCGAGACATTATTAATGCACATATGCCACACTATAGTCCAGTAGACGGTACCATATACCATGTACATGACCTGGAAAAGTTGATAAGTACAAGTTTTTTTTGTTGATTAGTGTTCTAGAGGGGTATTGAAGTAAATTCAGCTTGGTTGCCAGCTTGGCAACCTTGGGCAACTTTTTTAATAGCCATATTAGCATAATCATCTAATTAGCATATGTGCTATTTGTGATAATGTTGCTAATCTCAATCCAGGAAGCCTGAAAACATGGATAATACGACTTTTCAAGGGTTTTATATGACAAGGAATTCATTTATGACACCAATTTTTATTTTTAAGTAATACAATTGTCTTAAATATCATAATTAGCATAATAAGTACAATTTAGACTTCATTGTCATTGTTTATCTATAAAGCCTAAAAATGGTGCAATGCAACATTGTAAATCACTTTTGAAAGATTAATCATTAGTTCATGAGAAGATATAGCATGTATATGTAGTATAATTAGCATAATTAGCATAATAATTTAATTAGCATAATAATTTAATTAGCATATTATGTGCAATATGTAATAATGTTGCTAATCTCAATCCAGGCAGCCTTTTTTTTTTTTTTGTGACCTCTTACCCCCCCCCCCCCCCCCCCCCCCCACTGAGCGACTTTTCGACTGGCTGAGTCGTTGCGATTTTTTTTGGGCTCCCCCCCAAAAAAAAATGTCCGCTTACCCCCCCCCCCCCCCCCCCCCCACTGAGCGACTTTTTGGCCGGCGCGATTTTCAAATTTTCCTGAGTCGTTGCGAAATTTTGGACTCGATTTTACAACCCCCCCCCCCCCCCCCTTGAAAAAATCCTGCGTACGCCACTGGTGGAGCACAAGGAGTGTTTACTGCGACAGACACGGAGCGTTGCACAAGAACCAACTTCTTCCTCTTCTTCCTCTTCTTCTTCTTCATCTTTTTGTTCTTGTTCTCACCTTATTCTTAATTTTGTTTTCCTTCTTCTTCTTCTTCTTCTTCTTCTTCTTTTTCTTCTTCTTCTTCTTCTTTTTGTTTTTCTTCTTCTTCTTCTTCTTCTTCTTCTTCTCCGTCATGTTATTATCATCAGCATCGTCATCATCGTTTACAGAGTTTATTTCTTCTTCCTCCTCTCCCCACAGCGTCACAAAGTCATGGTAGTAACTGGGTTCCGCCATCATCGTCCAGCTCGGCTCGGAGGACGAAACGGAGACCGTACTCAAAGCTCCAGATCATCGAACTCGAAAAGGCCTTTCAAGAAAATATGTACCTGACGAGAGAGAGGAGGACAAGGATAGCTGACTCCCTTAATCTCACCGATCGCCAGGTCAGTAACTTAACAAAGACGTGATTATTTAGATACATTGATAGATAGATAGATAGATAGATAGATAGATAGATAGATAGATAGATAGATAGATAGATGGATGGATATATAGAATGATGGATCGATAGAGGGTAAGTTTTGCATATGCATTTCGTTAAACAAAAGATAAACGTCAGTGATGATAAGCTTTCTCTTTGTTTTTTTGTCCAGGTGAAAATCTGGTTCCAGAACCGTCGGATGAAGATGAAGAAGATGACAGAAAGAGAACGGACTGAACAGGAACAGATTGAGCGAGAAAAACAGGCTCTAGGAGCAAAGTTCTTCATGAAGACAGAATCCATCATGTGATCTGCACAGATCAGACGATGAATTTAGAACTTTACACATATAATTAGATTTTCCTCATGCAGTTGGAAAAACATAGAAATTTTCCTCGCACAGGAGACCACTGTACAGCCTGCATAATATTATGTATGTCGGATTTGGGTCTTTTGGAGACCTTAACATCGTTTCACGTACGAAGACATTGTATGTTGGATGGATGAAGATCACAAAAGTTTGGAATTTAGCATTTTAATTAAGTCAATATCAATAATTACTGACTTTAATTTCAAGTGTAAATTGTTAAACAAATGCCCTAAAAACTTATTGTTTGAAAGTATGTATTTATTCATGTATTTATGTATTCGCATAGTAAACGACACAGAAGTAAATACCAGGGGGTAGGGGTAAACACCCCCTCCCTCATTTTCATCGAGTGAGGGGGTCACGGGATAGCCTGTACTTTCCAAGGAAAAAAGACAATCATATAAAAATCAAACTTTTGTCTAAAATCTGGACAAATTTAATGAATTGAATGTTAATTATGATTTATCAGTATGAATTGTGATTAGCTATCACATTACTTTTTGATCCAAACCAAAATGTTGGTCGCAAACTATGAAAAACTGAATACAATGTAACACTATCAACAGAGCTTTGATAAATGCACGATATGTTAACATTTGATTCTAAAAATTGCACGCCTCTATCATTATGTTAATTATAAATAATTTAAATCACCTGATGTAATAGTATTCATGTAAAAAGAACAACTATTATCATGGGCTCAGGATTTTTGAAAGTCTAAACTGATTTGTTATGTTATATATTTGTATAGTTCATGTAAATACGTGGCAATAAGGGGATGAAAGAGAAACAATGTTTGACTCTATATGCCCAAATATTATAACTGAAGCCAGTGCAATATCAGAGAGTGCAATTAAGAATATTGTCATGGAAATAATGGAAGTCAAGATTTGTAAAAAAATATGTTTTATAAAGACAAAGTATCTGTAGATAAGTGTCGTTTGTCAGCAATAAATAACTGTTGATATGATTATAAACAAAGTGATTATCAGTTCAGAGTATCTGCCATGATGAGAGGAAAACTGCAACGAGCTGAACAGAACTGAAGGGAGAGAAGGATAATTATACCGTTTTCTTCATGTCACTATCTAAAGGGTGATGGATGGAGAGGAAGAGAAAGAGAGTGAGAGAGAGAGAGAGAGAGAGAGAGAGAGAGAGAGAGAGAAAACGAGAGAGAGAGAGATAGAGATAGAGAGAGAAGAACAAGAGATGAATAACAAGAGAAGAGAAAAGGGCAGAGACAAATGATAAGAGAAGACATAGAAAGACAATTAATTTTTTGGAAACAGAAACAAAGAGGCAGAAATGGAGACAGACTAATCAGAGCAGAAATGAGATAGAGATGGAGAAAATAAGAGAGAGAGAGAGAGAAGGAAAATGGAGATACAAAATGAAAGAGGAAAATGACAGAGTATATAAAGTCGAGGAAGACTGACAACTTGGGCAAAATATGAATTGACAGACTACCACCCTTTAAAAAAATCATCATTATCTTATTAAAGTCAGCATTTCCCCTTTACTGAGGGGTTACTGACTTCTACGCCATGACACCCACTCCCTCCACTTCTTCTTGTCTTGCGCATCCTCCTCATTTACACCAACCTTACTGCTTTCTCTCTTCACCATATCTTTCCATGAAATCTTCAGTCTTCATCCCTAATTCTTATGCCATCCATTTCCAGATCCCCAGCTCTTTTTACAATTTAAGATATCACAGCACGAGTCAATTTGTATAGTGTTCTGATAAATTTATTCAATTTCTCATATGCAGTAACAATGTAATAACAATGAAATTAAAGATTGAAAATAATTCAAAGTAGTATTTTTCCCATCTTTATGCTGCAAAAATCATCACAGGCAAGTATGCTCAGAATTTTTTTTAAATTAAATTTCTGTAAACATTTTATGGACTTTTAGGCCTGAGAATAGTTAAGGTTTAACTGCTGACAAATGTTTACAACTGAAATCCATGGTAACAGAATGATTGGATCGACACTAAATTCTCCCAATTGTCAATATCACATGACAGGAACAGCATTGAAAGGTAAATCTTATACTGCAACACAAATTTTCAAAACAGAAGTATTCTAGAGAAGTGTTCTAAGAGAAAATGATGACATTGGAGAATTGTGACTACTACACATTTGCAATGTCCGAAAACAGTAATATTCTATGAGAGGAAAATAATGGCATGTGAGAAACTATGATTGCAACAAAATTTCTTGTTGTTTCATGGGGATATCTTCATGTCATAGTTGGCATAAAGAGCTATTTTTCAAATCTAGTTTTACTTTAGTTATCCAGCATGACATACTACAACTGCTTATTCTAAAATTTGTGCATTTTCATTAAACATAAGGTTTACAGTCATTCACTATCAAATCAATTTTGCAAATATAAACAGTGATGAATTCCATAAACAAAATTTCAGATAACAATGTAAACGTGGATATAACTATATATGTAATATAAAATAATCTTTAATTTTGTTCCTTTATATGTATTTAAAATTTCTTGCTTTTGAAACACAGGTGACGCTAAAGCTAAATGAATATATAGAAAGTTTATAGCTTAATTTGATGCCTCAAGTACAATTGGCATATATATTTTATCAACATGGGTATCACAAATAAATTTCAAACTTAATTGGACATGAAATCAAGTGCATTTATCATAGCAAAATGAGTAGTAAAATAATTACTATTTGATAACAAATACAGTTGGAAATATACAGCATTTAACAGTTTGCAAATGAATTATTATTATGCATTGTCTTTGGAATGTACCTCTTTTTGTACAGGAATGTCATTCATAATATTTTTTTCTTCAAAGTATATATCAGAAAAGCTAACAAATATGTTCTAAATTTCTCAAATAAAATAGTCCCGGACACAGTATTTCCAGGTAATACTATGAACCTATAAGTGTTACAAGAGATATATGATGGACCAAGTCTTAATATTCATATTCAACTGCTATTGGGTAATGATATGCTTTCTTTCACCAAAAATGTATAATTTTATGTTAAAATATTGGTAAGATCTAAGATGGATTTCAGAGTGACCAAGGCTAAGCTAAATATATGTAAAACTTTTCCAAATGTCTTAAGGTCCAATTATCACTAGAATCCTGAAATGTTTCTTATCCTGGTGATGACTCGGCTCTAAAATTTTGGGTTTTAACCTATTTGAAATGAAAGCGATTTAAAGATAAAACTGTCATCAATGGGTAAGTAATTATGACTGTAAAACAGAAAGACTCAACTTTTTTTTTTCTTCACACAGACAGAAAGTTTTCATGTATTTATGCCCTCTAATACTCACATAACCAAATCAAGGGAATGTCATGTTGCTTTCAACCCACAGCATACAATTTGATTTGATATAATCACACAGATTTCATTAACTCCAGCTCGAGTTATCTTAGAATTAGCTTTCAATGGGTTCAGAAAAGTGGTGAGGATTTCATTTTTCAAAATGTGGAACATATTTGTCTACTGCAGCTCAGGCCCTCCTTCACTCCTCGTCTTCCGAAGCTTCGACGCCCGCCTCGACATCGGCCTTCACCGACTTTGTGCTCGCTTTCTTCTGGGGGGCGGCATAGGTGGGTTCGGTGGTGGTGGTCGGGGTAGAGAAGCTGGTGGTAGCTACCTGTTGTACCTCAGTGGCTTTGCCATTGGTCTGGGGGGGAGTGGAGGGGGGCGGGGCTGTTTTCTTGATGTCCGTCTCGTCTTCTACACCTGATTGAAAGTAGACATTTTCGTTGTAGGTGCTGTCTCTGCTGGAGGAAGATTGTTCATGAAGATAAAGGGAGGAGAGTAAGGTGAAAGCAGGAAGAAAGGAGGAGCAAGAGAAAGAGAATGGGAGAGTGAGAGAAAGCAAGAGGTAGATGGGTAGATGGATAGATAGATAGAGAGAGAGAGAGATAGAGATAGAGGAGACATAAGTAAAGGCAGAGGGACAGCAAAGAATAAGAATAGAAAGAGAACAGGAACATCAGAAGTATATATTAATAAAAGAAAGATTAACAGGGAGGAAGATGGGAGGAGGTGGAGTAGAGCAAAGTGAGAGAAAGAGAGAGAGAGAGAGAGAGAGAGATATTAATTTAGTTATTAGATTTCAGATGCTTTTATGCTGATTTGGAGTAATAATTCATTTTCAAAATAACAGTTTTTATTTGATTTCCCTATCTTGGATGGGAACAATATTTTCCATAATAACCAGCCCTACATCATGAGGTAGGTTAGTTTATACAAACTCACATATTGAGTCACATGCAAAATGTATGTACATCAGAAACAAACTGATGCTATCTTCCAGAAGCTTAATTGGCATCATGTAGGGTTTTTTTTCTCAAGAATTTATCATTTAGTATTTGTGATCAATGTAGCGTGATTTTCACTAAAATTTCTGGATTATTCACAGCACACAAAGCTTAACAAGTGGTGGAAGCTAAATGCAAATTATGATTTTCTAAATTAAAATCTAGGAAGCAAAGTTATGATTATTTCACAAAATAAATTATGGTATATGCCACTAACTACAATTTTGATTTTTGGGAGTCTTTTCCCACGTAATGTTTGTGAAGAAGAAGAAGAAAAAAAATCATTAATCATAAATTTAACAATATTTGATAATGACAGGTTGGTTCATTGAACTTTAAACCTCAGTTTTATAACTGTTATCTCTCATGACTTAACCAGTATAAGGGTATGTTACAATTTATTTTCCAATTTTTAAATATTTCTCACCTCTTTTCATTGTTTTGAGAGTCAACGGAAGTAGCAACTGTTCCGTGAAGAATGCAGATAAAAAAGAAGAAGTAAACGAAGAACAAACATTACGAAAGAGAGAAAATGTTTTCAACACCTATATTTTGCATTAAAGTGGAGGATTTCCTTAAAGATGGTGTATCCCTTTTGTAGCCAACATCAAATTATGTGAAACTATGCAGGAATTATGAATATGTCATGTATGGCCTATCTGTAAAATTTAAACATTAGCACTGTCTTAGTATTCAAATTATACAAGGAAACCCATTTAATTTCTAGACTTCACTGTCAGACACTATTGAGTGACTGACTAACTGACTTCTTTTTTTCTTTGATAATAACATTAATAAAATGAGCTGTAAAGGGTACATGAGCATTTGTACACATCAATAACCCACTTCTGGTAGTGGCCAAAATCAAGCTGATTGAATCTTTGCGCAGCATAAAACCTACAACCATACGGTACAAAGATCTGAAAGTCAGACTAAATTTTCTACGCATAATTTTTGCAACGAACGGTCGACATAATAAATTACCAGTTCTAATCTTTTCAGTGGACTTTTTAGTTGGTATTATCTCTTGTTTAACATAATTATGATTCACATAAGTTTATATTTTCAGCCTGCAAAAGGGACACACCACCTTTAATCTAGGCCTGCAGGAATGTCACTAAACTGTGAACTATAAACAGGATGAATGAAAGGCTATCATCATAACAACCCATTGTATGTAGCAAGTGATGGCAGCATGTAACATTTGCAAGTCCTGCCTGTTGTGATGGTAATAAGAGTACAGTGCTTTCAAGGGTATGAATACAGTGACATGACTTTGAACCCAGGGCCTCATAGTTCAAGATCTCTGCTCTAACCACTGGGCTAGCTACATCACCATTAGGATAAAAAGTGTTACTACCCCCTTTCCTGGGTCTCCAAATGTAGCACACACATGACAAAAATTATTTGTATAGTTCATAGTTTAAGGCATCTAACATCAGCAGTATGCAGTACAGCATGTTGAGGTGAATTTTGTTTTCTAAGGCCGTGTTCAGATATTTCGTGGCAGAACCGCAGTGTTTTTTTTATGGCGTATAATGTTACATGCATCACATTTCTGTATCTTATACCACGGAGCTCAGTGAACAGACCTGCCAACCTCTGGAGTTCAAAAACCGTATTCTTTAGTCCCAAAAGTTGTATTTTACTGACAAAAGTTGTATTCTTGAAAATAAACACGGATTGTTACGCCGATCAATGCCTCTTACAGTTTCTACCTACAGGAAGAATTTTTTTTATTGATCATTGGTTGAATATGCATGATTTTGTCATGACTGGTGTGTTCGATGAACCAATGAACATCCCCAAATTGCCGATGTGAGATGCTTGTAGGATACTTTACAGGACAGAATGGACATTTTGCCATTGAAAAGGCAGTTCTAAAATACGATTTTCAAAAAAAAAAAAAAAAAAAAAAAAAAAAAAAAAAAAAAAATCGTTTTTTTTTTTTTTTTGAAAATCGTAATTTATTAAGAAAAATCGTACTAAATACGACTAAATCGTACTGGTTGGCAGGTCTGAGTGAATACGTGGACTAACTTTGTTGTGAGCAGTTGCCATTTGTTTACACTTTCCGCAGTTTACCGCGTCATATCTGAACATGCCTTCAATAATAAGGTTGTGTAGTTTTAATGAAACGCTTTGAACATAATTCTTAGCAATCACATAAGCTTTCAGCATTAGTACAGGCATCGGATGTAGGACCCACGCGTACATGTTCAACATCACAATAAATGGGGTCCAGAAAGGCAATACTTTTCTTCTTTTTTCCTTAAAGATAACTTTGCAGGCCTCCTAAAGATGGCCTTTACTTAGGTGTGAATTTTGCAATATGAAAAAGCATTTTTTTTTTTTAAAGGTTCATGTAATTTGCTATTTCTACTGCTATAATATCACTGACGATAAGGCACTGTAATGATAATAAAATTGGGGGCAGTATACCTGAACATGACATTATCTACAATACATGGGAAAGCTACAGGTGGTTTTAATTCTCCAGGGTTCTGTAGTTTTTACTGATGAAATGACAGCTCTCCTTCTGGAGTTTAAAAGTTCTTTTCAACAAAACAGTTCATGTATCTTTGTAAAATACAGGTACTCTTACTAGTACTCCGAGATGAGTGATTCAAGTAGACAAAATGACCATTCAACCATTTAAAGATAAAGTTGAGTTCTGGCATTGCGATTGTATTGTGAAAGAAACATTGTGGAATCAATCAGAAAAGGTTGATCATCTAGCATATAAGTATCAGTGTTTACTGCAAGGTTCTGGAATCATCAAAATGATAAGAAATTTGGCCCAGTCTTGGTAAAGTTACAAGCACTGTACACAGAAAGATGTATATGGGGCTACACGAACATGTGGCATAAAATCTGTCCGATTTTTATGATGTTACATGCCATATTTAGAATATTAAGAAGAGCCACGCTTTTCAGGGAACATTCTTCATCTGATGTTCTTCCACACTTGCATAATAACAATGATAACGCTCACAATTTTTTGTTCACCTCTTTCCAGAACTCAACCTTCTCTTTAACTATTGCAATCATATCTTACAAGTCACACCTTTATGACTGCAATGTAGTACAAAGCACAGAAAGATAGAATCCTTGGAAAAGCAATCGATTGACAACTTACCATTTGGCACCATCTGCAGGGAGTCCATGGAGGGGGTCTTCATCTTGTCATCTCTGTATCACATGAAACAAGAAACAAAAATAAGAGAGTCAGAAGAACATTAAAGGGATTGGGTAACTTTGTCTCAGATTCTGAAACAAATCCTTGATCTAGCTCATGCTGCAATGATAATTATAAACCTTTAGGTCAGTCAGGAATCCCATGACTTTTACAAGCCGATCGCCTGCCTGATTATCAAGATATTTATGATTGAAAATAAAAATCAAATTTTGCGTTTTCCTACGGTTTTCATAACACTACAGTCCTTTTGGGAAAACGAGGATGGTAAAACCGGTCACTCAAAGATTGTTACTTTTTTGAGGCACTAAACGATCATTTTGAAGTGCAATTTTTTTAGGGCTTCAATACTTCAATATTACACCATATCACAGACACTGATAACACGTAGGGCCATGCATCTCAGATTTAACATTGTTAAACGATGCCTTGAACTCATAATCAAATCCATAGGGTGTGTAGTTAATATAGTTCGGTGTCCCCTCTGTAAAACCATAACTATCTGCCTAAGAGCTTTGAAAGGTCAATAAATTTGTTGATGCAACTGAAAATTTCATTGGTTTGCTCGCAGGAGTAATAAAATGGCAACTGTTCTTGGTGTGTTTATATAACAGAAACAAAGCAGAATAAATAAGCTGCATGAATTTCAGTTTACTATGGTGAAGAGACATGGTTTGCAATTTAATTAAGTCACATAAGTATTCAATTTTATGACAGAGTAAGAACATTTTTGTTTTTGTCTTTCTTTTTCTTAAAACAAGAGTCTAAGTTGGACCAAACAGGTTCCATTTGCGATTGGTTAATGCTATCCTTCCTTTTCATACTCTGTATCACAAGTTATTGCATAGCATATTAAATCTTATTTCAATACATTACACATACTGACTGGAGGCAAATTACATTTGAGGGCTACTGCTGGCATCTATTAAAGCCCATGTACATTTTGGTAAGGCCCCCAAAACTTGTTTTCCAATTTCTTTCATTTTAGTTGATCAATGCCAAGATATACAGTCTGAGCTGCTGTGAAGTGTTGTTTTTTGGTCTCATGTGCAATATTGGACAAACTGGAGATGAAAAGCAATTTAAATATATAACCCAGCATAAATATTCCCTCATTCAATTAAGATATCTATTCTAAATTTATCTGAACCCATGGAGAGAACATCAGCATCCATTGATCGTTTAACGGAAGTGGAACTATACGAGGACATATCTAACAAGCAGCAATTCAATAACTTGTATTGCTACCAGGACAGGATATTATCATCAGATTCAGACTTTATTGTCCACATTAAAAAACACAGAAATTTGGCCTCCACTGGCAGAAGATAGCAATGAATAACATAAGAATACATAAATATGCAAAAAAACAAATACATCAATTAGATTAGCAAACAGTTGAATACATTCTGACAAAAGTAAGAGGAGATAGCAGAGTAAGATGAGAAAAGAAATGAAGGAAGCTGAGCAAGAAAAAACAGGAATGTAGGTAAGGGAAAGTGAAAATGAAAACCGCTTGCATAACACGTTATTATGACTCCAAACATCTGCTTTACTAAAGGTTAAAGGTAAAAAGGCAGGGGCCCCCACTTGCAAACATGTACAAATTCCGCAAGGCTCCACCTGCAGACCCCCTCCGGCGCAAGCACGCCCCAGCAGAATCCAAAACCAATCAGACAAGAAGCCCGGCGATGAGAAGCAAACACGTCCCTTCTATTCTCTCTGAATTAAATTACGCGTCGGCCAGACACTTGCCCTTGAAAATCATTCATGATGAAATTTATATAGGTCTATAGCAAAGCGTGAAATAAATATTAAACTGAGTTCCTGAATTCCTGTTGCAGGCACAACATTTAAGCAGAGACAACAACTTTCCAAGCCATGAGCAGACAACGATGATGATGAATCTATCTTTTACTCACTTGAGAGTTTCTATCTTGTATGAATTTGACCTAAATGCAGGAAGATTTAAGATCAGTTTTTAAAGGCATAGCACACACGGTTAAATATCTATTTCACGCTTTGCTATATATAAATTTCATCATAAATGATTTGAAGGGCATTTGCATTCAAGAAGTTTCAATTAATTCTATTTCCCATTCCCATGTAACACGGATTACACCTAAAAACCTGTTCATAATGGCCACTTAGCTGTATAGGCCAGCAGGCAAGCAATGATTACCGGTAGTATCCTGATGCCATCAAACCTGATCAGAAAGGCCATCTATTCCTACATATTGGTGGTCTCTCCACATTGCAGTTTGATAGGATTATGTCGCCCGCCCCCTTCAGTGCTCAAGAAGCTCATCTCTCTTGGAAAATAAAATCCACTGTGGCCACTCATTGTAAACTTGGTGTCGCCATAAGGGCTAGAATATCTCTAACCCTATCCCTTTCTTTAGGCACCTTATCTATAGACTTTGGCGATTATATCATGCTAAAATTCCTATGTTTTAATTCCTTTTCAAGCCTTCATTACCGCCACCCCCCCCCCCCTCCCCTCCCCAGCAACATGCTATTATTAGACTAAGTAGTGATATGAATGAGATATGGATTGGAAAATAAAACAGGATGATGCATATGAAACTAATGTACTACAGCAGGTTAGAGTTGCAATAGAGCAATATGGCCGATCCTGGAATTGAAAGACTATTATCTGATAAGTTAATATAAATAGTGATTGTAAATGTATCAAGCTTTGAACAGGGGAGTGTTTCCCAAAACTTGTCATCAGTGACAAATGTCAGTTGTTGTTATAAGCTACTGAAATCCTTGCTTCTGATTGGTTGATCAGCAGATTTGTAACTGATTTTTGTAATTTTTCAATGAAAAAAGGCTTTGTGAAACACCCCCAGGTCTATTCATTGTTGACTTAGCCCTCTTTTTCATGTTTAGATTCTCAAGGGGTCGGTTGGTAAAAGGAATGTAAAAGGTAGGATGCGACCGTCATTGTTGGTCAAACAGTTCTTGAGCTTCAAGTAACGCCTGGCTGGAATGCTCCCCAGGGAGTGGAGATTGTGCACACAGTGTGTGCGGGCAAGCACTGAATCCAATGACCGGGATAATAGTATATTTGTAAAGCGCTTAGAAACATTTATATTAAGCGCTATATAAAAGCTAAATATTATTATTATTATTATTATTATTACTTACGATTTAGTGCAGTCTCTGATGAGCACGATACACAGTAAGAGGAAGCAGACTCCCAGAAGAGCAATGACCGCAATGACCCACGGTTCATTGATGGCCGACGTGCCCTTAGGTCTCATGATGTAATCAAAGCTAGGTCCGCCTTCCTCGATCGGACCCTCGTATTCGACAAGGAAGTCCTCCAGCTGCTCGCTGGTCAGAGCGGCGGTGTTGCCCATGGGGTCGTTGGGGTCACTGACCCAGAAGGTCAACTCGACACCCTCGCTGACCTCCACCACGCTGGTGATGATGACATTGTCAGTCCTGATGGTCAAGTGAGATAGAAATATAATGTAGATAATGTACATTTAAAGGATGTATAATTGAAATGAAATGAAAATTACAATTACTAATACAATTCAACTTCTCTTCCTCAAGAAACCTAGTAGGCCTAGCTAACCATTTAATTTTTTTCTTAATTCTGGAATCTGAACTCCATAAACTAACAATGCAAAAGGTTGATTTTTATTTTTTTGAATTGTATACATATACTTCAAGAGAAAAGAATAAATAATAGTCTGTTATATTTAAAACAAAATGACAACATGACAAACAAAATTGCTTCTTCACATGAGTTGGTTCAATGATAAACAGAAGTGTTTTTTACGTGAATTGGTTCCCATTGACATCAGCCAGGCAGTTTTCTTGTGCAGCCATGCAGAAGACATTGAGCTGCTCTGCAACACTTGAAGCAAACATGTCATAGTCCTCGGGCGTAAGCTGAAAAACAAAAATAAATTTTGAATGTCAATAACTGGATTTGAAATGGGCTGTAGCATGGGAAGTACTGGTTGATGCCATCTACGTTTTCTTTTAGACAACTGCACGTAAATGAATGGACTTGATAACTGGGTTCCACGTATGTTGCACGTACGTGAATACGTAGGCGTACTGCGGTCGCGTCGTCATATTATACCAGATTGGTCTTGAGTCAGGCCACAGGAAAGACACGTAGTCTCGTCATGCTACATCCCCTTTAAGTCAGGCTTCAAAACCCATTTTTTTCAAGCAAATGTATAGTCCATGACTATTGGAGGAGTGGGCGCATTTGAATACTTGAAACAGATAAATGGTGCCATTACAAGTGATGTGGATCATCATCATCATCATTTTGGAAGTCAATTTATATATACAATTAAGAGCAGATCATGTATTATCAACTTGAACTTACATGTACCTAGGATATTTTTAATCCTTCATCAAAGGAATGTATTCCTGGTATTTATAAGAATCGTGAATCAGGTTTCGACGTAGGGATAAGAAAATGTGTGACTTACCGTCTCTGAGGTTTGATCTACCAGTAGGATGGTCACGCTACCTATCAGCTCTCCATCCTTCTCAACTGAAAGATATCAAAAAGGAAAATATTTGAAAACAAACATTTTACAATGATCTTAGAGATACATGTAGGAACATAAGAATGAAGTCCTACATTTAGAACGAGGTTTTAAATTAAAATCAACTGACGAATCCCAATGCACCCAAAATGCAAACATTTCAAAACTCCAGTCATATCATACCAAACTAAAATGTTTGTTCAGTGTTCATTCACAGGTTTATCTGAAAAATAGGAAAATTAATTTTTCAAATTTTAATTCCAGTGACTTCTCACATTGCAGGTGAACACCAAGAGGGCCATCTTTCATTTCATCATCATTATAATTAAAGCTGATTGAGAGAACACCTTGGTATAAAAGTTCATTGACTTGATCAAGAGGTTGAGGTTTATAATCTGTGTCTGATGTGCAATGAGCTTTAATAGAACATAGGGCATTTCATTAACTCATTTGTAGTAAAATGTGATCTGGCAGGATTTACTCCTTATAAGATACCGTGTGCTGATACCTGCTAAAGCTAAAGTCTGTGTTGTGATTTCCAAAGCACTTTATACATGCATAGGGTTTGCTGAACAATTTCATCAGGATGGTTTGGATAATAAAGAGATAGATTTTATGACACATTCAAATCTAATTAACTGTGGGACAGTTTCAGTGTCATCTAAGACCTGGGGCCGGTTGCACAAAACTTACCATTGATAGTAACTTTGCCATCAATGGTAACTACCATGGAAACCTTGATTTTGTTTGGCTGTTGAGCCCTGGTACCATGGTACATGTAGTTGCCATTGATGGCAAAGTTACCATCAATGGTAAGTTTTATGCAACGGGCCCCAGGTGATCACCTGGGGCAACCTAGGGCAACCTATGGCAATCAGAAAACTGGCAGCTAGCTTCAGTTTTCCAGTACACATCCGAAACTGTCACACAGGCAATTAAATCTGGATGTGTCACAGAACTCATTACTAAATGCATGGTTTTTCATGTTTAGAGATGTGCTTTACAACACAAGATTATTATCACCAGACCCATTTATACACAGAGTCTGTGTATAGATGGCTATGATTATTATGAAGCTCTGCTGCCCTCACCTGTCGTAGACTCGTAGGAGAGTTGGAAGCCTGTAGCGGTCATTGATTCATCACTCATGAACCTCATCCAGGCCTGGTGTGACTCAGTGACCAGGGTTCCCTCAGGGAAGCTATCACCGGTCAACGTCACAACAACGTTCTCATCAACAACAGCACCAGAGCCAATGATCAGGAAGTCATGCCTGTCAAAAGATTTCAGAAATGTAATCCAAAATTTGATGGAATTAAAGTACTAATCGTTCATTTGGTAATTTGTTTTTCATTGGTGTGAATTGAGATCAGATGAATTTCTAAAATGTAAAAAAGAAAATTGTCACAATTTTTTTTTTTTTGTGCTATCAGAGTTTAGTCTACCTATGCAATTTGAAGGGGATGAGCTATGATCATATAATGTTTATAAAATATTGAATGTCACATGATCAGATTCAGGCCAACAGGATAAACTTTTACAAAGACCCCATTTCTTTAAAAAGATCTCTCACATCATTACCGGTAACTATTTTTGGTATATGTCATACATGTAAATGTAAGATAGAAATATATGACCCATTCATAGGACATGTACATGTAGACTCATTTCTTAATTCCACAAGAATCTACATTCCAATTAACATGAATCCCTACAAATGAGGGCTTTCCAGTTAATTGGCCGATCATGGTGGTAGAAGTCATACATGTACATGTAAAGGCCCGGTCACACATACGTACGGCCCACACATTGAAAATCGGAAAAGCTGGTGCGCCCGACTTTTGTAAGGATTTTGGAGAAGCTAGCGAGCTAATACCGAATGTGTAGCGTGTTGCTAGCGCGCTGGGCGTATACAGGGCGTCCTTTTGACGTTTACATTCATGCGTCGAGCTCCGCGCACACTTTTGAGCATTGCACATAAAATCTTGACGTACACAGCGAATGGCGACAAATGCATAGCGTTGGGCCAGCGCACTCGACGAACGAGTAACGAAGGATGACGCACACCTAACGCAAGACAACGCACTGGCAAAATTGCAAATTTTCAATGCGTGGGACGTGCTTCCCCCATGCGTCCCCTATGTGTGACCAGGCCTTAAAGGTATTATGTCCCTTTTGCAGCCAACTTCAAATGCTGTAGAACTTTGCAGGAATTATGAATATGTCATGTATGTCCTATCTGTGAAATTTAAACGTTAGCAGTGTCCTCATGTTCAAATTATGCAAGGAAACCCGTTTACTTGCTAGACTTCACTGTCAGACACTATTGAGTGAGTGACTGGCTTTTTTCTTCTTTGGTAATAACATACATGAAAAGAGTTGTAAAGGGTACATGAGCATTTGTCTACAGCAATAACCCACTTCTTGTGATGGCCAAGATTAATCTGATTGAATCTTTGCACAGCATAATACGTATGACCATTCGGTACAATTGTCTGAAAATCAAGACTATTACTTTTGGGCTCTATAGCCCTAAAGTCGATTTGACAACTAATAGTCGTTATTTTCCCACTTGAAGACATTTTCAAGCCCCACCTTTTTTAGGGAAGTTTTAAATTAGTATTATCTTTCAAATCCAGTTGGAATTTAACTTTTTCATTTTTTGGGCCTGCAAATGGGACATAGTACCTTTAAGATAGAAATATATCACCGATTCAGAAGACATGTAGACTCATTTTTCAATTCCACAAGAATCTACATTCCAATTAACATGAATGTATGATGAATCCCTACAAATCAGGGTTTTCCAGTTAATTGGCGTATCATGGTGAAGCCAAAGCTCTTTGGAAGCGCATAGAGATGTTATTTCATAACGTAATATGCGCTATACAAGAACTGAACTATTATTATTATTATTCAACTAACCCTTGTTCGAGGTCCAAGTTCTCTAAGCTAATCTCCACCACCTTGGTGGCGTCTGGGAGCATGATGGTGTATACGCAATCCTGGTTGTTGGAGTAGAGGTTGGGGTAGTTGGGCGAGATGACAGAACCAGACTCCTCAAGGAATTCAGTAATGCCGCACTCTCCGCCTGTATCAAAGCAAGGCAGGGAAAGGGTTAAGCTTGAGTTACATAGTAGCTTGGTGATGTAACATTTGCTCCTGCATCATTTGCTTTACACTTTTGTCAAAAATAATAGGGGTTAGGGTTAGAGTTGCAATTGGGTTTCTGGTAAGAGTTATGTCTGGATCCTGGGTTATATTATGAGCTGACATTGTGGGCTGACATTTTCTCCAGGCTGTTATTTTGTCAAAGATATAAGGTTGGGGTTTGGGTTGCGAATGGGTTTTTATAATATATATATATAAGCCTATCATGATGATTAAGTCAAGACATTAAAGTATAGCAAACATGAAAATGGTAACATTCCAATGCTGTTATGTGCCTGCAGTATCTGACTCCTTTTTCAATGCACTATGTGTACAAGCAAGTTGTACACGATTGTTGATTCAACCCATTTGGTGCTACCAAAACTGTCATAGATTACCTTCCAAGACTTAAATTTTCATTATTTCATGATTATGGATAACATATCTTCCAAGGGGAATACATTTCTTTACAATGATGGTACCTGTTTCAGATTAAAAAGAAAAATGCTCACGTCGCAATTCTTGGTCCAAAAATATTGTTCAAACCATGCCGCCCACGCCATTCAAGTGGTTCAGTGATAAAGTTAGAATAAAATCCTTGGTATCATCTATCTTCGATATGAAAGGTACGATTGGAGGGGTAGTCTACGTCGGAAAGAAATACTTACTTGCAGGAGTATCGATGCGAGCCAGTGTTCCAACCGGTGGGAGGATGTCGGATGTTGTGATAGCAGCAATATCAAAGGTATAGACTGTATTGGCCATCAGATTCTTGACCAGGTACGAGTCCGTCTCTCCTCCGACCACGTCCAGACTATATGCCTCGTCGTCCGGTGACACCAGGACGTAGAGGCGGTAACCTGTGACCTCACAGTTAGCGTCTGAGGGACTCCACTGGAGCTCGATGGTGTTGGGATTGATGGCTTCTCCGCGGAGACGGGTTGGGTTCTGATCGCGGAAATCCCAATCTGTGGGCAAAGAGTTTTAAAGGAAATCCAATTTTATTTAGAGAATCGTGACGCAACGCAGACAAATTTCTTCAACAGTAATTCTATATCAAAATTTTGTCTGAAAAGTTCTGTTTGGATATGTGTTCTTTAAAATGATTGGTAAATTTGGAGATGGCTAAAGATTTAATAACAAATGGTAATGAGACTACTTGCGGCCCCCAGAGGAAACAAGAGGGGACCAGAGGGCAGGTGATGATGATGATGACATTACTATAACATACAAGTTTATTGACCTTTATAATTGGAAGTTAATGTTCTTAAATATGGATCACCAAAAATAATAATTTTGAATTCGAATGTGGACTCTTCAATAATGAATGAAGCCTGGAGTTGCTCTGGTTGAATGTTTTATCTCACATTAAAGAAGATTAGATTGAGATTTATGTCCAAGTGAATGAATGCCCTAGAGAAAATTGAACAAAGGTCTTGTTCAAGAACATTCAGCTGATTGAATCATTGTAATAAACATGCATTTCAAACACCAACACACGTTGACATCTCACCTTTAGGAGTGACCTCACAGATGTACTGGCCCGTGCGTTCACACTCCCAGTCGTTCCATGTCCCAGCGTTGAGCATCTGACCACAGTCCTGGGTACCTGTGAGGTCGTTGGGCTGACCCACGGCCCAGTTGGTCCTGGCCCACAGAGCTGGTGCTGTGCAGTCCACCCACTTCCAATCTCCCTCGGTTCCCTTATCATAGAAACCTGGGAGTTCAAGAAATAGGAGAAGTGTTATTGTTATAAGTACAATTGAATATTTTGGTCCTACAACACATGATCTGGTGACAATTACTCTGCAGATAAAGTAAGACATCAAACACAGTCTAAGCTTGAATGCTGGACCAATCACTACACCTAACCGTAAACCTAACTAAAAACTCAATTACACTCTTAGCTCTCTTGCCTCACCAAATATTGGATCACCAATTCATCATGTGCAAATCAGGTATTCAACCTAAATACTTAAACACAACTAAATAGAACCGGAACATTAAATTACAATCACAACAAATTAAAGGATCAGGAAAGGGGACAGTTTACTGTGATTCTGTTAATTTCTAACTATCCTAAAATCAAAGGAATTAAAATGAAAGTAAATAATATTAACATCAACAATCAAACAAATTACTTGGCTATATTCTTTTAGCGATCAAACAATTACTTTGAATTGACACGTTCAGTAACAAAAATGTATCAACAGTAAATTTCACCAAAAAAAAGAAAATGTACTTCTGTGAGAATTCCTACCTATCCAATAATCTCCCTCAACCAGAAGATCACGCAGAAAGTTGAATTCCTCTTCAGTTTCCATGACGACCAGGTCTCCATCTGGGATTGACGCGCAATCAGATCGAGCCTCATCCCAAGTCACCAGGTCCCTGACTATCTTGTAACAGCCATAGTTATAACCTACTACCCAGCCTGGCTCACACAGATCTGGTCCAAAAATGAACAAGATTGTATTGCATGTCCTTAATAAGGGAGTTTACAGATAGCACATGGTACAAATGACCCCAAATATCCACAGATCTTTTACACATGGAGAATTAGAAGTTCCACTTTGAGCATCTTAGAATAATAACTGCCAAAGTCCTAGATGTGCTTCATGAATACCTTTTGTTTGCCCTCTTGAAAAGAATACTTCCACCTGCGTATCTTAGAATGTACCGTTGGTGCATAAATGAATAATGTGCCATAACTTTCATGAGCGCATATCCAGTATTCATCTCTGTGGGTTTTACCTTTTTGGTACAAATGACCTTTATCTGCTCATGCTCAGACTGCAACCGTAAACTGGCTTATTCTTTGCTATCATTGGTACTTGTTCTAATCCATTTGAAATAGATTGATTTTTTTTGTTTAATAATGTCTCCTAGCTTTCTGTATTTAAATCTATGCTTTATGCAAATAAAGACAAAACTTAAAGGTATTACAAAGTTTTGGTAAATTTTGAAAAATGGGTGGATAATGATTCTTTACAATTTTGATATATTTGGATGCCCCTGGGGATGTATTAAATGCACTAGAAATTTTAGCCCCTAAAACACTTCTGCTTTCGAGAAAAATTGAATATAAACATTTACCGGTGCTCCCGGTAAATTTTGATAAATTTCAAAAACCTCCTACGGCCATATAATGGTAGCTGCGGCCATGAAAATCTCAGAATATGTAGTTGTGCTATATATTTCCAAACGGGAATAGCTAATCGGTCGATTTTAGTCAAGATACATTGTTTTATAGCTTAAATAATATCTTGACCTTGAGAGGGAGCTATACAACATAAAGTGTTTATTATTTACAATTTCATAAATTTAGAGTCGATTTCGACCTCGACAACGACCACTGAATATTGTAGGATCGCATATGCTTCCAATATGTTCATTTGAACCAAATTCATGACCCCATACCAAAACTTTGTATTACCTTTAAATTGGTAATTATGGATAATAAAAAAGGCATGGCATTGACTTAAACTGATTTGTATTCATAAGAATATATACTTGAGTATTGGTCTAAGTTAGCTTTGAATTACTAGCAAAATATCCTTATTACTTCATATTTGGGTTAAAAATATCAGGATACAACCGTTTTCAAAGCAAACTCTTCTGAAATATTCTTGTATCATTCTAATACATGTAATTCAGATCCTGCACATAACATTCATAATGTAAGAATTACCAGTACTTTTTTTGCTCAAGGCAGTATGAAATCATCAAAAGTCCAAACGGAGGTGTGACTTCTCTTAGTTATAGGATGCACAAATTCAGAAAACATGTTCACACATGCATGTTTGCATTCCAAATACAAAACCAGATTCACAATTTCAGGGATGATAGTGAGCACTAAACAATTTTTTTTCCCTCAACCATGCCCCAGCCCCTTGAGTAAAAAAAAGAAGAAGAGGATTCAGGGGGGAAAAATGGCATCTAACAACATTCCCTCCCCCCCTTTTGAGTAAGAAAATTAGGAAAAAATAGGGAAAACTAGGACAAAAACGAAAAAGAATAGAGAAAAATCTGGAAAAATCAGGGTAAAAAAGAAATATTTAAAAGAATCAGAAAGAAAGAAAAAATCGGGCAGAAAAAATCATAATTGGGAAATCGATTTAAATCAGGGAAAAAAAAATCAAAAAAATCAGGAAACCGCTTTAAATCGGGTAATTATCAGGCCTGCAATTTGGATATTACCATCCATGGACGGAGTCTCTACAACAGTTTCCTCAGCAGCCAGGACCGGTCCTGAAGCCAGCACGGAAGAGATGGAGAAGTTATACGCAAACCCATCCTGGAGTTCACCAAGGGTCACTGTGGATGCATCAGCTCCTGGAACATCTACGGTGGTAGGGATGGCATCTCGAGGGTCTAGGTAGGTGATGCGGTAGGCGGTGACGTCACAGCTGAAGCGGGCAGATGGGGTCCAGGATAGGGTGATGGTGTTGGGGTCGTCCGCTTCTCCACGGAAACGACTTGGGTTGGCTTGTGATGGAACGTAGCCTTGAAGGATAAACAAAATTTCAAAAGTTAGCATTTATTCTTCTTAAAGAAACACAACTGTATAGGACAGAAGGAGGCCATGAAAGTATGATGGACCTAGGGTTAACCGCTTCTCCACAGAACAGACTTGGGTTAGCTCGCAATGTCAGGTAGCCTTGAAGATTAAAAGGATTTGAAAAATATACATGTGATATATTGTGTCTAAGCAAAATGAATAATGTTAAATTGGTATTGCCTGTCTCCCTCCAAAGAGAGAAGGATAGAAGGTACTGGAGTATCTATGGCAGTGACTTATTGAAATTTTTCCACTGATGCACAATTTTAGCTATTTTGTACCCATTTTGTTTGTTCTTTCATTTTTATTAGAACAAAAGCATGCATTCTTTCATGCTACAAGCCAATTGAAATCAACTGAATTTTTTAACAGAAAGATCCTAATTTTGTTTAAAACTTGCCTTTGTCAAGAACTTTAATGAGCTCTTACTCTGTTGACAACAGAGTCCCTGGACATTAATTAAAAAGGGAAAGTTCTTGGACTTACTCTTAGGCCAGATCTCACAGATGTACATCATGGTGCGGGTACACTCCCAGTCGTTATATTCCCCAAAGTTGGTGACTTGCCCGCAGTCCTGCAGACCATTGAGATCGTTAGGCTGTCCAGGGGCCCAGTTAGAGTAGGCAAACTCGGTATCAGCTCCACAGTCCACCCAGCTCCACTCACCCTCTCTGGCTCGGTCATAGTAACCTTGAAAAATGAAATATAGGATTAGAGATATTGATGTCACATAACAATGTACCATAATAACTCACAACCTCCTAAGTGTCAGATAAAGTCTTTTCCTATATCAATCATACTAATTCATTATAGACTGTACAGTCAAATGCTATGAAATCAGACACATGTCACAAGCACATCTTTTTCAATCTCCCAGTCGTGGTCTAGTGGATAAGTCAGCGGACTGGTGATCGCTTGGTTCGCAGTTCAAGTCTTGCCACGGCACTAATGCTGTATTAATCTCCCAGTCGTGGTCTAGTGGATAAGTCAGCGGACTGGTGATCACTTGGTTCGCAGTTCAAGTCTTGCCACGGCACTAATGCTGTATTAATCTCCCAGTCGTGGTCTAGTGGATAAGTCAGCGGACTGGTGATCACTTGGTTCGCAGTTCAAGTCTTGCCACGGCACTAATGCTGTATTAATCTCCCAGTCGTGGTCTAGTGGATAAGTCAGCGGACTGGTGATCGCTTGGTTCGCAGTTCAAGTCTTGCCACGGCACTAATGCTGTTTAGTAATATTAATGATAACATTCCGCTTTTATATAGCGCTTAATACAATGTCTCTAAGCGCTTACAGATAAACTATTACCCCAGTCATTGGATTCAATACTCGCCTGCACACACTGTGTGCACAGTCTCCACTCCCTGGGGAGCATTCCAGCCAGGTGTTACATAACGCTCAAAAACAGTTTGACCAACAATGACGGTCGCATCCTACCGGGTACCCTTTGGCAACACAGTAATCTATGATTGCCACACTTGACCCAGGGGAGGTAACTGCGTACCAGGTAGGAAGAAATGAGCATTATACTTAAAAAAGGTACCCTGGTATGCAAAAAGAAATACAGTAAAGTGTCAACAACAAAAAATGATAGATCCAAATTTGAAGGCGACTTTGACAGTACTCATGAATTGTATTGCATTTTGAGACATCAGAGCAATGATTCCACTCACCAATCCAGAAGTCGTTTCCAAGAGTCGCGTTCAGCAGGTACTGATTCTCTGCAGCTGTTTCTATGACAACCAGATCACCACCATCGACAGACATACAATCATCCCGAGCCTCGTCCCATGTGACAAGTGTCTTGACAACCTTGTAGCAGTGCTCACCGTATCCAAGGAACCAACCCTCAGGACATGGATCTAATAGAAAAGTTGAGATAAAAACATGGAGTAACTTGGGCTTACATACTGTCGTGAGGGAGGCATGATGGCTCAGTGGAAAGGTAGTGGTCTAGTGATTTTTTTAGTTATTCCCTTATTTAATTATTATTACCGGTATATATATTTATATATTTATTTTTTATTGTTTATTTTTTATAAATATTTATTCATCTTATTTAATTATTATTATATATATATATTTTTTTTATTCTTTTATATTTATTTATCTTATTTAATTATTATGGTAAATATATATGTGCTGTTGTTGTTGTTGATTTTTTTTTTTTGGGGGGGAGGGGGGAGTCCCAGATTCAAAACTAAGTCAATGTAACAGTCCCTTTAGTGAGGCAATCAATTAATTGTGCATCTTGTTTTAGAATGCTGCAAAACATAATTACCATTTATGTTCCTTTATATTATTTATATGAAGGAACATAAATGAAACATAATGGTGCCCTTTAAGTGCTGTGTATTTAAATATCATTAGTATAATACTACCGGTAATGATATTTAAATACACAGCACTTAAAGGGCACTATTGAATCAGTTGACGATTCTGAGGCACATACAGAGGTTTAATCGTCTACTGAGGGCCAGAAAGACGTGAATTTGGTGTAAAATGATATGAGTTAAGGCCTTCCTACTTCTAACCAGACAATACATTAGTGCATGAGAGGGGAGAGGGGGATGGAGAAAAGATAAAAAAATATACCATACAATTGCCCCCACAATAGACTCATAATCGAGTTAGGTGTAAAAACTTACTTGCAGGTGGCAGTGTGGTCGCCCTTGTTGTTTGGGTTGTATTCCTTGGTCCCATGTAGGTGTTTGTACGTAGGGTGAAGGTGTAAGTGGTCTCTGGCATAAGATCAGTAATCAGCTGGCTGTTAGAGTCACCTCCTGGCACCTCAACAATCTGGATACCTCTGTTCATGTAGGTAATTCTGTTTTGCAGCAAAGGATTCATATATTTTAATCAACTGATTCAGATAATAATGAATGATTCACATATTTTAAAGAAAAATACATAATTTTAGACTTACAGAAGGCATAAAAGACGTTAGAATGATAGTTTTATCTGCTTCTGTGGTATTTCATATGTTTACAGGCACTCTTCAGTGCTAGTCAATATCATTCGTTCATCGTGCATTATTCAAATTCACAGTTTGTATTTGGGTCATCCTGTACTCTGACTGGATGGCATAAATAAAAATTCAGTACAGTGCAAAAGGGAAAGCAGCCAACAACAGCAACCTCTTGATATTTCTGACAGTGCAGGGTTATTGCCTAGACAATGATTAAAAGAATTGTATTCATTCACCTTCTGAATGAATTATCTAGTGCACTAGATGGATGTTCAACTGCATGCAGTTGAAAATGATGCCTCCGCCATAGAGCGATTTTACAAACCAAAACAGATGCAATTTTAAAAATTCAAGTTTGATTGTAATCCATTAAATACAGGTTTTCAGAATATCGTGATTACAAGCTATTTTTCATTTACATACATGTATGACCCTTTGAACTTTGACCTCATGACCCTAAAATCTAATCAGTTCATTGGCTCTGCAAGATACATACATGTCCCGAGTTTGATAGTAATCCATCCGTCAGTTTTGGCTATGCATTCACAAGCTATTTTTACATACATAATGAGCCCTGTGACCTTTGACCTTTGACCTACTGACCCCAAAATCTAATCGATTAATTAGTTCTGCAAGATACATACATGACCTAAGTTTGGCGGTAATCCATCTATCGGTTCTTGAGATAACGCGATCAAGAGAACGGGACATACATACGTACGGACGGACAACCAGAAAACATATAAAACAGCATAGCTTTAGGGACCCGGCCATGACACTCTACTCACGTATATCCGACGATGTCACAGTTGTAGTCTGACGGCATCCATCGAAGTTGAAGTGAATTCTCGGTGACTGCAGTGCTCATGAATAGAGATGGGTCAACATCATCATAAGTGAAATCTGTAATTTAAAGGGATAGAGCAGAATGTCATCAGCATAATGATATTCAATGCAAAAAGAAGAAAATACATAGAAAGGTTTATCCAAGATGGATCTTACTTTGGACCATGGGAACCAGTGGACTATTATTAAAATACTTCTAGTCACTGTAGGTGAAGAAATGGGGTTAGATACGAGGTGGTGAAATTAAATAATTGAAAATTCTGAGTTTTCACAAGACACTTTTAACAAATCATTTGATTTTCCAACTTTTTCATATTCTATTCATTGCTATAATCTTACAACTAAACAACTTGTTCACTTGTGTATCAGTAATCTCATAGTAATCCCATGCAATATTGATATAAAGTTGTGGATGTTATCAAAATATTCATATTGCAGTTATTTATAAGGAAAATGCCTATTTTGCCTACAACAGAACATGAGAGTAAAAGTTATGAAAATAACTTTATGAAAATGAGCAAGTAGGAGGAATGTGAGAGGAAGAGAAAGATAAAGAGAGAGACCAATTGAGAGAGAGAGAGAGAGATGGAGAAAAAAACAGCGAGATAGAGAGAAAGATGGAAAAGAGGACAGCAAGATAGAGAGAGAAAGATAGCAAGGTATAAAGAGAGACAGAGACAGAGAAAGAAAGAGAGAAAGAAGTAAGCGTTACTATTGACGTTACCTTTCACGATGATCTCACAAACGTAAGGCAGAGCCCTCTCACAGGCCCTATCATTGAACTTGGCATTGTCCTGGAGTTGACCACAGTTCTCGCTGCCGTCAACGTCCGATGGCTGACCTATGTCCCACTGGGCTTGACCCCAGGTCGAGAGGTCAGAACAGTCTACCCAGCGATAGGATCCATCCTGTGCCCTGTCGTACAGACCTAAAACACAAAACATATACCACAGGTTATGTCATTCATTCAAGTTTAAATAAATATAAGTGTAAGTCATGGAGAGCAACTCAATAAAATGCTGCAGAGAAGACCCCAAAACACATATTTGTTCATCTAGAGATATAGATATAGAGACACGCATATACATATCTAAAACCTAATACATATTTGAACTAAATGCATACTATACATTCCATCAGATAAAGGTCTTTTCAAATTGTATATGGGTAGGAGTACAAACTTTTAACAAAACCTGAATTTATCAAACATCGATTCTTTATCACTTCATCCAAATGTAATGCATAACAAAATAAAACAAACATCTTTTTCCTTCTCACTTTTGTCATTCAAAATTGATATATATGTACACAAGCTCTATATAATCCCAAGGTGTGCAATACCAATCCTCCGCTCTCACTAAACAAACAGGAAGGAGAAACCATCTAGGGAAACATTTCAAAATGATTTTGTACTCACCGACCCACCAATCATAGCCACCGAATCCTTTCTCAATGAAAAAGTCCATCTCATCCCGAGTATCTACAACAGCCAGGTCTCCATTGGGCGTGCTCATGCAGTCCATACGAGCCTCGTCCCAGTCCTTTGAGTCAGTTACGAAGCGGTAACAGCCGTAGTTGTAGCCGATTTCGAAACCTTCGGGGCAGATGGCTGATGAAGGTGGATGTCAAAGATTAGCGGAGAAGATGCAAAGTGTTGATATTAACAATATTGTTTGAATAAGTAGACAATTTTCTAGGAAGTAAATGTAGTTGTGATTATATTTTATTTGAGGTTCTTGATTAGCAGTCATTGACAGGATAAATTGTGTCCAAGGTGCAGCAGAAAATGCATGTGTAATTCAAATTTCAAAGGTATACGGTAAGCAGATTTGATAAACATTTACCATATCTTCAAATTGTATCACATGATATTTTCTCTACAATAACTCAAAAACAATATATTGTTACGTTATTCTAGTTATTGCTATTATGCTGGTTTTATTTCTATTTATATCCAATATAATTTTTGTGGGATATGTTTCTACATATCTGTTGATCACAAAGTGTTGCAGGAGAGCAGTCTTGGTTGAATCTATAAAGTTTTACCATGAATAAATTAATTCAATTCAAGCCAACTCACTGGATTCATTGAATGTCTGGATGGTAGTCATAAATCTGCTCTCCAAGACACCCTGTGCCGTGTAAGGAGTGATGGACACAACATACAGAAAGTCAGGTTTCAGCCCGGTGATCTCGCCTCGTACGGAGATTGATCCGATGACGTCGACGATAATGTCGTCGTTGATGCCGCCGTCTGAAGCGATGAGGTAGTAGCCGAGGAGGTTGCAGCTGGATAGGGATGGCACCCACATGGCAGAGGCAGTCAGGGCTGAGGTAGGTTGAACCATGAACTGAGATGGGTATTGATCCTCCTCGGTGAAACCTGGTATGGACATAGACATTGGTGAGTTAGTCTGTTTTACCGAGTTCTATCATTCTAGTAGACAATGCATTTGGTTTGTTTTCTCAATATGTGCCAATGGATCAAAAACTCTGCTCAACCATTTTGGTAACTTTCATCTCTCATTCTCTCTGTGTCTCTCTGTCTGTCTATCTATCTATCTATCTATCTATCTAACTAGCTAACTAACTAACTAACTAACTAACTAACTAACTAACTAACTAACTAACTAACTAACTAACTAACAAACTAACTAACTAACTAACTAACTATCTATCTATCTATCTATCTGTCTATCTACCTGTCTGTCTGTCTCTCTCTCTCTCTCTCTGTCTCTCTCTCTCTCTCTCTCTAACTCTCTCTCTCTAGACTTTGTGGTTGGTTCACTCTTCTATTCACTACAGTACAGTTTGCAAACAAAATATCAAATTTGTACAAAAATATATATTCTGTTAAAAACATTACCATATTTACTAGCTATAGTATCTGAGCAATCGATAACGGGTATGTGCTTATTGAAAAAATCCTATCTTACCCTTAGCCTGGACCTTACAGATGAAAGGTCTGGTGGAGTCGCATGAGATATCATCCCATTCCCCCGCGGTGGTTAGCTCAACGCAGTCATCGTTACCAAGGAGATCTGAGGGGGCTCCTGGAGCCCAGTTGGCAGACTGCCAAGTGGTCGGGGCCCCGCAGTCCACCCAACGGAAGAGTCTTTCAGTTCCAAGATCGTTGAAACCTAAAGACCACAAGAGAGAAGAATGTTAATTCTAAAAATAATTTTCACATTCATCTGTGACAATGAAATACAAATAGTTGGACTGATTGCCTGTCATTATATATTTTAAGGGCTTTTATCGTTTGTAACAATTATTCAAGGTGCTCAGAATTTAACAAGTGATAAACTATATCAACATAAATGGAAACCTCTTCTTTTACAAAAACTTTTTCAATTTTCGTACTTGTATAATATACAGTTCCAAGATGCATTCCTACAGACTAAACCGATGTCCTTACTCAGATGAGCACGTACAGTTTTAACTCTGTACCAGCTGTGGTTGATCAATGGCACAAACAGGGGTTTGCCACAGTCGACTCTTGTCACACCTCAGTGTACATATGCATACACAATGTGGTAGTCTTGGGTATTGTTCAATGGTGATTGAAGAGTTAAAGAAGTCACACTGAAGGGAGAATAGTAATTCCCACTTTCAATCTAACATCAGGGGTGTGTTCCACAAAGATCCTAAGTCGAACTGAAATCTAAGTTGGACTTAAAAATTATGGAGAGCCATTTGCAGCCTTAAAATAAAATAATTTCAAAAGTGAAAATTCAAGTATTTTAGGCTTTTTATAAATTCCACATCAAGAACATGAAATCTCCTCGATAATAGAAAATAGGAATGATTCGAATCAACATTTTATGCCTTTTAAAATAACTTTTACAATTACTTTCATAGATGCTAATGGCTTTCCATAATGTAAGTCCAACTTAGAGTTAAATTTGACTTAGGATCTTTGTGAAACCGGCCCCAGGCCATAACAAGGAAACTCTTACCAATCCAGGATGCCAAAGGAAAGCGAGTGTTGTTGACAAAGTCGAGTTCAGCTAATGTGTCGATGACGGCAAGGTCAGCATCCGGGTCATCGGCCTGGCAATTGAGCCGAGCATCGTACCATGTTTGTGGGTTCACTCCAAACCTCCAGCAGGTATAGTCAGGTCCCTGATCATAACCAGATGGACAATTGGTCGCTGTGGAAAATCAGATGTATAAAATTCATTATAATAATGATAATAATAATGATAATGTTTATGATATTTATGTTTAAATTTCCTGGAAAAGCCATCTTGATTATCTTGATTTCACCATGTATATAATATTTTGTCTCTTATATTGTTAATGTTACACAGGGCCTCCCAGGACAACAGTATACTAAATAGTGGTAAGGCTACCCGGTTTAAAGGATAATGAATACATAAATAAATATATAATGATAACCCACTGTACAATAAAACCATGTGGCTCCTTTATTAAAGATTTTAAAATGGAATTTAAAAACTCATCCGTCAATGGATTAAAATTCCTCTTTCTGATCACCTAGTAATCATATAAATAAACTTGGCTTTAAATTATAACAAGGCACTCAAGCATGTGAGCAATTTCTTCCTACCAGACAACCCATTTATTATACCCGGGTGGAGAGTGGCAAATGTAGATTAATGTCTAAGCTTGTCCCAACAAGTCTATTTACCCTATCATCCTTCAATGAGTCTACATCAGAAATGTAGTATACAGTTAAACCTGTATATAAAGACCACTCAAGGGGAAATATGAAAAGTGGTCTTCATAAGCAGGTGGTCTTTATGTACAGGTTCCATCAGTACAGGTATCAATGAGAAACCATACTCAAGGGAAACAAAAATTGTGGTCTTTCTATACAGGTGGTCGCCAAGGAAGGCTTGACTGTACTTGAAACTGGATAATTCCTACTTACTGCCTGATGGTAGGGTGGTTTCCGTCATTGGTGGCAAGGATGCGAGACGTCCAAAACTGAATGTCTCTGTTGCCAAGGTGATGACGTAGGCCATGTTTGGAGCGAGTCCGACCAGGTCGAAAGAGCTTGAGGTTGATCCATCAATAATGGTTCCCTTAATAATCAAGAAACATTTAATTATTATAACAAGAAAAAAAATAACAACAATAACATTATTTTTTTGCAAGCACATAATGTATTCACAACTCCCTTTTTTATGTTTACTGAGTTTCAAGCTCATGTTTTGAATAAAGAATATCATCAAGGAACCCTTACATATACAGAGCAAAATAATTTTATGTGATCGGTACCCTTTATTTATAACAGAGTTTTCTTATAAAGGTCTATTAATCAATTTTTCGTCCTCATATTGGCACCACTTATTTCAATTTTCGACTCCTACCTAATTCATATACCGGTAAATAGAAATGTATTTTAAAATAAACCAACAAGAAAAACAATTATCGAACAAAAGCTCACCAATTTGAATATGAAAACATTGATCATAAATTTCACACTGTGTTACCGGTTTAAATAGATTAGAGATCATGTACAATTTAATCACACTTATTTATGAACAGCCCTATGTGCTGTAGTATAAAGTGACTCAAAATTTTGAGTGATCTTTGCTCTTTCTGCTCAAATATAATCTATGTGCAATTCTTAAAGGTAAAGACCAGTTTTGGAAACGCCCCCCTCTCAAAAAAATGAAATGGAAGCTCTTATTACCAATCATGTGAAAGAATATGTTTTAAACCGCCTACTAATTGATATATTTGGTAAATTATTATATCTATCCAGACCGGATAGATATCGCGCACGTGTCGCGTAGTCCCATATACATCTTTCTGTGTATAATGCTTGTAACTTTACCAAGATTGGGCCATATTTCTTATCATTTTGATGATTCCAGAACCTTGCAGTACACACCAATACTTATATGCTAGATCGATTCCGTAACGTTTCTTTCACAGAACTGGTCTTTACCTTTAACTTTCTGAATCAAAAGATAATTTAAAAATCAAAGTGCTCACCTGTCCTAATCCATCAGCCGGTGTGAATTCGATGGCGTAACCTGTGACATCACAACGATAAGAGCTTGGAGTCCAACTGACACGTATGATGTCTGAGCTCAGAGCCTCCGTCATCAGCCCACTAGGGTTGTACGCATCCGGAATAATGTCTGGAACTACAAACAAAATGATACCAAAAGATCTTCATAGGGGTGTATGTAGTAGAGGTGGTACATTTTACTCCAACTGGATTAACTAATTATTGCACTTTAGGATTAACGGTACAATAATAAATTATAAGCATAAAAACTTGCTAGCTACTACACATTCCACATTGCCAGAACAACGGTTTAATTTAACAATTGTTTGACATTAATAAGAGAAAAACGTTTCAAAAGATTTTTGAAAAAGCCCACAACAGGTACTTACATGTATTATGGTATAGCATTGTATATCCAGCTGTTATTGTATTACAAGTATATAACAACAGGCAAGAAGATGTTCACACAAAATGGCCTTTTCAACACACATATTTTGTTACTATTGTCTTTGACTGTTTGACTGTTTCCAATATGCAATTTCAGAATATAAAATGTACCTGGGATTGTTTCACAGATGTACTTCTTGGCTACATCACATCTGTCGTCGTAGTAATATCCATCAGCGCCTAGGATGTAGACACAGTCTTCCAGGTTGCCAGGCACCCGACTAGGTTGATCGTCAGCCCAGTTGTAGATGGCCCATCCCGCATTTGAAGTGTCACACTCCACGTAAGTGAACACGCCTTCTTGACCTCCGTCGTAGTAACCTTTAAAGGCATCGTTTAACAACATTAAATCTGAGATGCATGGCCCTACTTGTTATCAGTGTCTGTGATATGGTGTAATATCAACGCCCTAAAAAAATTGAGCTTAAAAATGATCATGAAGTGCCTCAAAAAAGTAAACATCCTTGAGTGACCGGTTTTACCATACTCATTTTCCCCAATAGACTGTAGTGTCTTAAAACAGTTAGGAAAACAAATTGTTAAATTTCGATTTCCAATCATAAATATCTTGATATTCAGACAGGCAATCCGCTTGTAAAAGTCATGGGGTTCCTGACTGACCTAAAGGTTTATAATTATGATTGCAGCATGAGCTAAATCCAGGATTTTTGTTTAGAATCTGAGGCAAAGATACTGAATCCCTTTAACAACGAGGGAGCAGGAATCACAGATGACTCAAGGGCTATTACAAAGATTTTCCTTAAATCATTATCTTGATTGTTATCACGGTGTGATATAACAGAGAAACGTGCTAATTAGCCTCCCGAAAAATACCTGACTGAAATTCATACAATTTAATTCAAACCATCCAAACAGATCAATCTTTTTTATAACATGTTTCTCAGGTGCTTCAACGAGAGCAGATAGATCGCATCGTTTCTCTTATACTGTACAATGACAATCCTAAATCCTTGTCAATTGACATAAAAAGGAATTGGTTCTCGTCATTTTCGATGGCTATAAAAATTCCAAATTTTGTAGGCTAACTTTAGCATGCACACATAGCATAAGTGCACATACCTCTTCACGCACTGCTGCACACTGCGTACTTAAAACTCTATGAATCGTACTAGAAAATATGAATCACACATGACTGCGCTCAACCAATCATTTGACTGGAGTGAGTTGAATACTATCAAATGAAATGTCTGCTGCTGTTTAAAGGCATCGTTTAAAAATGTTAAATCTGAGATGCATGACCCTACGTGTTATCAGTGTCTGTGATATGGTGTAATATTAGAGCCCTAAAAAAATTGCGCTTCAAAATGATTATGAAGTGCCTCAAAAAAGTAAAAATCTTGGAGTGACCGGTTTTACCATACTCATGTTTCCCGATAGACTGTAGCGTGATTAAAACCGTTAGGAAAACAAATTTTTGAATTTCGATTTCCAATCATAACTATCTTGATAATCAGACAGGCGATCGGCTTGTAAAAGTCATGGGGTTCCTGACTGACCTAAAGGTTTATAATTATCATTGCAGCATGAGCTAAATCCAGGATTTTGTTTCAGAATCTGAGACAAAGTTACCCAATCCCTTTAAACTGCCTAAAATTAATGCACATCGTCAATCTGACTCACCGATCCACCACTCTTCTCCACCTGAGACATCCCTGATGTAACGGTTCTCCAGAGCATTGTTTATCATGATGAGATCAGCCCCAGGAGTAGCACGGCAGTCAGCTCTGGCCTGTTGCCAGGTGGATGTCACACTACCAAATCTGTAGCATGTGGGACCATTGACATCAACCTCAACAAATCCTGCAGGACAATCAACTGTATACAGGAAGAAATACAAAAATATATATGTATGGCTTGGGGCTAGCAAGGAACGACTAACCCTTACCCTATAACCAACCACACAAGTAACCCTAGTTCTAACTCTGATACTGACCTTAACCCTGATCTTAACCCTAAGCCTAACCCTAATCTTAACACTAACCCTAATCCTCATGCTAATGCATTGATCTGATAAGTGGTGGTGTATTCTGCAGTTAAGCCCACAATATTTGGTAAGGATACTTCTATGTATAATGCAAAACAATATTTATTGTGTATTGAAAGGAGAACAAAAATTGTTTTGATAAAAAGAGGTTCTATAGAGTAGATATTATTATCAATCTCAATGTGTTTCAATTATGGTTTCCAAATTACTTTGTTGGCTACCTGGTATATCGTCATAAAATGGAGAATGTTAAATAGAACGAAGAATATTAAGATGATCATACTCATCAGACTCTCTAAAAGTCAAGCGACTATGTTACCGATTTCATATCAATCTTTACAACAGAAATTGTGCACATGTGTTTCTGTGACAAAACCCTGATACTCCAAACATACTCCAGTCAATCCTGTCTATAGCGACCGCCCAAGTGAAACACAAAAAGTGGTCTTTGTAGACAGGTTCCTTTAGTACATGTTGCAATGAGAAACCATTTTCAAGGTAAACAAAAAATGTGGTCTTTGAAGACAGGTGGTCAATAAAGCAGGTTTGACTGTACCAATAATAATAATCTTGCCCTAGGAAGTTGACGATGAACTTACAGAATCTCTCATAGGTGAACGAGAAACCACGTCCAACGATGGATGAATCTGCACTGAACTGAATGACTAGATTACTGCCAACGCTAATGACATCCTCAGGTACTTCAGAGCCGGTCAGAACCTGTGACAAATGGTCAATTTAGCTCAAAGTAAACATACAATCTATATCATAATGCAACAAAAAAAAAGCACGCGTTGACCCAGATATAAATTAAAAATTGATTTTTTTTTTTTTGCATGTTCTATTCTCCTCTAAAAGAGAGAGATGTCCATATAACGTGCGAGTCAAAAAAAAGTTTACACCTAGAAAATTGCTAATTATTTTAAAAATTATCTATGAACTAATTGTTATACATCTTATGAAAGAGCCTTTTATCCCAAATCATCTGGTATCATTTTTGTGTGGTATGTGTTCACGCTTGGATGAACAGGGGGCATTGTTTGCGAGAGTGCAAAAATTGACTTGCGCCAAAGTCAGGGGTGATAGTGAGCACTAAAAAAAAAATAGGTTTTTTGTTTCCCCCTCAACCACGCCCCCCTTGAGTAAAAAAAAAAAAGAAAAGAGGATACTCGGGGGAAAAAATGGCATCTAACAACATTCCCCCCTTTCGAGTAAGAAAATTGGGGAAAAAATACGGAAGAATAGGGATAATAAGAGGGAAATTGGGAAAATCAGGATAAAATAGGGAAGAAAAAAAAATTGGTAAAAAAAAAAAAAAAAAAAAATCTGGATTTTTTTTTTTTTTTTTAAATCGGGAAGAAAAAAAAACTCGGGAAAAACTCGGGAAAATCAAAAAAATTGGGAAACCAATTTAAGTCGGGTTTTTATCAGGCCTGCAAAGTGATGCCTACAGTTTGTGATATGGTGGAATTAAAGTGAGAGAATGAATTGAATGCATCAAATGAGATGCAATGTATATGCTTTTTGCAGAAGCAAAGTCACACACACACACACGGGCGCACGCACAAATGTTTGTTGATATCTGATATTTGATATTTGATATGTGTGGCATGTTATGTGGATCTGCAATGACCAAATTAATACCCAAATCCTAATTGTTTTATTCAAACATCACATAAGCAACTTTGGCGCAAGGGGCTCTGTGATCACTGGGGTAAGTATTCAATATCACACATATTCAGGTAAATAATTAAAAGTTACAAATTCCATCCATAGTTTTAAACACCGCTAGGAATAAATACCATGGGAAATTACATTTTGTATAGAGTGATGATAATTTAACAAATATTTTTAAAAAAAGCAAACTTTTCATAAGCACATACGCACCAAGGGTCCGACAGAGTTTCCACGGCTTCCCACAATGCTCAGGGTATCCCGGCCAGTCTCGAGGTCAAAGCCTGCGAAGGAGAGACGGATGTTGTACCCCTCTTCCACCTGTATGGCCCAGTTACACGAGGCATAGTTGGGATACTGGAGCCCATACCCAGGTGACTGGATGGTACCGGACATGTCTGTGATGATCTCATTGGAGCACATGTCTGCAAAAAAACAGGGGTGACATTTTCAGTTGGAAAGTGTTTTTAGTCAGGTAAACACATTCACACCAGGAGGTGCTATGGCTCAGTGGTAGAGCAGTGGTCTCGTAACCGGGAGGTCCCAGGTTCGAAAACCATGCAAGGCAATGTGCCCTTTGGTCAGGCATTCATCCTCATTATGAATTCCCCACTGAGAAAGGACTGAATACTGGCCGAGAGCATTGCCCTGCAGTCCAAAAGCTTTGATACAACCAAAAATACAATTATCAAAGCAATCGTTCTAGTCAATACACACTATAAGGGTTCATGTGTTAGATGGAAGTTGCACGTTGTGAGTAAATACAAATTATTTTCCACAATCAAGGGCCTTGTCCTTTAGAAAATCTTTCCTGACTGATGACTAGATAACTCTCCTGCATTTCAAGAGCTCAACACGTGCATAGTCAAGCGATATCAACTCCTAATCTAAGTTTCAAAATGTGAAAGTTATACCTGCTGTCTACATTAAAAAAATATAGACCCTGTAGAGCATTAACATCTCAACGTTAATTGTTCCTTAAGTGCCTATAAACTTTTATGGGAGCGCTATTTACTCTCGTTATCATTTATACTACTTTGCTTATGTTGTTGTTGTCAAGGTCTACATCCTGACTTATGGCTCCTGCTGAGTATCGTCGTAGAAGTAGAAGTAGGTCATTATGTTACCACAGCAAATGTCTTATCAACCTACTGACAAATTAACTTCCATCTTACCATCAAAGAATCTGATTTCAAATCCACCAAAGTTGTTGCTGGCATCGCTGGAGAAAGCAAGCCACATGAGGGCGGAGTTTGTGGTGAAGGATTCGTTGACGTATCCCGAGAGCTGAGCGACACGGGTATCCAAGTTCACAGCGTTCTCTCCTCGACCAGAACCTACATCCAGCACGTCATACTGGTCCTCTGCGCAGGGAGAGATGGGACATATTATGAGATGATGACGTAGATCCTAATCAAATGATTGGTTGAGAGCGTACACGTGACCAGGCATTTATTTGGCCTAACACATAATTTTTTATAATGACCGGTCATTATCAAATGCTAATGACCGGTCATTAGTAAAATCATGTTTTAAAACATCATTTTCTAAACAAATAAAACATAATCTTACAAAAACAAATAAAACACATCATTTTGTTCGAGCATTAGTCAAATTACCGACACTCGGTACCTTCAAAACAGTCCAAACACCCTCGGCTATCGCCACAGGCATGTTAGACTGTTCCAAAGGTACATTGTACCTTGTGTGGGTAATTCTTACTAATTCCCTCACTACTGTGTATTATTTGTATATTATATATCATGTTGGGTTCAACAAAGGTTTAGAATACCTTCAACAATGATTCAGTTGAGAAGAGTGAAATGTGTCTACATTTGATAACCTGGGGGTTGTTTCACAAAGATCCTAAGTTGAACTGAACTCTAAGTTGGACTTGAAAATTATGGAGAGCCATTTGTAGCCTTAAAATAAAATATATTTAAAAGAGCAAATTAAAGTATTATAATAATAATAATAATATTCAGCTTTTATTTAGCGCTTAATACATATTTTATAAACTCCACATCAAGAACATGATATCTCCTTGATAATAGAAAATATGAATGATTTGATTCAACATTTTATGCCTTTTAAAATAACTTTTACAAAATATGTTCATAGATGCTAACGGCTTTCCATAATTGTTAAGTCCAACTTCGAGATAAGTTCAACTTAGGATCTTTGTGAAACATCCCCCAGATATCTTCATGATAACATCTCAGTGGGAGAGTTTGGTGGTTCTGAGATCATATCATCCGTCTTAGAAAGTCCCTGTTTAACTGAATACACAACGACAGACGATATTCATAAATTTGCATGTACTGGCCTCCTTAGAATTTGGTGGTTTTGATCGTCTTACCGGTCCTGAAATCTGTGACGACAGCCCTGATTGGGGCTCCGGAGGACGAGACTAAAGACCAGAGGCAGTAGCCATTGGTGCCATAGGGCAATGGGTAGTTTGGTGATGTGATGGTCCTGGTGACGGGTGTTATGACAATCGTCTCCTCACAATCTAAATAGAGATGAAGATATCAATAGGAATGTAAATGGTACATTTTTCAAGAATTTACAAGTCTCAATCACTTCTTATTTGTTCTACGAGTGGAGGGGTCTTGGAAAGATGATATCTTAGTATCGATACCAAGACAGAAAAGCCAGAATATTGAAGTGAAAGGCTTCATATGCCAAACTGCACCACAATACTCGCCAAGCAAAGTAAATAATATTGCTATTTGTATATGAACAGGGACAACACACCAATATTATAGTATTTATATGGTATTACCTCGCTATTATGAAATGTGGACAAGGTAAATTGTATTGGCAGATATGAAAAGGCTATATACCTAGCCAGGATACTACAATTATTAATCTACGAACTGCAAGCTATGTTTCACATCTTGAGGGTCATTCACATATGACACTGTAAACCTCAACAGATTGTTTTTTTACATAACTAAATGTCAAATAGAGGTGATAAAACAGTTTTTGCAGATTAAAAAACCCTAAAATATAAAGTGGTTGCTTACTAACAAGCATATACATAATAAAATGATAATAATATCTTTTACTTTTACAATATTGATGCAAGTAAAACTAAACAGAGTAATGACAAGAGAACAAATTTAAAGTGAAATTATCAAACATAAGATAACAAGGTAAGGTTACAATTTAAGAATAAGGTTGAATATGCCTTTTCCATTAGATAGGTTTTTAATGCTCTTTTAGCAGTCAAGTTAAACCCCAAACAAACATATGTGGAGCACTCTGCATACACTTATGCCATTTCATGCCACATTATTTTTTTAAAGTGATACACAGCATCTTATTCAAAAGAGCCCTTGGTTTTCAGACATACGCACCTCTGACTTGCTCCGCAATGAGAGAGAATCCTGTGTCGACATTGGAGTAGTCTGATGTGAATCTAACCCAGCCTACAGACTCTTCAATCATGAAAGAGAATGGTTCCAGTGATCCTGAGAGCGAGGCGTAGTGGGTGGTGGGATCGGAAGCATCGTTGCCACGACCAATCTCAACAACATCAAATCTAGGGACAAGGAAACAAACAAAGCATCGCATGAACACAATTACATGTCTTTCTCTATCTAAAGATAAAAGTCACTAATATGGTTAGAACACATAATGCGACATGACAGCCAGCTTAACGATCACAGTAAAAGAGGGTCGTATACATGGAAAGGTGACGAAAGACCTCACAAAGGATTCTTAGAACTTCACATTGGAGAATGTGGAGTAGGAGGCTACAGTGAAATGAAGCAGTTGGCTCAAGATCTCAGCACTTGGACAAACCTTTGAAATAGAAATTGATAAGGGTCACTGAACCTGACATTTGAAGAAAAAAAATTGATGATAAAAAGTCACTAACTATATCGATCCTTCAACATTTATATGTATCATTATTAACATGACAATGGAAATATATTACTAGACAAAATATATTTCATTTAAAGAAATGCAAGGATCATGTGGGTTCAAAACACATAGTAGACACCTAACCCTAACCCTGACTTGAAAAAGGTTTCTGACCAGAATGCTGCCAAGTGGAGTGGAGAGCCCACAGTAGAGTGCAGCATCATAACTGAATTCAGGGACCAGATTAACAAAATGATAATGGAATTGCTATGGTCGGTTACATCGTAGCTTGTAAAGCCTTTTATAATGAAGCGGTCGTTATTATCATCAATCCTAATTTTTTGCCAACATAAGGGCTAGAGCAAATGAAGTATGATACAGGGATGCCAGTTAGAATTGATCAGAGGTCCTGAAAATCAACTAGAATGAGCTTTTTTGTACACAAAAAAGCCTTAACTATGGTCTGAAAAAAACTCGCCAGGGCCTGAATTCAGGCTATTGCCTGAAAAATGGCATCCCTGATGATCAAATCATTGATTTGGACACGTACCCAGTTTCTGTAAAGAATTCATTGGTCTCCATGCCGATCCTAAACCTGCCGGGTTGGTCTGTCTGCAGGTACCACACACAGTCCATGTTGTTAGAGTAGTCCTGGGGGTAGTTTGGTGACTGGACCTTCTGGAAGCCAGCAACTGGGACAATCAATGTACCCCCGCAGGTGCCGTTCCAGGCTGGGTTGACCAGTGGAGGTGGCTCTTTGGTGGCTGGAATCTCACCTGAAACCACACAGTTATAAAAGGCAAGAATAACATGTGGCACAGACCGTAATCAGTAGTTTTCAATAATCCTCCACACTTCTTGATTATTAAATCGTCGGTTTGGAGCCAGAAAGGTTTTAATTCTGTGTGAAGTGATGAATCAATGCCCCTCTGGCTCCAAGAGACAAGATGGTACTCTATAGGCCATTATTTTCAGAGTGTCCCTATCAATATCAAGAAGCAAAACTATAGGCATATACATTCCCTTTTTTACCTGAACAGATATCCACAGAAAAAAAACCTAATGAAAATAACAGCCTTCTGACTCTTAATGGATGAAATTTCAAGAGGCATTCTGTCACAACTAACCTGGAGTTTTCTCATTGGCACTCAGTGAGAATCCCCGCGCGACAGCGGCGTTAGAAGAATCCGTCTCTAACGTCAACCAAACAGCCTCCTCAGCACTGCGGATGACATCCGGCGTGGTGGTACCCGAGTAGCGGCCGATCTCTGTTGTCAGATCGGATGGATCCATGCCTGTTCCTACGATGAGGATGTCGTAGCTGTTCTCCAGATTGAAGTCGTTGAAGTTGAGCTCGATGAGATTATCGGCGGTGACCCCGACATCCCCTAGAGCGGTGGGGGATTGCTCGAAGACATAGTCGCAGTTCTGGTTGTCTTCGTAACCGTTGGGGTATCCAGGAGAGTTGAAGAAAAGAGGGACTGGTCCAGTCTTGAGAGGGTATACATTGGTGCACCGCTTCTCACTAGGTAATTCTATCAGGGAAAAAAGGGATGCATTAATCTAATTAATGTAAAAAATGAAATTATCAGAGAGAGCCAATTTGATCTGTCTGGTTGCATGTGAGTGAACTACGCTGTAAATGTACATCTGAAGAATCTTTTTAACTTATCAAGTATCAAATAAAGAGAAAGATTTACAAATTCATAATTTCTGTCAGGAGAGCATCCTGGAAAAAATGTGTTGTCATTTTATAAGTAGGTTTAATTAGAAAAAGGAACAACAATATTAACAACATTGACAAAAGATGAGGAAGATGGCAGAGATTACATTTTAATCTACAGTAATTCAATCTGCCTCCAAATAGGCCCAATTTTATTCTTTGTCACGATCCAGTACAATCCAATAAACTTTTTAGCTTGTTTAAAAAAAATTACATTTCATTGGATTGTGTCAAAGCATGAGAGTTTTTTTTGTTAAGTTATCTATGATTAGTTGATTGGAAAATAGATTTGAATTGACTGGTAGTAAATACTACTTTTACAAATGAATTCTATTTTTCATAATCATAAAGGTTATTGTTAGAGTAAGTATTAGGGTCAGGGTCATGATTAGGGGTCAATTTTGGGTTACTTCTGGGTAGGGCATTTTTCAGTTATTCCAAGAACACCGCCTTCCCCCCTCCCCCTTCCCCCTTCTCCAAAACACAGATGAAGATAAGGCATATGAAGATTGTAGATGAAAGAAGAAAGAAGAGACGACTTACCAACATTGTACTCGGTGTAGGTTAAGAAGAAACCTAAGCCTTCAATACGAGCATCTGACACAAATCTGATCTGGATTGATGTGGCTTCACTGATGTAAGACTTGGGCAAAAATATTCCAGTAAGCCTCTGCAAATTCATAAAAACATAAAGGAAAAGTTTTAGAGGAGCAAAACAAATCCAACTAGACTTCAATAACATCAAGAGTATCTCTTTGCTTCAGCATTTTGTCTCTGATGGGCTTTATGATATAGCCAAATAGGCCCGTATTCTACTCAAATTTAAACCTGACAATAGGTTTAAACTTTTGTTAAATATCGGGTTTAACAAACAAAATTAGTCCGAGGTTTAAGTTTTCCCTTTTTGTACATAATCGACTCATGGTTGGGTTTAGATGAATGAGTAGAATACAGGATTTTAGGTATTAGTGTTCCTTACAATCAATAATATAGCTTTCAGAAAACTGAGGTAGAAGGTTATAATGAATCAAAAGTAAATTTACAAAGTTTCTCTACAGTCCACTTATATTGTCTAGTTATTTTTCAAAAATATGTATAAATGAAGTCATGATGATAAAGGAGATACTCCTGATAGCCATCAAAGGTCTATTTCGACTCCTTCTGGACCACCTGCTGTCATTCACAAACTTTCAAGAGTGAATTTTGATATAAAATTCTTTGTTCATTGATAAAAAAAAAAAATAAAAAAAAATTGGGGGGGGGAAGATACACTGGTCATTGCAAAGAAGGGTTTATTACTCTGAATTACTTCTCCATGTTTCCTCTGGAGAGGTCAAGGTGGACTAAATACAGTGGAACCTGTCTAAGAAGGCCAGCTAGGGGAAACAGTTAAAATGACCACTGTAGACAGGTGCCTTTCTAGACAGTTTCTACAGCACACGTTTCCTTCTGGAGGGAAACTATATGCTAAATGGCAACGGGCCGGAATGCTGCCCAGGGAGTGGAGAATGTGCATATATTATGTGTAAGCCTGAATCCGTTGACCGGGGTAATAATATATCTGTGAACGCAACTAGACATATCGTTGTATCAATGTATTGGGCGCTATATAACAGAGGAATATTATTATTATTATTATTACTATTAATAAAAGGAGGCCTTTGTCAAAAGGTGACTTTATTGATAGGTGGCCTTTATGGAGAGGTGACCACTAAAGGGCCTATCTCACTGAGCGGCGAATGCTTGCGAACGTAGCGAATTTGGGGTTTCGCCAGAGTTTGTAAAATGTTGTAAAAGGTTGCAAGAAAGATCGCAAACAGTTTTCTTTGTTGTAAACAGTTTTTCTTGTCGCAAAGAAATTTTGAACATGTTCAAAATTTCTTTGCGAATTTATTTTTCGACAAACAGTTGCAGGCGTTTGCAAAACAGTCGTTAGCGTTTGCAAAACAGTCGTAAGCCTTTGCAAACGGTTGTTAAACGGTTTTGCTCTTTTTTTTCGTCAGTTCTCTGTGTTTCGCCAAAGCTAGCGACCACGTTACCATATGGTTCCTTTATAAAATCGACCCATTGAGTACCAGTAGTTAGCAAAAGGTCTCAAACGTTCACAAATAGTGGCAAAGGATTGGCAAATAGTTGCTAATCTTCGCAAAAGTTGTCGCTAACATTTGTTTACAGTCGCTAATAGTCGCCAACTGCCTTTCGCAAACACTTTCGGAGACATTCGCTCAAATGTTGCTAATTGTCGCTAAACGTCACTTAATGCCGCTGATTTTCGCCAACATTCCGTCAGAAAAGTTGGCGAATCCAAATTCGCAACGTTCGCAAGCATTCGCTGCTCAGTGAGATAGGCCCTTTAGAGAGGTTTAACAACACTCACCAATCTCTCCTCGTATCCATTCTCTCCCAGCTCTGAGATGGTGACATAGTCTTCGGTATCCGGGAGGATGAAAAGGAGCTGGAAGGTCAGCTGGATGCGGGTATCCAAGGAGATGGTGGTGATGCAGTCCACAGAGGGTGGGTAGCTGCTGGGGAAGTTGGGAGATGAGATGTTGCCCGGGGCACTGATAATGAGGACAGGTTCGTCGCATCCTGCAATAAAATTAAGAAGAATAATATAATGCATTGATGAATATTTTACTTTCCGCTTGGTGGTCTTTCAAAATAAGCTTTAAATTGTAATGAACCAATTATTTTCTTCTTCTTTTTGAAGAATACAAAGAAAACAGTTAAAATTTGATAAAATCTGGTTGTAATGGTCACATTTTTAATTAGCATCCACAAAAATGTCATTCCCAAGGAAGGATGAAATGCTAACACTTGACCGCTTAGCCTCAAACCACTACAGAACTTAGAACACTTGTGGGAAATGTCTACAGAAATCTCTCTTTTCACAAGTTTCTAGCAAACTGAGATTAAATCTCACTAACGGTAGACAACTTATAGGCAGTTGTAAAAAGACAATGACATAAATCTTGGACTCATCAGGTGAAATGATGATTATCTTCTTTTCCTTGTTGTCGCTGTTGTTGTTGATGCTGTCAAAATGTTGTGACTCTTAGGTCTCTGAGATAAACAGCCTAATTTTGTATATCTAGTTATTACTATTGCAATAGCATATGACCATATAAGAACAAATAAATTAAAAAAAAGGAAAAAACAATATGTTACCTGAATAAGGAAGTGTGATTCCTTCTGTAGGTAAGCCATAGTCCAAATTCCTATCCACAAGAAGCAGGGGCTTGATGGAGAAGCGATACGGTGTATCAGCACGAAGACCAGTCACCACAACGTTATCAGTGGTGCCACCTACTACAGAGAATTCTACAACGTTATTGAGGTCCGTGTACTCGATCATGTAGCCTCGGACATCACAGATGAACTCTGACGGAACCCAGGTCAAAAGGATCTCCGAGTCGGAGATACCCTCACCGCTGAAGTTACTCGGAGCGGTCTGGATCGGGACGTAGTCTGTTGGGATACAGAGAGAAAAGATGGGTTGTATGTGGCAAAAAAGTTGAATCATGAAATCATTTACTTCAGTAACTTCACCATTTTTTTCCTCCTCTGATTATACAGATCAGTTACAAATAAAGAGGTGTTGCATCGACACATAATGCGGCATGATGATGGCTTGATGATCAGAGTCATAGAAGGTCATATACATGGAAAGAAGAAAAGGGGAAGACCTCGTAAAGGCTTTCTGGATGATTTAATCACAGAATGTGGAGCAACAGGATATGAAACGGATGGCTCAAGACCGAGGTACTTGGAGGTACTTGGGTCTCTGAACCTGTCATAAACTGACAGATCACTATTGATGACAGATCAATTAGACATATTTCACAGCAGCACCAATCTATTACCTTTAGCAAAGATCTCACAGATGAACTGATTTGGCCTTTGACATGGCCAGTCCATCCACTGACCGCTGGAGATCATCTGGACACAGTCTTGAGCATCGCCATTCATATCTGGCTCGTCTGGTGCCCAGTTGGTCATCTGCCATTCGGTCATCGATGAACAGTCTGTCCAGCGGAAGTCACCCTCTGACCACTGGTCTTGCAATCCTGGTAAATGTGAGTAAGGGTCAATGGAGATATTAGTGAGGAATCAGTAAATATTTGGGCTTTTTATTTTTGAACAACCTGTACTTGAAGCATTGAAGAAGAACTTCACATGCAAATCATATAAATGTATTTCCACAGATTGGTGTACAATACACAGCTGTAATGATCTGCTCTCAATGCAGGGCAAAAATATGTATTCCTCAAACAAGATGACCTCACCTAAGACTACAGCCACAATTTCGACACAATACATTTTAAGAAATTCCATGCAGAAAACATCATTAGATGAAACCAATAGCACAAAAACTGGTTAGACAGAGAATCATTTGACGATCAACACCGTGGTCTGCACCATGTGGTATTGGATAAGTAGAGGTTCACGTCTCAAAATTGGCACTATACCTGATTTCTCAGGCATATGTGAACATCCAATATAATGTTTAAGTTTTGTTGGAGCAATAATAAAATGATAGCTAAATTATTAAACAGATATGACACGTTTTGGCGCGTTTCAGACCAAGGTCTGTCTGAACCTTGATCTGAAACACATCGAAACGCGTCATATGACGCACATAAACCTAGGTTTGTCGACAAACCTCCTTTGTGAATTCGGGCCAGTGTGTTTCAAGAGGATACAAGGCACTGAACACACCTATCATCTTAGCCTAGCTTCAATGATGGGTCAAGAGTGGCCATCAAAATGTAGATTTGTCTTTCTACAGGACATTAGTGCCATGGTAGGGATTTTAACCTTGTATCGCATGTTCCATATGTAGGGGCTAATCCACTACATAACTTCACCTCTTTACAATTCTGGCCACTAACCTATCCACCAATCTCCTTCCACTGTTTTTTCCCGGATGTAATCATATTCTTCTTGGTTGTCAACGACCATGAGCTCTCCTCCGAAGTCCTTGCCGCATTCTAGTCTAGCTTGACTCCAGGTGAGAGAGCCCTTGACAAAGCGGTAGCATTGATCCATGTAACCTTCTTCATAGTCCATTGGGCAGTCAACTGAAACGTTTATACATGTACAAAATAATAGTCACACTTAAAGATAAAGACCAGTTATGGTCATGCGATTGCATTGTGAAAGAAACGTTGTGGAATCGATCGGAAAAGGTTGATCATCTGGCATATATTGGTGTGTACTGCAAGGTTCTGGAATCATCAAAATGATAAGAAATTTGGCCCAGTCTTGATTTACAAGCACTGTACACAGAAAGATGTACATGGGACTACCCCCACACCTGTGCGACACGTGCATTATATCTATCAGGTCCAAATTAATAATTTACCAAATATATCAATTAGTAGGCAGTTTCTCTGCAAAATTTCTTTCACATGATTGGTAATACATGTAAGAGCTTCCATTTCATTTTTGAGAGGGGGGCCTTTCCAAAACTGGTCTTTACCTTTAATGGCAGTGCTACATAAGGTTATCAAAATTAATACTAGTTGAACCGAGTGAATAGTTATTCAATGGCCATGTTAATTTGAAATACAAGCATGAATATTCAATAGTCACAGAGTAATCTTTGCTACAATCTAAATTTGTTCATACTGGTAACTTTACCAATTTAGATAAATGTAAAATTCTACATACTGTAAATTATTTAGCTTTAATGTCTCAAGAAATTAGAGCATACTGGTATGCAACTAAAACTAATAAAACATTGTTGACATAACAATAAAAAAAATTCAGGGCGTTTATTTACAATACATTGTCTTCACTTTGGTTTGGTGATAAAATCATTTTGTCATCCGAAATCCCACTTTAGTAGGATATGTACACTGCTAACTGCTGCATTGTCCTACTATAGCTCATGTTAAAACAGGCACAGTTCAGTACTGATTAACACTGAACATGTAGCACAATTATGGAAGGTTACATGTATGCAAGGACCATGATGGAAAATCAAGTAAATCCAAAAGTGTGTGCACTTTAAACAGAAAATTCAGAAGGAAATACCCTGAAATTGTCAAGTTTCACTCAACAAAGTTTCTTCTTTTTCTTACTTGTTTCATTGTTGGTGCTAGCTGTGACAAGATCACTATACGGCAGAGGTCCGGTGATGGTCAGAGCTGAGATACGGAAGCCATATTCTGTGTCGATCAGCAGATCATTGACAATATAGTTGCTTGTATCTCCTTCTTCGATGTCAAAGGTGTATGAAGCCAGGCCCTGAGAGACGAAGATTCGGTAGCCAATCACGTCACAGCCTTGTTCAGATGGTACCCAAGACAGGAGGATACTGACGATGGAAAGCGGAGTGGCTGTGAACTCTGAGGGGCTTAGATCTCCAGGCAGGAGATCTAAAGGGTGAAAAGAAGAAGGAAAACGTTTTTATTGTAATCTGTCCAAATCATTCTTAACAGGACTTTGTGGAGTGTAAAGTTTACTACTAATTGTTTCATGCTATAAACATATTACAGGATCTTCAGTGACTACTATGTGCTAAATTCTACATGTGCCAATTGGAAGACAATGTTAAACCTTGCATGCTCTAAAAATATGTATCACTAATAATATCTGTCATGTTGCTTTGATACCTCATTCATTTTCATTTATGATCAATCATGTAAATAAAAAAAAATAATATACATTCAAACCTGCTTTTAAGAGAGAGACCACTTGCCTGTACAGGTCACGTTTCTTGCTCCCTGCATATATTGTGCATTGAAGCACATATAAAACAACCTGTACATAAAGACCACCTACCTATCAAGACTGCTTTTCTTGCCTCCCTTGAGCGGGTTTAGTTTCAATGTACCATGATTTAATGGAATCAATGATTATGTATTTTTACCACATTAATGTTTAAGTCAGCATTCAGGAAAGGAAGCATCATTCTAATAAGACAATTAATTTACTATAACAAATTATAAAATGATAACGTGGATCCTAATCAAATGATTGGTTGAGAGCGTACATGTGACTAGGCATTTACTTTGCCTAACATGTAATTTTGATAATGACCGGTCATTAGTAAAATCATGTTATAAACCAAATAAAACATAATTATATAAAACAAATAATACACATCATTTTGTTTGGGCATTAGTAAAATTACCCACACTCGGTACCTTCAAAACAGTCCAAACACCCTCGGCTATTGCGTCGGGCGTGTTAGACTATTCCAAAAGTACCTTGTGTGGGTGATTCTTACTAATGCCCTCACTGCTGTGTATTATTTGAATACTATTCACATCCAAAACAAGCCTTACTTCCACAACTTCCATGACAACTTACTGAATGGATTGATCTCACAGATGTACATGTTCTGTCTGTCACACGGCCAGTCCATCCATTCGCCACTGGAGATCATCTGACCGCAGTCCTGCGTCCCGTCCGTATCGTCCGGCTGGCCCGGAGCCCAGTTGGATATCTGCCAGATGTTCATATCAGAGCAATCCACCCAGCGATGGTTGCCCTCTGTACCAACATCATATAATCCTAGACAAAGAGATAATAAGCCATCATTATTTTCCTCTTCTTCCTCCTCCTCCTCTTTTCTTCTTCTCCTTCTTCTTTTCTTATCGTACTTATTATTTCTATCATCAGTTGAATGTTTTTATTAATATTATCATCATTATTATCTTTAATAAGTTTTGTTTTCTTATCGGTCTGTAAATGTTACTATTTCAACTTATTAATTGTGTACATGTCTGTCGGGACCCCAATGGAAATAAGCTCTTGAGCTTTTGTGGGTTATCCTGTTCAAGCTGACTTAATTTTGATCTGTTATTCTTGTATGTTGGAAGCTTGGCGAATAAAAATCAATCAATCAATCATACAACAATCTTCAAATCAACGAGCCTTTATTGCCATGTTGATAACCAAAATAATATTATCAATAGCAACAATCATTACCAAATAAAGCTAGAATAATCATTGAATGATAAAAAAAAACTGGCAAAGCAGAATGATATAGGACAAAATTGTCTGAAATCCCAAATTTATTTACTTATCATGAAGATCTAATTGTCTTAAGGCCACCAAACACAAATAAGGAAAAATCTTTCATATGAAACTAATATTTAAAGTGAAGGTTGTAAAGATTTAAAAAAATCCCATTACCAGTAGTCAACCTTTCCTTAACCAGTACTCAAATTTCCCTAAACAAAAACTTAACCTGCCTTTTACCAGTACTCAACCTTCCATTTAAAAGTACTAAATTGTCCCACTGACAGCACTCGACCTTTGCTTTACCACTATCAAAACACCCTTTTACCAAAATTTCCAACTTCCCTACACTAGTACTCACCCTTACTTTTACCAGCACTCAAATAGGAAAACTTACCGACCCACCAATCACCCTCTTGTGTCATGTTCATGATATATTCATGTTCTCGTGGGGTCTCTATGACCACCAGATCTCCCCCATCGGTTCGCTGGCACAGCTCACGAGCAAAGTGGAACTCAATGGCACCTCGGACAAAGCTATAGCAATCTCCTGTAGGCCCTAGCTCATATCCAGAAGGGCAGGCTGAAAAGTTAAAAGAGTAAATATTTGTACCACTTGAGTCAATGTAGTAATTGATTTATACAGATACTAGGCAAATATCACATATACGGTAAACAGAAGATGTTATCGCAAATAATGATAATGATAGGAAATCAGGCTACATGTTATAAAATACAAAGATATTACTGTATTATTGCATTCGAAATGAAACGACACACAAGGAGAAAGATGGGATGGGAAAAGGAAACGGCAGAGGGGAAGATGGGGAAGGAGGACAAAAAAAATGACAGGGAAAGATGAAAACCGAGACAGAGATCAAGATTCAAAGACCAAAAGACGAAAGAAACCTCAAGAAGGCAGAAGAGAAATAGAAATTTAAAAAAGTTATTTTATATGCTTACAAGAACCGGTAGACACCTCAAGTCCAGCTCCATTGCCAAGATTTCCAAAGCTGAACGTCAGCGTATCAATAAATATGACGTAGTCCGTTGATGGGGTCAGGTTGGTGATGATGGTGGTAGAGGATGCTCCTCCTGAGACCGTCTGCGTACCGGTTTGACCATTCTGGCCCTGCCAGCCTATGATATAGGCCAAGATGTCGCACTGTTGGGCAGACGGCGTCCAGGTGACGGTGATTGAGGAGGGGGTCTGGGAGTTGCCGCTCAAGCCAGAGGGTGATACTCTGTCAGGAGACGATGCTGCTCAAAAGTAAGATAAAAATGTTTTTTAAATCACTTTTAAAGCCCCACTGCACTACTGATAGCTACTTGCGCCCTCTATATATCAAACAATGCCTAATCGGTGACCTTTGGTCCCCCATGGTCCCCTTTTTCTTATGTTAATTGAGAGCTGATTTGCTGAGATAACCACCTGTCGGTGACCATGCAGGGAGGTCTAACCCCTCCTGGCCAAACTAGTGCAGATGTGCTTTAAAAAAAACTGTACATAGCCTCTGGATATTTGTTGCAGGTTGTAAGAACTATTTAAAAATATCTCTCTTTATACAATTCAGATTATTCAGATTCAATGACAGAGCATGCAAGGAATCATGCATAATAAGAAATAAATTGGATTGCGGATTGGAAATTATGACGTACATATGTATCTAAGGACGTATGCACAATTGGTGATACATTTTTTTTCATCTCCGTGAAAAAAAATGAAATTATGGAACAATACATTTCTTGATTCATGATAAAAATTTGTAATATTAAAGGATGCTATTTTTCAAACAGCAATAGGATTCTGTTGATAGAAGTATTCCCTGATTGGTTCTTCTACGAGAATCAGCATTAATTCTGACGGGCCCCTTTACCTGTATCTAAAAGAAGTCGATAGTAACTTTAGCCCTTACTAAGTTGAAAATATGAGCAAATACCAGAAAGAACAGTGGACAATGCAGGTTCTTCAGAGACTACCCACATATGAATGAATGCCACCAAACATAACATAAACGTAGCTACAAATAATCAGAATCATTATTTGATTGCAACTTTCTCCCCAGTCCATACATGAATGTGTTACATGCACTTCTAAGCTGTTCCATTAGAAACTGAACATAACTCCTTTAGATACAGCACTTACCCTTTTCTTTGATCTCACAGATGTATAGCAGAGTATTGGTGCAAATTTGGTCAGTCCATCCTCCCGTCACGCCATTGAGTGTAGCACAGTCCTGGTCCAAACCAGTGCTGTTGCCCGGCTCACCTGGCGCCCATCGGGTGTAAGAGGGCGCCATACAGTCCGAACCCCATCGCCAGTCACTTTCAATGGCTGCATCATAAAGACCTGAGAAACACAAAGGCAGAGAAAAAAGTGCTCAAATCTCCCCAAAGGAAGAATTTCAAGAACATGATGCAAATAAATTACCACCATAAGGTATCACAGGAAAGAATTGTAACCTGTGAGTAACAGTTCAGGGTGAGTGCATGCACTGCTGCCTGAAAATAATAGTTTTAAACAAAATGTACAATTAATAGCACCTTTATTTACATAAACAGAGCTGGGATCTAGGATAAGCCTGATCCTGATTGACCTAATCTCATAAAATTTGAAATCAATGGCAACTTAAATTTGATTGCATTTTCAAATTGAATGCAACTGAAGTATTATTGCAACATGACTTTGATGTTATTTTGATAATACAAACAAAGTTTTACTATAAAAGTGAACTTCTCCTATCCTATCCCTTGACAAGCCCTTCATAATCAAGCAGATATTCTCAACCTTAAATGTACTCTGTAAACTTATTTTATTACGAACGTATTTCGTTACAAATCAAATCAAATCAAACTTACCAATCCAGTAGATGCCATTGCCTGTTTCTGACTGCAAGTAGGATGTCATATTCTCGCTGGTGATTTCAACCAAATCTGAATTCTCAGTCTGGAGGCAGTCTGCCCTTGCTTCAGCCCAAGTAGCAAAGTCTCTGCTGACCCTGAAGCAGGAACCGCCAAAGCCCAAGACATAGTCCTCAGGACAAGCTAAGACAACAGAGCAAAGAAATACATTCAATTGGGGTGACAAAGAAATGCATTCAATTGAAGTGGCAAAGAAATGCATTCAATTGGGGTAGCAAAGAAATGCATTCAATTGGGGTAGCAAAGAAATGAATTCAATTGGGGTAGCAAAGAAATGCATTCAATTCTCGCTACCCCAAATAGCGATTCTGCCGAGATCCGGGGAAAATCCTGAAATCCGCATTGCATTATGGGATAGCTTTTCGACATTACAGCTTCCTGTGCAGGCGTTCGTGATCACAACCCTCTCTTTCACGGTAGAGTTTAACGGCCTTTTGTGCTAAAGTCACTAATTCTGCCCGAAGCTTTCCATTGCATATTATAATCTGTACCAATTACACTGATTGGCATCGATTTTAGCGTGCGTGAAAACTCTGCACAGCGAACACAGGCGCTAGCGCCAGCGGGATGGGACTCTATACCGGAAGTTGTAGTGACGACCCGAGAGAGTGAAAATTACCTCGTCTCGCGAATTTCGAGATTTTCGTACCTATTTAGGGTAGCGAGAATTGGGGTGGCAAAGCACATAGGGACATGCTAAAGCGCTTAGGGACATGCTATCCTGTAATGTGTTATACGCTATAAAAGAACTGAGTATTATTATTATTTCTGATGGTGTTTACCTACTATCATTGGCTAATTGCTCAGGTGTAAAATGTTGTTCACAAGGTTATGTTTTACTGTGGACAGAAAGCAGGGAGAGAATAGCCTTAGGTGAAGACATACTGAACGCTTTTCGTCTTGCACTTATTAAAAAGCAATAATTATTTTAAGATATTACTTGATTTTGTAGCACTAATCACCTCTTTTTTTTTATCAAAGAGATTGAAAGAGGGAGGGGATGAACAATTACAAAAAATCAAAAGCAGCCTTCTGATTACAAATCTGTATTTCCCCGTTTGTTTGGCTGACTCACAACAATATGTTTTTTTATGAATGAACAATACATGCACTCTCATTTGGAACGAGATGAATTTAAACACTTTGATTGCTTTCTTTGTATGGTTGCTTGTTTGTCACAGGTGAATTTTTGCACAATACAATAGGCAACAACACAATGGCTTTGCAAAATTACCAGTTTATGGTCTAGATTAGCTCCATGAAAACCCTTAGAACACCAATATACATGTAGATTAATATTGCAATGGAAACAGTTGAATAATCCTGAAGCCTTTGGTTTATCTGTCCCATGATGAATACAATGCGGCACAGGGAGATTATTTATGTGGCATATTATTGAAGAGTTAACCAATGTGCTCTCCAAATACCCACACACTGACCCACTGAAGGTATATATGCCTACATGTAGCATCAGAAATTCAAGGTATGATGCATCAGAAATTCATTGTAGTATTGTACAATTATTTTTCTCAGCAGGGGGGTGTTTCATAGAGCTGTGCGTAAAGTTACGAATGACTTTACAAATGACTTGAATATGAAGAGCTAAATGGGATTCTCAAATCCTTTTAATTGCATAAGCTAAAGTTGATATATGCAGATGTAGATTAACCTTATCATTATTAACAAAACATTTTAATACAAAGTGTATTTTTGGCTACACTTTAATTGAGATTATCGGATATACAGTCACACTTTGTTAAATTGTCAGGAAAAACTTTGGGCATCCCATTTGGCTCCTCATATTCAAATCATTTGTAAAGTCATTCATAACTTTACGCACAGCTTTTTGAAACACCCCCTAGATAGACACTTACGTGGAGCCATATCTGTTGTAGCATTGATGGGATCACTCTGAGGGTAGAGGGAGCCGGTCACAAGTGGGGCGATGGTGAAGAAGTAGCGAGTGGTTTCCTCAAGATTCATGACTAAAACAGAATCACTTTCAGCTCCATCCACCTGGAATAAAAAAAGAAGGAGAACAGATAGGGGAATATATGTGAAGAGAGTAAGAACAATTATTGTGTTGATTTATTATACATGTTGCTATCTCTCTCTCTCTCTCTCTCTTCTATTTCTCTATGTCTTGTCCTGTCTTACAATGTATTTCTCTAAATTTGATAAATCTTTCTACTCATATTTACTTTCTGGATCCCTTTTATTCATCTCTAAACTTATATCTTTACTGTATATAATGAGCATGTAAAAGTAAGTGTATGTGTAAGCACTGCATGGAGTAGTGTTTGAGTAATACCGAATGAGATATTCTTTCATACCACATAGGGTCTCTGAGAGAGAAATAGACAGACAGAAAGAGAGAGGAACAAACATTCATCAGATCAGGTGTACTTGAATCTCAGAATGGATGTTTGAGTAATACAGAATGTAGTACTCTTTCATGCCAATAGGGTATCTGATAGAGAGAACAGACAAACAGACAAACAAAGAGACAGATAAGCAGACATATAGAAAACGTGGCAGTCAGACACTTGTTGTACAGGCATACCTGGATCTCACAGCAGTCGATAATTACGTAATAAAGAATGTGATATTCCTTCATGCCACATGAAGTCTCTAAGAGACAACATACATAAATACAGACATACAGACAGAGGGACAAACAGACTGTAAGTAGAGTCATACCTGAATATCACTACGGATCAATCCTGTGTAGTACTGGACACGGTATCCGGTCACCCCACATGGGTTTTCTGGTACAGTCCATGACAGCATGACCTCTGAGTAGCTCAAAACCTCTGCCCTGAGCTCCGTTGGGTAGATATCAAACACTGTGATACAACAAGTTTCAAAAGACATTAGCAAAAACTTGTCATGTATCCCTTCCAATGCATGGTAATGTAATTTAGTCACACTGTAAGAACAGTGAAAATGAAGGAAGAGGTGTCGTGATGTAGTGGATACATGTACATTGCTGGACTGTAAATCATATGGTCAAGCTGCGGCACTAATGTTCTTCAGCAGGATTATTTATCTATATTTGCCACTCTCCACCCAGGTGTAGTGAATGGATATTCAGTAGGAAGAAATTCTTTGAATGCTTGAGCACCTTATCATGGTAGCTCAGGTAAGGCCAAGGTAATAATATAATGATTGTAGGACCCTCAGGAGAATAGGGATATGCCTTTAACTACTGATGAAGCTACTGTGGGTAAACAAGTATCATCATCATCATCATCATCATCATCGTAGTCATTGTCTTTGTCATCGTCATCATCATCAGCATCATCATCATCATCATCACCATTACCATCACCATCACCATCAGCATCTTCATTCCACATAACTATTGCTGTTATTATCATGGAAAGGTATAACAAAAGAAAAAATATATATTTTCCTCATCAAATGTACATTTTTTTCAGAATTATGAACACCAACAAGCACAGATTGAATGAACTTGGATAACTTTCTTTATCAACACCAACATCAGAAAAGTAAAGATGTGAGACAAAACCAAACATATATGTTTTTCCGTTCCCTCTGTAGAATGTCTTTAAGGACATAGCAATCAAACCAAGAACACGACCACATCACCAAGCTTTAGTCTTGTCCTAGCTTGTTTCAGTAACTGCTCCACTCACTAAAACGCAGAACTCAAATTTCAAGAAATGAGTTGCTCACTCCATATTCCCTTAGTAGAATGTCTTCAAGGACATGGCAATCAAACCAAAAACAAGAATACATTACCAAGCTTCAGTCTTGGCCTAGCTTGTTTCAGTAACTGCTCCACTCACTAAAACGCAGAACTCAAATTTCGAGAAAAGAGTTGCTCACTCCATATTCCCTTAGTAGAATGTCTTTAAGGACATAGCAATCAAACCAAGAACACGACCACATCCCCAAGCTTTAGTCTTGTCCTAGCTTGTTTCAGTAACTGCTCCAATCACTAAAACGCAGAACTCAAATTTTAAGACAAGGGTTTGTCACTCCATATTCAAAACTTGATACATACCTTCATTAAATTCACAGAAGTATGCATACTGAGCAGAGCAATTCTCGGCGACCAATCCACCCGTGCTGTTGTCCAAGAAGACACAGTCGTTGTCCTCTGTGTTTCCTGAGGGTGAGTTCCATTGCTCTCGACTCCAGTCAAAGCATGTTGACCAAGTGAAATCACCCTCTGTCATGGAGTCCGACATTCCTGTTACGACAATAAACCCATATGGAATCATTTAAATCAGATTTATTCCACGATTCGAAACTAGATTTCAAGAGGTGGGAAATCATATTAAGCAACTGACATCAATTCCTACTGGTAGAGGGGGCATAGTCGAGTGGTTTAAGCACTGGACTTGAAATGCAAAGGTCATGGGTTCAATCCCCGACATGGCACTAATGTCCTTTGGCAAGGCATAATCTGCTTTTGCCACTCCATACCCTGGAGAGAAATGGGGACCTGGTAGGAAGACAATAGCCTTTATGTTAGTAATTGCAATATGCCCTTACCATGACTATATGGTAGGTATACTCCCCAGGGAGTGGAAACAGTGCACATTATGCAGAATGAATCGGATGACCGGGTTATAAAATCTGTAAAGTGCTTTATTAGAAATGGCATTTCATATTAAGCTCTATATAAATCCAGATTATTAATATATTTTTTATAAATGATAAACTGATATATTTATAAACAAAATAGCAAGTATAGATGGAGCACGATAATTGTAAGCTGACCCATCTCAAACTATCAAACAGCTGAAAATGTCAAATCAATACACCATGGGGAAAAATTATATGAAAAATATTTAAGAAATCTTTTTTTAAAGTCTAATGCTGAAGAAGGAGAAAAGGGTATTTTTGAAGACGAAGAAAAAGGGAATTTTGAAGAAGATACTATTGTCCTACCAATGCTTCAGACTGATTTTAATATGCACTTCTACATACCAGTCCATCCATCATCAACGCCGATTGTTCCGAGGTAGGCCAGTTCAGTCTCGTCTACGATGGTGACCAGGTCAGCACCTAACACTCTACGACAGTCCGTCGCAGCCTCTGTCCACGTCTTTGCATCGCTAAAGTAGCGGTAACAGATTCCCTCTCCTGATGCCTCGTAACCAAGGGGACAACCTGCGCAAGAAGGGAATGAAAAGATTATTAGTGGGACTGTGGTCTACTGGTGAAGACTCTTGATTCTCATGTTCTCAAAGGAGAGGACCTACGCTCAATCCTCGCTCGGTGCTCAATACATCCAGGTGTATTATGGGTACCCGGCAATGCTGATTGGAAGGACATTATTTTAATACTCATGAGGCTACCCTGGATAAAAAGACCAGTCCGTTATTATCACTTACAGAGCTGCCAACCTTGTGCGACCAAAAAAAGGAATCATGATGGCAAAAACAAGGAATTTCAAGCAAAAAAAAGGAATTCATAAAAACGAAACTTACAACCACTCGCGACACACTTCCAATGCAGAAATGTTCATTCATCGTGCTGTTTTTTCCATACAAGCAGGATTTTTTTGTGGTGGTTATTTTGGTATTATCAGCATTTCATTCTTTTTGAGAATATTTTTCTTTTCAAGTATGTTTTAAATTTAGTTTTCTATTGAATTTGTGATCAAATCACCATTTTAGGGCAGCTGTTTGACGTGAGGTATGTTTTTTAAAAAAAAATAATAAAAAAAACAAAAAAAAAAACAGAGTAATTCCGGCAAAAACGGAATGGTTGGCAGCTCTGCACTTAGATAACCTTTGCACCTTTAATTGAAATAAATAATCAAATGTCTTTATTGTTAAGAAACACTCACTAAGTTTCACCTAACAAAGCCTGTAAAACTCTAAATTTACTTATTCATTCATACCTATTAAATAAACAACATCTTATTAAAAACTGTTAGAAAGTAACCTAAAATCCCAAACGCCTTCCACTTTAGTCCATACATTTCTGGTTGCACTGTCCCACTACAATTTTGAAGAAGTTAATTGCACTTTCATTCATATAATCCAATGTGACAATAGATTTTGACAGCACCATAGATTTTATAGTACATTAAGCATTGTAAACATGCACCTGATGACTACCTTAGAATTCCCCGTAGAAACATGTAATCATAGGGAGTTTAAAAGCTTTTACAGGGAATACAAAAAGAAGATAATTCTTACCAAGTGTTTGAACGTTTGTTTCCGTTGGCACAACTTCGCCTTGGAAGGAAAATGAATAGGGTGTCAGCCGGAAAGTATATACCATTCCTTTGTTCAACCCACTGATCCTCACTGCACTTGTATCTCCACCCTGGACCTCTACCTCAAACTGGAGTGACGTCTTGAAGACAGACACCTTGTAGCCAGAGACATCACAAGTCTGTGCAGGAGGTATCCATGTCAAGTCTACTGCCGTCTCATTGAAGGCAGTGCCTCGGAACAGGGAAGGTACAACATCAGTGGGGTCCGATCCAGGCTCTGCATGAAATTAAAAAAAATTGAAACAATGTTTCACTTTAATAATACAAATACCTTTGGATGTTGAAATATTCTGAGGTTTACTATACATATTACAGCTACATACATGCAGATAATATATCATAATCACTTATATTCACAGATCATACATGTATTTAATGAAATATATATTATCGATGATGCTTTTACATTCACAGATACATGAATTACATTCATTCATTATATTTTCAGTCCTACAGGTTCTTTATCATTTACACTAATAACAAATTCAAAGATAATGTGCATGTGTAGATATGTTCATAAATGTTAGAAAATTTATTAATTTAGTCAGGATCATTTAAATTCTTAGTTACATCCAAAGTGCATTGTATTAAAGGTTTAACGGCTAATCATTCTTTTTACTTCAGGTTCTTTTTATTCAATTTTTCTTCTGAAATGGCATATTTTTATAACGATGTTTCTTAATCCTCAAAATGCTATCAACCCTGTACTGATTTAGTCTGGAAGACATGCCAAAAGGTTGATGTAAACTGTCATGAATTAATAATAATAATCTTTATAAGTCCACTCCAAATTTTATTAAGTTAAACCGAAAATGGAAATTCTTTTTGACAAATTGATCGTGACCCCGGCAGCCACTGAGCAGCGCCAGATCAACGTTGCTCTATCCCTTATTGTTGAACGCCAAACAAGGTAGCAGCTACTCCCGTCTTTTAACATCGTTTAGCCGGGGTTCGAACCCACGACCTCCCGGTTGTGAGTCGGACGCTCTGCTGACTGAGCCAACACACCGATATGTGATTTAAGTATGAAGGCTCATTTTTATTCTTTTTTTAGGCGTAGCAGGTCATGTGTGCGTAAGGTTTTCCAGGTATTACACGAAATCCTCACAATGAAATCTTGATCATACCAACCTCGAGTCATCGTTTCACAGATGTATCCTGCAACCGACGAGCTAGTGCAGTTTGCATCGTCCCAAAATCCACTTGTATCCATGGTAACACAGTTTTCGTCAGAGTTCTTTGGATGATTGCCACCATTCCAGCCACGGTAGGGGGGTAGGACACACTCGTAGCTCCAGAAGAACTCTCCCTCTTCCACTACATCATACAGTCCTGATCAGAAAAGAAGAGCATTCTTAAGTTGGATACTTCTTGGAAAGATGTGATATATTTTCAATCAGTTCCAAATTTAAGTCAAACAAATCTCTTTATTGCAGCTGTGTATCGCATATAAACCCATGAACTGGACAGAGATGAACGTAATCCAAACTTCCAACAATTAAACGAAAGTTCTGTCTCTAAGCAGCTGATATAACAGGGATATTGGCTGCCAAATAATTCAAAAACAAAAATCTACATCGCACACAAATTTTATCTTTACTTTTGTTAAGTATATTAAGAATAACAAAAAACGAGAATATCACAAAATCTGGTGGGATTTCATTCCTTGAAACCTTTCAGCGCCTTATGGCAGATGGGCTAAAGCCAGGGGTATCAAAGTATTGAATTTGTAGGTGCCGTGAGCATCCCCTGAAATGGATATGTGTGGAATATAAATGAAGCTATTATGAATATTATTATCATCAAAACTCAAGATGATCTCTAACATTCTCCGAGTCTAATCTCACCTATCCAGTAGTCTCCTGAGGCAGGAATCATAGACCCTATATACTCGTTCTCCTCCATTGTCTCAATGTTAATAAGATCCGCCTCTTCCACTTCTCCAGTCAGACATCGTTCTCTGGCTTCCACCCAAGTTAAGCTATCGCTTAGGATAGAGTAACAGCTTTCTCCAAAGAAATAGGGATAACCGTTCGGGCATGCTACATAAAACAACAGAAATAAATACAATTATTTTTTACAAACAATTTTAACTATATACAAACAGATAATTGTTTTGATGTAGTATCTTAGAAAGAACAAAATTTGACCTTAATTGCTAGCACATGATGATAGAGACATGGGGAGGTATTCTGATCACTATTTATATGTCTCCTCAGACTATGAATATTTAAATTCATCTTATCAGATATTCTCTTAAAAAGGCAATTTGCAGTTACGATAATCATTTATAAATTCAAAAGCTACATGTATTTTTTGTGACACTAGAAACATATGAAGTAATTTATACACAAACATGTAAAAACTTCTTTCATGAAGTAATATACAAAGCTGGTTAAATTAGGAATATATGACATGAGTATGGAATTTCAACCCCAGAAAAAACAACAGAGGGATAATCATTTTGGGTAGATTAGACCCTGTCTAGTACATCAATAGGGTTAAAAAGTGTAAAATATAATCATCTACTAAAATTTCATTGTTACATGTTCATATGTAATTACACATTCAAAAAGTGTGATGAATAAAGAGAGAGAGAGGAAGAGAGAGAGAGGAAGAGAGAGAGAGGAAGAAAGAGAGAGAGGGAGAGACAGACAAAGGGGGGGGGGGGGCATGATGAATACTGACCCACTGTTGAGCTCAAAACAGACAAAGCAGTACTGTAGCCGTAACAACCATATGAGGCAGTGCAGGTCGTCAATTCAAAGTGATAGGTAATTCCTGGTTCTAATCCTGTTATATCGAAAGAAGAGGTCCTTGCTCCAGGCAGATCTACTTCCTCATATACGCCAGCAACACTGGTATTGTATCGGACCTAATTCAAACAGGGTCACAAATCTATAATGTCAATCTGATCATTTTCAGACACACAGATATTAATGTATATATTACTAATGTGAATTTCAAACAGTTATTTCTGATTAAAAATCAGATTTTTATAACTAAGAGTCTGTACCTTTCTCTTAAGTCAGAGCTGCCAACCTTGTGCGACCAAAAAAAGGAATCATGATGGCAAAAAAAAGGAATTTCAAGCAAAAAAAAGGAATTCATAAAAACGAAACTTACAACAACGCGCGACACACTTCCAATGCAGAAATTTTCATTCATCATGCTGATTTTTCCATACAAGCAGGTAATTATTTTGATAATTATTTTGGTATTATCGGCATTTCATTTTTTTTGGAGAATATTTTTTTCTTAGTATGTTTAAAATTAGTTTTCTATTCAATTTGTGATCAAATCACTATTTTAGGGCAGTAGTTTGACGTGTGGTATGTTTAAAAAAAAAAAAAAAAAAATTAAAAAAATTATTAAAAAACGTATTTTTTGAAGAAAAAACGTAATACCGTAATTGGGAGGAAAAAACAGATTAATTCCGGCAAAAACGGAATGGTTGGCAGCTCTGTTAAGTGCTTGTTCATATCGTCTGTTTGGAGCCAGAAGGATGTGAACTCATTTACTTTAACACAAGAGCTAGCGCCCTTCTGGCTGTCAACAGATAATTTGATCTTGTGCAAAAGATATATTTATTTTGCCAATGTTGAAAGCTCAACAACCAAGTTGGTAAGCTGGGTTGGTTGGTTGGTTTTACCTGACTGCTAAGACAGCATGTGTATGCTAGTATATAAGTGACTTTAAGTCCTCTCTGAGGGACTTGATAATGAGAATTAATGTCTTACAAAAGGGCGCTTTGGTAATTTGGGGGTTACTTGTCAGAAGTTGAATAGAAGGAAAATCAATACCATGCATGTTATGTTTAAACAAGACAAAAAGGATTAATAAATCACATCATCTAAAACTTGTTGAAATACTGTTGTATAAAATATCACAATACACATCATATTAAACGATAAAGGAGCATGGGTGGGAGGGTTAAAATCAGCCCCCCCCCCCTCCTTCATTTCAACTATGAGATATCCTATTTTTAAAAGTTACCAGTAAATTACAAAGGTATTAAATAAATCTTAAGCCATTTCCTATCATAGATGAGGAGAAACTAGATGGAACTTCGTCTGCGCGCAGTCGAAAGTGATGCCTCCGTCATAGAGCAATTTTACAAACCAAAACGGAAGAAATTTTTCAAATTCAAGTTCGGTTGTAATACATTAACAGGTTCTCAGAATATCGTGATTACAAGCTATTTCTCATATACATGTATGACCCTTTGATTTTTGACCTCATGACCCCAAATGCAAGATACATACATGTCTTGAGTTTGATGGTAATCCATCCATCGGTTCTAATGATAATGCAATCACAAGCTATTTTTGCATACATAATGACCCCTGTGACCTTTAACCTTGACCTCATGACCCCAAAATCTAATCAGTTCATTGCCTCAGCAACATACATACATGACCTAAGTTTGGCAGGAATCCATCAATCTGTTCTTGTGATTATAACGCGATCACAAGCTATTTTTGCATACATGAGCCCTGTGACCTTTGACCTCGTGACCCCCAAAATCTAATCAATTCATTGGCTCTGTAAGTTAAATACATGACCAAAGTTTGGTAGGAATCCATCAGTCGGTTTTTAAGATAACGCGATCACAAGCTATTTTTGCATACATAATGACCCCTGTGACCTTTGAACTTTGACCTCGTGACCCCAAAATCTAATCAGTTAATTGGCTCTGCAAGTTACATACATGACCAAAGTTTGGTAGGAATCCATCAGTCGGTTCTTGAGATAACGCGATCACAAGCTATTTTTGCATACATAATGACCCCTGTGACCTTTAACCTTTGACCTCGTGACCCCAAAATCTAATCAGTTCATTGGCTCTGCAAGTTACATACATGACCAAAGTTTGGTAACAATCCATCAGTTGGTTCTTGAGGTAACGCGATCACGAGAACGGGACGTACGTACAGACGTACGGACGGACAACCCGAAAACATAATGCCTCCGGCTACTTCGTAACGGAGGCATAAAAATAATGATCTACATGTTCCAGTTTGTAAAGCACCACTATAATATTACTTGTGTTAAAAGAAGAAAAGAAGCAAAAAGGGCACAAGCATTAAATATGCATTGTTGCCATGTATTTTGATACCTTGTAACCCGACACATCACAAAGATAGTCGGAGACAGTGATACTGAGACTGACTTGACTGAGTTTGGTGTCCGTGACTATGAAATTAGATGGGTAACAATCAGAGTCCACATAGTCTGAGAGAAAAGAAGGACAAGAAAAAAAAATAGTTAAAACTTACAATGATGCTATAACAATGGTAGAGTGTTCATGTTAGTTACGCTACTGTGTGTCTTCCAGTACCATTGGCACATTAAAACACCTGTTATATTTTGGCTAATAATTCTCAACAAAAAATTGTTTGTCTTTCTTTTTGAAATTCGTAATTGGTTTAACTGCTCATGAATATCAAGGTTACCTATCAAAGTATATTTGCATCAAGTTTAACAAGATGAACAAGAGTACAACATGCATATTTGAAAACTTCTAAAAAAATTACAGTTTTGAAGACAAACAATTAATACTGTATGGTGAGTGAAAACTTATCTCAACATAATTTCAGTAGCAGGATAATTTTTATATTTTTTCCTACATCATGTAGGGACTTTTGATCCTTTGGTTTAAAGTTGCGATCAGTAAGATCTACCGCTCTTACAAATAATTTAGCCAAGTTTGTTTTATTACTAGAGGATGTTTCAGACAACTGTTTTCTGCCATCTCATGGCAAATTCATGCAAAGTTCATCTTAGTGGTCACTGCCAAAGTACAATTCCTGACTTTCCAACATATATCTCTTTGATAGAAGGCAATTTAGTGAAATACAGGGCACTATCTGTGTAACAAGTATGGACATATATGTATTCTAAATACTGTCACTACATTCTATTGCGCTTAGAGACTTTGGTGGAAAGCGCTTTATAAACACCATTTGTATTATCATTATCATTATAAAATCTATTTTGCATACTTCTTTTCATAATTTGCTTCTTCAGCATGTTTCTATCTATGGAGCTTTTCATATTATTGACAATTTGTCCATGTTTCACTGAATTTTGTTTTTGTCTATAAAAAAAAAAAAAACCTCACTCTTTCTGGTGATTTCGCAGACGTAGCTCCTGTTGTTGTTACACATGTCATCGTTATAGAGCCCATCTTCGCTGGACATATAGGCGCAGTGGTCATCGTCGTCCTCTGGGGCACCAGTTTGCCATTTATTTCGGCCAAAGAAGGTGGGTTCTTCACAGTCAACCCAGACCCATTCTCCATTGATTGCCAGATCATAGAAGCCTGAATGAAAGTATTTTAAAAAATGGGTGATACTGCATCTACAAACACATTATAAATGTAGGTACTAGGAAATGTAGCAAGAGGCATTGGGAAACATTGATATTCCATCTTTATTATGGATGACAGTGAGTGGAGTAAATGTGAAACCACTCTTGCACTGATACACAATTTATTTCACAATGAACAAAGTCAACGTTGAATTTCAAGGAGCTCCAAGATACATGATATCCTGGGGAGTGTTTCACAAAGACTAAGATCAGCTTTAAGTTGGACTTAACTATGGCAGGCAGTTCATGCCACTGTTTGCTCTCACCATTTACTGGCATTGTTCTCTCAAGGGACATACAAATCATGGTCACAAATCTACAGAATTTACCATCTTTGATAGTTCATCATTGGAAGAAAACATATTATCTAAAGATCATAATTGAGACACCAATGGTGAGAGCAACCAGTGGCATGAATGGCCTGCCATAGTTAAGTCCAACTTAAAGTCCAACTTAGCCTTTGTGAAAAACCCTCCTGCTCTCATTTCAACAGCAATGGCAGCATCACGTACCTATCCACCAATTCTCTGTTTCGTTGGCTTCCTGCTGCATCGACTGGATCATCTCCATGACGTAGTCATTCTCCCCAGCATCGTTGATCACGACCAGGTCACCATCGGCGACATCGTTGCAGTCGTAACGGGCCTCTAACCAGGAGGTTGGAGTCGTGACAAACTTGTAGCAGGTTTCATTGGCTGGATTGTATTCATATCCTTCAGGACAGTCGACTGTGGACAAAATTAAAATACAAAATGAACATTAAATTAAATTAAACTAAATTCAATTCTTTTTATTCATCCAAATTCAAAAGAATACATGGAAATTTGTTTTGGTCACACATTGAACAAAGACATATATATAGATGAGAAACTATATCGTTGTGTTTATAATCATAGAAGAACCATCAAAATAAAAAACAGACAAGATAGAAATATTCTTATATTCTAGTATTACACATTGAAAATAATGAAAAGGATAGAACAGCAGTGTGAAGGAAGGAAGGATGGATCGTATTTGAATCTGTTGAGAAAAACAATGGAGGGGAGAACGAAGTGAACATGTAAACTGTAAATACAATTAGGCTCGGGTGATATGAATTGTATCATACTTTGCTTGAACCTGACACTCTGGGAAATTCCAGTACCTTCATTCACAAGCCTAATATGTATCCTAGGGACATCTAAATAAAGTTTTTTTTTTAAATAGAAAATATCCCCACTGGCCAAAATTATTTGGCATACCACATTTTGTTATCTCTCAGCTATGATTACAGTTATCTTTAGACAGTTGACACAGCCTAGAAAGTATTATTGCCAAGCCACATATAGGAAAATACACCAAAGGGGATTCAAGTCTTACAGAATTCTTCGAAGATGAGCTTAAAGCCTGAAGAGGTGGTGGCGCTGTCTGTCTTCAAGCGGATGTTGAGGCCATTGAAGCGGCTGACAACATCATCAGGAACTTCAGAACCAGTCAAGATCTAATAACATGGTGAGAAAAGCCACAAGAATAAGGGAGTTTACAGATAGCACATGGTACAAATGACCCCAAATATCCACAGATCTTTTACACATGGAGAAGTTCCACTTTGAGCATAGTAGAATAATAACTGCCAAAGTCCTAGATGTGCTTCATGAATACCTTTTGTTTGCCCTATTGAAAAGAATACTTCCACCTGCGTATCATAGAATGTACCGTTGGTGCATAAATGAATAATGTTACATAACTTTCATGAGCGCATATCCAGTATTCATCTCTGTGGGTTTTACCTGTTTGGTACAAATGACCTTTATCTGCCCATGCGCAGATTGTATCTGTAAACTCCCTTATTATAAGAGCAGCAGTCGTGGTGAGTTCATGAATGACAGGGGACCACTCCCAGAAAAACTATCTGCTCTGTTTGCTTTTAAGATTTCATGCTGCTATACTACTATCTTCAAAATAAAAGCTCCTAACATTACATGTATAAAGAGATAACACAAGTTTAAATACACTTTCAAAGAATGTAAAAGAAGGTTGTGAATAGATGACCAGTTGACAAGCTAGTCAAAACCAGGTAATAGCATGCACAGAAAAGGCACAATAGCAACCAGAGCAGTAGTCTTTATGGGTTCACGAATGGTGATCTTGGGTGAGGTATTAAAATCATTTAAGGCAGTGGTTCCTTTACCTAGGCCATGACACCCTTGGAAATCTTTCAGTTTTTAATGAATAGGTTATTAATAAATGACCTCATTTTACTTCAATGAATAGTGGCATTACTATAGGGGTAAAGAGTGCAGATCAAGATCAAGAAACTTTGTTTAAAGCCTATCTGCACTAGTTTGGCCAGGAGGGATAAGATCTCTCTGCGTGGTCACCGGCAGGTGGTTATCTCATCAAATCAGCTCTCAATTAACAAAAGAAAAAAGGTACCATGTGGGATCAACGGGTACCGCTTAGGCATCGTTGGCTATATTGAGGGCGCAAGTAGCTACAGTACAAGTAGTGCAGTCATACTTGCAATTTCATGCTTGTTACCCTGACATGAGAAGAATACAACCACATTGAGAGGTAAATTACACATAAAACACAAAGTGAAATGAGTCTCTTTTTATATTTTTCATTCAAAAATGTGACAAAACTGACCAGGTAAGATGAATCTACATCATCCTCATCCGGGTTTGTTCCTCCGATAATCAGCTGATCGTGGCCGTACTCCAGATCGAATTCCAGGAAGCGAAGACGTACTTGGTAACCTCCACGAACCTGAACGATCCACTGGCAGTCTGCATCGTCTGGGTACATTGCGTTTCTACCGCGGGGGGAATCAATCTCACCGTAGGTATCCAGGATAGTTTTAATGATGCAAGCATCTGTTGGAAAAGAAGAAAATTATACAGATTACATCACAATATTGTGTACGATCATGCCTTTGACACAGAGGTGCATAAATTTTGAACCCAGTGACCATATCAGGCATACCCATCAATGTCGTGACCCTTGAAGCTCATGTCTAGGTTTGGTATTAAAGCCATCCAAGATTTTTCATGATATTTCTTGTATTTTAAATGATATATATGGCATGAAGCTAGCAAATACTAAGCTACTGTGCATTATTTTTTTTATCTCCTTAAAGGCATTGTTCAACAATGTTAAATCTGAGATGCACAGCCCTGTGTTGTCAGTGTCTGTGATATGGTGTAATACTGGAGCCCTACCAAAAATTGCGCTTCAAAATGATAAAGAAGTGCCTCAAAAAAGTAAAAATCTTTGAGTGACCGGTTTTAACATACCGGTACTCATTTTCCCCAATAGACTGTAGTGTTGTGAAAACCGTTTGGCAAACGTTTTTCAAAATTTGTAATTCCAATCATAAATATCTTGATAATCAGACAGGCGATCGGCTTGTAAAAGTCATGGGGTTTCTGACTGACCTAAAGGTTTATAATTATGATTGCAGCATCAGCTAAATCCAGGATTTTGTTTCAGAATCTGAGACAAAGTTACCGGACCCCTTTAAGTGAAATATCAACAAAAGGGAGGTAAAACATATTTCTAATATTAAACCTCAATAAATAGCTACATGTACAGTGCAATTATTCTGTAGTGCCAAGAGGTGTCACAGTCTAGAGGTTGAATAACTTGACTGAGAATGCAATGATTGCGGGTTCGAGCCCCGGCATGGCACTCATGTCATTGAGCAAAGCATTCTATTTATATTGCTTCTCTCCACCCAGGTGCTGTATAGGTACCCGGTATAGGGTGCAAAGGTCAATGTGATTGGATTAGCATCATGCATGTGTATGCCAGTAAAACTAACTGGAATCTTCCCCTGGGTGTGGAAAATGTACACTGTCATCTTCAGCATAGTAATTGAATCGAGTAAGGATAATAATGATACTTTGAAAGCTTAGGTTGGTTGTAACTGGTAAAGCACTTTGTAATAGAAACAGCTAGTTGTCATTATCATTAAATGTACCTTGTGCCTTGTAGAAATAATCCTGATGGCAGCTTATCATATGTAGTTAAACTGGGATGTCTGTGCAACGTGCCGGTAGAGTGACAGTGCATGAAATAATTCAAACAGTGAATGATGTCTATTATTTACTAGCTCAATCCACAACACTACTCCCACTTACTATCATCCAATGAGATAGATATCATGATATCATCTCCCTCCATGAGATCCTCGGCCGAGAACACCAACCACATATCTCCTGAATAAGTAGAGAAGGTCTGATCCATGACATCTCCCATGATGAGCTTCTTTCGTGACCCAATATCCGTGGGATCCATACCGGTACCAATCTCAAAGATGTCATAGTTGCGCTCTGAAACATTAAGAAAAGAAGTATGATAATATTACGGTGAATTGCACATCCTACCGACATCAGATATTAGACCAACTTTTAAACATAATCTTGTAGGAGTATTCCAAATTAAAGATTTTTTTACAAAACATGTATACTGAAATGAAATCATGTGGCACTATATGTGAGTAGAAAGCATTACAATTACTTTATAGGTTTTACAGGGTCAAGGAGAATATCAGTTTGACAAATTACTTGCTATGAATTCTCTGAGAAGTGATCACCTAACCAGGAAGAACACTGATACCCCATTGAAGCGTGATCATGATAACATTTTAAAAAATTGAATATAAAATGTGAAGTTCATGACATGTGTATAATACTAAATCATGTCTTTACATGTTGTAGGTAAAACTGATGTCTGTCAATGATGGAAAATAAATGTCACATAATCTAACAAACCTTATGCTGATCACAGTCCATGTTCAATAACCTTCTTGCCTTAGCTCAAGCAAGAATTTTAACCTCATTGGCTGAAAAGGGGGGGGGGGGTCACTGGGAACACGCATATGCATACCCTAAATAACACTGAGTTGGGGGTCGGGTCATTGGCTTAAATATATTTCAGACACAATTATGCAATGGGGCACACAAGGACACACTTGCATCAGAGGTTTACAAACAACGTCACCTCACAATATCACCCTCTTATATTAAAGGCAATGCTAGGGGTAAGAATGAAATAGTTTTACAATATCTTGTAACTTCTGAACCCGAGACAAGGGGTATGGACAAATCTTCAGTTAACTGAAGAGCTATGTTAAAGAGAAGGTTGAGTTCTGTTCTGGGAAGAGGTGAAAAATAATTTGTGAGCGTTATCATTCTTATTATGCAAGTGTGGAAGAACATCAGATAAGACATGTTCCCTGAAAAGCATGGCTCTTCAAATGCCTTTATATTCTAAATATGTCATGTAACTCGTAAAACTAGGGGGGTAGGTTTTTACGCCACGTGTTCATGTAGTCCCATATACATCTTTCTGTGTACAGTGTTTGTAACTTTACCAAGACTTGGCCAAGTTTCTTATCATTTTGATGATTCCAAAACCTTGCAATACACACAAATTCTTATATGCTAGATGATCAACCTTTTCTGGTCGATTTCACACCGTTTCTTTCACAATGCAACCGCATGACCAGAACTCAACTTCATCTTTAACTGTGACCCCAAAAGATCAGCAGCTGATACTCATTTCATATCCTTCATCTGAGTGAATTCTCATATTTTGACCAAAAATTCTGTTCAAAATGTATTCTTTTATAGGGAAATTATCCAATCTTAAAGAAATGCACATGTCCATTGCATGCATCCACTGCTAACTTTACATCCATCTATTACGTCCTTGTATTGTACACGCAAGTACATGTAGAGCAATGCCCAGTCACTATTCTAGAGCAATTGGTAATAACATTCATGCTGGAAATTTGACCAATCAGAGGACTTAAATTGTAACATGCATTATATAACAGTCATACACCAGTGGAAAGTTTGTTTACCCTCGGTAACTTACCAGCATGCAGGGAGTCGATGTGGAAATTAACATTAGTTTGGAGCGGAGTCTTGATGTGCCACTGGCAGTATACATCGGAGAGATCAGATGATAAGTTACCAATGTACAGATTACCACGGCCATTGAATGACAGGTCAATCTCACCGCCGCATCCATAGTCTGTTAAAGAGATTTAAAAACTTTATATCACATATGCAACAATTTCTGAAAATGCCTAAAATTTCTAAACTAAGTTAGTAAGAGATAATACAAGTTTCATGGGGGAGGGGGAGGGGGGGGGGGGGGGAGAGAGGCTGAGCTAGATGCTGGTATTTTTCCCCCAGCCATTTGGAAGACAGGTCAAGTTCATTATAACAATACATGTAGCATTTATATCATTATTTGCATGAGGGATAACATGGAGATCGAACATTCAAGCACATCATTAAATTGTTCAAGCATCATCATACAACAAATTATAAAAACATATATTTTGAATTACTGAAGTGGTAAAGAGGAGGGAGGAGGGAGAAAGGATTTAAGGGCAAGAAATTTTCTCTCTCCCCACTAATCGATCCGTGAGTGTCTGGATGCTACAAATAAAAAACATTTTAGTGGTAATTGTGTGTTTAAATCCATGTGATATGCATTGTAAGATTACCTTGCAGTATACATATCATCCAATTATACCAACAATCCAAAATATTTATAGTTTGTTTCTACATGTCTTTTTTTTTTTGGGGGGGGGGGGGATCAAGGATATATTTAGACTTTTCAGTTATTATCAGGTCAGGTCAGGTGCTGTTCTACAAGTGTGCATTTGATACCAAGCTGACATGTTGATCAAACTGATAAGGCCAAAAAATAAAAAAAAAACATGTTTAGCGTCCTGTGTTTTGGAAAAATAGGAAGGAGGAGGCCCTTTTTTTTTTTTTTTTCTTTCAAAACGGCCGCTCAAAATGGCCGCTCGGTACATTTTCCTTGACAGTCGGGCTATTTTTCAAGATGGCCGCCATTTTTTTTTTTTTTTTTTTTAATCAGAAATAGATCCATTTTAGCAGTGTTTTTTATAATAAATAACAAAAAATTGGAGGCGGCCCCCCAAAAGGAAGTGGGCGGGGACGCTAAACATGTATATTTTTTTTAATGGCCTAAAATACAGCTTGTTCATCAAATACTCAACAAATTCAAGCCTTCTTTTTTGTATCACCTTGCACTTGCCCAACATGGATCTGAAGGGTTCTGTTGAGATCAGTGGCACCAGAAGAGAAGATTAAAGTGACACTTCCACCGACATCGATGAAAAACTGCTCGGAGTCAACAACTCCTGTCAAGCGACGGCGATAACTTTTCCAGTCAGAGGGATCAAGTCCAGTTCTAATTTCAAAGTAGTCTGTGCTGTTGGAGCAAAAGTATTAAATAAATAATATTCTTCTGCCTTAATTTCTGGCACTGCATAACTGGTAGATTTAATTTAACATTTTATTTAATCACAATTAACACAGCATATGTATTCAATATCATATTATCAAGGACATTATTCTTATCGACATGATCAACAGGAGACAGATTGAGCTAGATCCAGGATTCAAATCAATACACATGTTTGACACACTTTTTTAAGGCAGAACCAAATTATTATTATTATTATTATTAATTACAATTATAATTATAATTAATTATTAATTATAATTAATTATAATTAATTAATTAATTAATTAATTATTAATTAGAGTCTATATTAATATTGAAAAGACTTGGAGAATTAATTGAGAGATGAAAAGTGACTGATGCTACAATGCAACGCCTAAATTAATGGTACACATAAAGTCACACCAACAACACATATAGTTATAGTAGGCGGGAGTAGTGGTCAATGCATGGTTAGTAACTCCATGGTCAATGCTAGTTTATGCCCAAACTGGCCGGGAAGTAACTCCAGGGCTGGGAGCTCCGCCGCCTAAGGCTTGGGCGGCGGAGCTCCCTGGAGTTAGCCGTCGCAATAATAAGTGGGCATGAGATCCCAAGAACGATCATGCAAAAATACACTCAAATTATGGATTATAACATATTATAACATCGGCCAGACATGCCAGACATACCAGTGCCAATGATGGGCTTAAAAGTAGTTCTTCATCTAGGCCTATAGTTTCTCGTTTATTCTTGTCGCTCGATCGATCCGCTTCGTGTTTCATTTTCAGAGCATCGGCATTGCATTCGCTTGCTCTAAGTTTTATTTATTTCAAAACAAATGCACGTGTGTGTGTGTGTGTGGGTGTGTGTGTGATTTTTAGTCTCATTACAAGGCGTTATTGCAATGCAGGATCTGCTTCCAACCTAGATACTCTTCAAATCTCTCCCCTTCTCCACCCTCTATACCCCCTCTATACACCCCATTGTCGTCAGAGAGTATTCACAAAGTACTTCGAAAAAGGTGGATATTTCAAACGATCCTTGTTGTTGGCAGTTAATTTTTTTTTTTAATTTTGGTTTTTTGCTTGTTGGTTGAAACAAAATTAATTCGAGGGTAAAGACCAGTATTGGTAACGCCCCAATTTCAAAAAATGAAAAATGGAAGCTCTCATTACCAATCATGTGAAAGAATATGTTTTGACTAATACATGATGATACAAAATTTGCCGGGAAACCGCCTACTAATTGATATATTTGGTAAATTTGTTTCTCTCATGGTCCTGTGAGAGATATAGGGTAGTCCCATATACATCTTTCTGTGTATAGTGCTAACTTTACGAAGAATGTGCCCAATTTCTTATCATTTTGATGATTCCAGAACCTTGCAGATGCTAGATGCTAGATGATCAACCTTTTCTGATCAATTCCACAACGTTTCATTCACAATTCAATCGCATGACCATAACTGGTCTTTACCTTTAAAGGTATTACAAAGTTTTGGTAAATTTTGAAAATTGGCTGGTTAGTGATTCTTTACAATTTTGATATATCTGGATGCCCCTATGGATGTATTATACGCACTAAAAAATTAGTCCCTAAAACACTTCTGCTTTCGAGAAAAATTGATTATGCAAATTTACCGGTGCTCCCGGTAAATTTTGATAAATTTTAAATAGCGCCTACGACCATACGATGGTACCTGCGACCATGAAAGTCTCAGAATAATAGTTGTGATATATATATTCCAAACGGTAATAGCAAATCGGACGATTTTATTCAAAGAGCATTGTTTTATAGCTAAATTAATATATTGACCTTGAGAGGGCGCTATACAACATAAAGTGTGTATTATTTACAATTTCATCACTTTAGACTCGATTTCAACAGCGACAACGATCACTGAATATTGTAGGATCGCCTATGCTTCCAATATGTTCATTTGAACCAAATTCATGACCCCATACCAAAACTTTGTATTACCTTTAACGTGGAATAAAAACCAAAAAAACAACAACAACAACCCTAACTTAAAGGTACTATGACCCATTTGCAGGCTAACGCAAATGAAAAGGTAAATTCCAACGGCATTTGAAAGATAATACTAATTTAGAACTTCCCTTTAAAAAAAAGGGGGGGCATGAACATTTCTTTAAGTGGGAAAATAACGACTATTAGTTGTCGAATCGTGTCTAAGTTATGACTAAATATTCACTTCTGAATGACAAACACCTATAAACCAAAACAACAACAAAACAACAACAAAATAATAAACTCTTTATGTAATATAGCTCCCTCTCAAGGCCAAGATATTAATTAGGCCTAAGCCACAAAACAATATGTTTCTTGACTAAAATCGACCGAATGGCTTTTCCCGTTTGAAAATTATAAATCACAACCATATATATTCTGAGATTTTCATGGTCGCAGCTATTGTATGGCCGTAAGCGCTATTTGGTATTCAATTTTTCTCAAAAGCAGAAGTGTTTTAGGGGCTAAATTTTCTAGTGCTTATAATACATCCACAGGGCCATCACATTATAGAATCACTATCCACCCAATTTTCAAAATTTCCCAATACTATGTCCCATTTGCAAGCCCCAAAAATGAAAAGTTTTAATTCCCACGGCATTTGAAAGATAATACTAATTTAGAACTTCCCTAAAAAAAAGGGGGGGGGCTTGAAAATGTCTTGAGGTGGGAAAATAATGACTATTAGTTGTCGAGTCGACTTGAGTGCTACCAAGTCAGTAAGTAATAGTCTGATTTTCAGACCATTGTACCGAATGGTCGTACGTGCGCAAAGATTCAAGCCCTATGTCTTTATGTAAATTAGATACAAAATAACTGCATTACGTCAGTGGCTATTTTTAGACGAGATGCGATTATAGGCGTCGACGCGTCGGTGGCGTGCATGCATGGTTAAACGAAATTGGGGGAAGACTTACCCCTCTTCAACAAGTAAATCGTGAAGTCGAATGCTGAGCCTGGTATCCGTGTAATTATTCTCTATCGTCCATACACAGTATTGATCTGAGGTCTCCTCTGGCAAATTGAACTCTAAATCTGCGAATGAAATCATCGAAGTGTACAAAAGTGTGAACAGATACAATTTATGAAAATGCACCCCCCCCCTCTCTTTATTCTTTAGACCTCAGTGTTAGTTGTTAGACATTTTGTAGGCCTACTTGACCGATATAGACAGGCCACTGGTCGAATCAAATTCGAGCTTGTCTGCTTGACCATTTCCATGCAATAATATATATTGGCCTGTTCATAATTATACTTACGAGGCTGCAGGGGGCTTGCAACCCGCCTCCACCCCCCCCCCCACCCTGAGTTATTTGAAAGTATTCACCTCGTATTCGGGCAGCGAGGTGGTTTATAATTATGGCTTATTTTTGTGTCTAACACTAAGTCTATATATGTATTTTATGTTATGCAGGGCCCCCACGAATAACAGTATATCAACTACTGATGGGGCTACCCTGTTGAAATAAAACGAAATAAATAAATAAATAAATAAGATAAAATATTAAACTGTCGCTTCGCTAGTAAATGTATAGAAGGTTTAAATTCGTTTAGTTTATTCGCTCCCTCCCTGTCACCACCACCTACGCCAATACATTGATTACAATGAACGGATGAGCCGTGTATATACCCTAGTCTCTATGATTATTAATAGCAATCCATTGATTTGATATTTTTTCAATCAATCGTTATATACCCACCTGCTGTTCCTAGGATAAAGTTTCCTCCGCAGCCAGTAACCGTTCCAGGTGCTACCATGGCATCCATCGCTGTGGAAATAAATGCAGACGGAAATGAAATTAAAGCTTAATAATAATAATAGAGAACATTTATAATGCGCCATGTCTGTCAAAAATGACACTGTGTGGAAATTGTATAATTATAGCTTATCATTCAATGGCTTGATATGAAATATGTTTAAATCAGTCGGTATAATTAGGGGCATAGAACAGTGTAAAAGAAGCTGAATCAAACATTAGAAGATGTGCTGGCTCCATCAATACACATAGCGATGATTCTGATCTTGATCTTGACGAAAACATGCATTGCACTATAAACATTCATTGTCAAAATATAGACTTAATTTTCTAATGACACGTTTTGAATTGAATTTATATAATTTTACACGGTAAAAGAGCAAAACAGTTACAGGACTGGATTCCATTGGGGCCTTTTCAAACATTTGAATTAGATTCAATTGAAAACATTGAAACATAAAAATAGCAATTCTCTATCAATCGCAAAATCCCATTAAATGCTGAAAGGCAATTAATAATTGTCACCGTGCAGCCAACAGTACATGATTACATGAATACAGAAAGTATCATATATATATATAATTACACCAAAAAAGCCCTCTTACCGCTATCTGGTTCAACAATGATATGGAAACCCCGCCCACTTCTAGAATAGTCCGTCAGAAACTCGATTGTGACGTAATCTGAATCCCGTACTGTTAATTGGTCGACGCCTTCGCTGGGCGTGCCGGATTCTTGGAGCAGCATTACGGGATCTGACATCATTGAGTGCGAAGTTACTTTCAACCAATCACGTTGATCCTCTGTGTCCATATCAACGACGGTAATTACCATAACGCCAGTGCTTGATGACGTAAGGTTCCACATGTAATGCGTGTTATCGTCATAATGCATGGGATAGTCATTGGTGTACAAATGAAGTGCCTTTCCAGGTTTCAGGTCGATATCGTCCATAATATGTTTGCGAGTGATTGGTTCTGAAAGTGAAACAAAAGGAATTGTTATTTTGTTCAAATCATGAAATTAAGAAAGTGAAATAATTAAACGGCATTTGAAATCTTGCAAGAAACGCTTCATTATTCATAAAAAGTGACATCCAATGACCCTTCCACTATCACAAGATGATTTCACATGGCTGGATGCAATTTTCTCATAACACTATATAGACCATAGGGAGCCACTACAATATTTATTAATAAAAGAATTTTCAGTGTTTACGTGTAGTGATATATCCATTTTGGGCCTACCTCTCATGTACTCATCATATGTGATCTTAAATCCAGTGCCGTTGGTTTGTTCGCCATCAGACACGAAGGATATTTCGAAACTACTTCCAATGAAATCTTTCGGCACTGAAGTCCCTGTTATCACCTGTTTCATGTGTAGAGAGAGAGAGAGAGAGATAGGGGGTGAGGGGGCGACGGAGAGAGAGAGAGAGAGAGAGAGAGGGTAAGGGAGAGAGACGGAGAGAGTGTGAGAGGGTGAGGGAATAAGAGGGGAAGAGAGGGAAAGAGAAAGAAGAAGATCGATAAGAGAGTGGGAAGAGAAGGAGAGAGAGGGAGATGGAAGAATGGAAAGAGAGAGAGAAAGAGACAGACAGACAGAGAAACATAAGGGGGTATACAAGGGAGAGAGAACATGGAGAGTTCGTTAATTTCTTTTGATAGTGCATGTATAATTTTTTGGAGTGGGAAGGGAGGAGAGTTAGGGAGAGAAAAGGCACAGAGAGGGGTTAGGGAAAAAACAAGGAGCGATGTGATTTTGTTCGAATAAAATGTGGACATTCGAAATGTAAAATAATATCAAATACGTTATACAATAAAAATTGATTCAGTGACCATCTACATAGAAAGACCACCTGTCTAGTTTTAGGACCATTAGGGCCATGTTTTATCATTGAACTTCGTACAATAATCATCAGCAACCTGTACACAAACACCATTTGCCCATTAAAGACCGTTTTTCTTGTCTCTCTTGAGTGGTCTTTATGAACACTGCATGCTTTCACTGCATATGTGTACATGTATACTATTTATTTTACCGAAAGTCCACATTTTTGTTAAAGGTTATAAAAATGTTAAATTGCAACACTCATTTTTAAGTTGAGACTTCATAAAATACTGCCATTAGTGCTGTGTTGTGAATTTTATGAAGATGTATCATGATATTCTACCTCCGATTCAACATATATTTTTTATAAGATGAAACCAAAAGGAAACTGGCACAAAATATACCCAACATGCAATCTATAAATGTTTTCGTTCACATCACAATCATCTATAATATGTCCAAACTGAACCCTGCAATCAAACACATGTATGCAATAATCTAACCGTTTCGATGCCATCTTGATCAACCACCATCACATAGTCGTCGCCTTCCCTGAGATCGAAGTCAGTGAACTGCAGTCGTATGCGGGTGTCTGAAGGCGCTTCTAAAGATATACTACAGTCAAGACCATCGTCGTAAAGTGAGGGGTAATCCGGTGACGTGATCTCCCCGGAAAAGGGAACCGAGGGTGGTGGATCACCATCACAGATGTTATTGCCTGAGTGAAGAGATAAATGAAATATGATACTTTTATTATCGGATGATATTACTCCTCCCCCCCCCCCCCCCCAAGAAAAGGAGAAATTGGACAATGGTGACGATGACTGTAATTGAATGGTGATTGGTACACTTTCAACATTACTGTTTAAGTTATTGATTAAACTTGCACATCAGAGACATACTAAGCCAATATCAAAGCCAAGTGACTGGTAAATGCAGGGCATAACAAAGGCGACATCATGGATTAAAATGCAGTATAATATATACAGAACATATCATCATAGAAAAAAAAGTGGAAATATTTTAAGGAATTGATTTTAAAATAGAAATAATGAGTAATATTTATTCCAACAAAGTTATAATCATCATACATGTACTAACCCTTCTCCTTCTACTACAACATTCAACTCCAGCTGGCGTAAGGATGAAACCACTACTGTTTTCTTTTCTCAAACATAAGAAATACGTTTGTTTTTTTCTGCCAACAGTCAGACTGCACATACATCCTGTACGGCCCACATTGAATCCAATAATACCATATTTCTCTGCTAGCTGATTATATAAAATTATACAGAAGAATGTTGAATATTCCTAACTATGGAGAACATCAATATTGTACTTGAACAGAAATTGTATAACCAAATCATAATATACACGTACAGCGTGAAGTCGTCTTTATTAGCATATGGACAGATGGACTTTATAATGTACAAGTAAATTGATAGTTGGATTAGCATTCGCTGTTGAATAGTGGTCGATGTTATGACTAAACTATGTTGTTTTTATTGGTGGGTGATGGCTGTGTTGGTGGTATATTATACAGAATTACAGGATGAACCTTCAAAATCACGACATTGCTAACCAACGTCGTAAGCATATTCGTACAGAAGGGACTATTATTACTTGCTTATGGAACAGGAGTTTATTCCACTCTTTAAAAAGATGAAAATGTTTATTTCAACCCAACTTCCCCTCAATATGTTCCAACTTGTTCAACTAATCTTTCAAAGTAGTATGTTATTATGTATGTTATTGTATAGTTTATGTTGTTCTGTACATTGTCATTTAAAACATAATTATAGTTTGGATTTATTTTGTGTGATCGTTTGTAATATAGAAAGGGGAAAAAGCTTCTACTACATGGCTTGAATAACAACTACAGGCATTTTCTTGCCAACTGCCTCAAACTAGATTTAGCATCCGTGTCGATTTCGTCTTAGCATCATATACATAATTTGAGAATAAAGGGGTATTTTATAAGCATAGAATAATCAGATCATTATGTATGACATGGTTCGTGGTGTCGTAAAACTGAGAGAGAGGGGGAGAGATAGAGAGAGAGAGAGAGAGAGATATAGAGAGAGAGAGAGAGAGAGAGAGAGAGATAGAGAGAGAGAGAGAGAGATAGAGAGAGAGAGAGAGAGAGAGAGAGCGAGAGAGAGAGAGAGAGAGAGAGATAGAGAGAGAGAGAGAGAGAGAGAGAGAAGAGGGACCTATATATTGTCTGATACGATTTTAATAATCCATATAAAAGCTTCTGGATCATAAATATGATTCAAGATAAAATCATTGCAAGACGAATATGACTTTTGACTTTTGAGTGTTATCAAGATTACCGAATCCATTGTTCCGTGCTATTTATCACCCTTATGTAGTAATTACCACGCGATCAAAGTTCTTTTATCTAAATGGTCACAAATTAAGTCGTTATCAATTTCATATCTATACTTAGTCCAACCCTTTTTATTTGTTCTGCTGAGATAAATATTTATTTCGACTTTGAAAATTTCAACAAACATTTAAACCTTGTGGAGGGTAGCGTGATCTCGTTTACAAGAAAATGCAAACATAATTTGATTTAATGGTCATGCCTTTGGGTGTTAACAGTGATTAAAATTTACCACTTGAGAGAACCCCTAGAAATTAGGACTTTATCATTAGAGTAAAATCAGAAGCAAATGAATCCATTTACATAATGGCTATCCTTAATTGCATAAATGAGGTTTACAAAAATAAAAGAATTAAACAAAGCAGTTACTGTGATAACCGGTTGGGTCAACATACTTTTCAAAGGCAGGCTTTACTACTTCAGCCAGAAGGGATTAGACCACCCAGCGAGCCAGCGAGGTCACTGTGACAGGTGGCTATCTCATTAACTCAGCTCTCATTTAACATAAGAAAAAGAGGATCATGGGGGACCAACAGGCACCGATTGGGGAAGTTTTCTATATAGAGGGAGCAAGTACGACAGTGTGTCTTTAAATTTCACTTGCCGCGGGTTCAATTATGTCAATATTTCTTAAAATATCACTAAAAGAAAATCGGGATTACATATCATGCATAAACAAATTATGTTATATGACACCTTTATGTTTTGATAATTTATATATAATCTCATTTTCGATTTAAAAAGGGGAGGTTATTATTGGTAATGACAGTAATTATGGCATCAAATGGGTTTACTGAGACATGATCTGTCATATTTATATAACACTTGTTGATTCAGGGGGGCATTAGTTAAAGGTAAATAGATTGCGAATGACATAATTGGTGTAATAAAACATATTGACTTGGAATAACTAGAACGAACAGACATGCACTTGGAATAAATAGAACAAAATATGTACATGCATTACGTATGAGCCAAGACCACGTAGGCCTACGTGACGCCTGGCTTTTGTTGAAAAGTACCTGAAAATCACTGAACCCGATGGGAAGTATAGGCTAATTATTACATTTTATCGACTTATTTCAATCATACCAAATATTGTATATCCTGGGAAGACAGACGTAACCAAAATGTGCTGTTAGACATCAACTACAATAAAACCCCGCCCATTCACACCCACCCACACCCACACATACACACACACGTACACACGCAAAATATTAAATATATTGCATTCATAATTATGCAGATATACAATCCCCATCGACTTTAAGGAACAAAATTGGACAAAAAAACTTTTTCCAGCATACCCGGAAACGAAGATTGTGTGTGTGTAAAGCTTCATCCAATAGTTGCAAAATAGAACTTTACCCTGACAATCACTTTGCAAAAATTATTAAAAATTTCAAACTTAAATTCAAATTTGAGGCGCGGGGCTAGGTTATATTAGTTTTTTTTGGATATTACTATATTAATGACAATAATATGAATAATATTTATAATAATAGAAATAATAATAATAATAATAATAATACAAATCAATTACGATAATAATTTATTAAGATCACATATCTGCCTCTATAAATATAGGCATTTAGATAAAAATGCTACGTGATATCGAAACAAACATGACAAATGCAAATAATTATGATTGATACCATCATCAAATGTATGTACTTTAGTCCTCATGAATGTTTAAACCCTCTCGTGGAAGATCGTTACCCTACTTATTTTTTTATAATTTTGGCTGAAATTTAAAACTACTATCTTTATACCATGCCGCTTTTCTTATTGATTTAATCTCTCCATCAGACATGATTTCAACATTAATTTGTTAAACCTTTTGAATGAAACTTAAGCAGTCACAGCAATAGAGGCTAGATGCAAATTTATAATCAAAATTTTGTTACGTTTTATGTCAATACTTAACGTTTGAGAAATAGGAATATTACAGATCATCTGCATATTAATCTGTGAGATTTTGATAGATTCTAAGATATTTCTTTTAGTGTGAGAAGTACAATTAATTATATCTATTTTTAGGAAAACAGATAATTTGAGAAATTAATCTTTGGATCAGAATTGTATCTCATGGGTGTTATCAAATGCGTTATTGAATTGAACTGGATTGAGTTAATTTCCAGATCTCTATTATGAAATGTGTAAAACATCAAAACATGAAATCAAAAAAAAATTGTGATCCTCGCCCCTCACACCGGAGGAAAATATGATATTGAGGCAGTGATATGATTTGATTATTAGTTTCTAATCTTGGCGACGAAACTGCAAATCATCATGTTTTAATGAATGACTGATAAAAATTGTAAATTATAATTTTCATTAAAAAAAAGCAAAATATAAACGACATTAAATCAGCTCAGAAACAAAACAACTAATCAAGAAAGGAATCCATGATTAAAATACTTTAGAAAGAACAACAAACCAGGTTTTTTTTTAATTACCATTTGCTGTAGAAGTGGCCAAGACGATGGCCAAGGCCAATATTTTCCACGACATTGCAGCCCTTGCGTGAATCGGTGTTTGTGACACCCTGAAAAGTCACTTGAATCCTAGACTGATATGCCCACTTCTATTTTGCCAGTTAAATCTATAAAAAAAAATCTTTCTGTTTCCTCCTTCCTAACAATAACACAATTTCTCCCAGGATATGACTATTCTATTCCAGATCGTCAGAATTCCATCTTAGACGCAGTAGTCCTACGATACGAAACAGTCCTGAAGAATTCCAGCTACTGAGCGGGGAAGAGGATCCAGGACTTTGATGCGTTCGGAAGGCCTGCTTCTCTTCGCAATGCTAATGTAAGATCTTAAATGTGGCTGGTGGCAACTTGTGGGTGCCGATTCGACGCAGAGATTAATTATTGACTGATCATGCAGGTATTAGTGGCGTGTTTAGACAATAAGACAAATAATCAAGGTCCGCTTAGTAGCGATTATGATTAGCCATGGAAATTCAGCGAAAATAGCAGATTATATTTCGATTCAGATTGTCTCTATATATTTCAATAAATGCAAAAGGTTATGCTGTTAATCAAGTATACGTACAATTGTAGACACGTATTAAGTGAAAACATTGAGTAAGAAACTGAGCATAATTCGTAGCTAAATCAAATACGCTGACGCATTGAAATAACAATAAAAGATGGTTATGTTTGAAAGCTAATTACTTATTGTTTTTTATTTCGTTGTCATTTAAGGAAAATTCCCAATTTCTGGAAATTGAAGTGGTTTTCTAAGATGTTTTGATTAGGGGAAAGCGAAAATATAAACGTTCATGATGGTAGGTTTTTTAAAAAGTACAGTACCAAACTGTTTCCTTATTTCTAGGTGAGGGTTATCAAACTGAGAAGGTTATTATATGAAAGTTTAAGATAATGATGTGCAAATGAGAAGAAGAACCCCCTCCTATTGAAAAAAATAACATCAAGTGAAGACAAAACAGTATAACAGACGGAAATATCACAACGCTGTCTAAACCCAATATTTGTAACCGTTTAGCTGGTTAGATTATTGTATAAATCTTGGAGGTATAGGAGATAATTCTTGTGATAATCGGAGCTCTGAGTAAACACTTTTACGCCCTAAAGGCGATCTGAGGTTAGAAGTTTTGCAATCTTCTAATTGGTTTATTAGCTACTACATTAATGCATTTTGTACGCTGTATTAAGGTGAGCTACAGTGGTGCTATCATATATTGACCAAAGATAAAGAGGGATAGGGGGAGGACTCTATTTAAAACAGAACAATCAATCAAAAACTTAACCAAGTACTATAACTTTTGACATGTAAGTCATGCATTGTGATAAAAAATGAGTCAAAACAATTATAAAATTTTACTTTTTAAAGGCTCATCATAATACTCTATAAGAGAACAATGATTTGAATATACATGTGGGGAATTGCTCTTTAAGCGTGGAAGGAACAGATTTTTCTCCAAGATTTTCTGAAAAAACAGATGTCATAAGATATTTTAGATGCATATTTTACTAATAATGGTCTTAGCAAGCAACGGTTTTAAGTGTTGTATTTTGGACATGATAAAAGATCGACAGTCGTTGAGGACGTATGATATTTTTAGCCACAAACCCACCGTCTAAGTCGCGGGGGGGGGGTGTCCCCCGTCCGAAGGGGTTTGAATCCATACCTGCAAAAAAGATAACTGAATTATTCGTGTTTAACCCTACAGCAATCATGCAAAAGATATAATCATCAATTATATAGTCATATCAAGAATTGTCATTAAATTACAGTAGTCAAATTTATTAATGTTAACAGGATGTTCAATACAAATACGTGGTTATATCTTTTTATTCAATACTTGGGCACAAAACACGATCAAAATTAAACATAGATTGTTTGGTAAGTTTAGCCTATGATAAAGCTGTTTAATAAAGCTGTTTAACCTTTAGATCAGACAGGGCGTGGCGCATGGGATACATGATAATGCTCATTTTGTTTCGATAACATAATCAGGATGTCACGTTTTCTGCTATCTGGGGCGTGCCTATTTCACAACCATTATGGTGTATTTGGAATTCGAAAGGGGAAAGGGGCAATATGCCCTTTACAGTGTTCAAAGGTATGATACTATCTTAAACCCATACTGTGTTGATGTATATAAACTGTTGTCTTTTTTCAGCTACTAGGCCTAAAGCAATAGAGTACCATCACATATTTAATCCCTCGATTTTAAATTAAGCAGGAAACACATACTTTTAATGGAAATATTCCACCAAACTACATATTCAATTTCTAGTACAAAATACCTATAAATATTCATCATGATTATGTTTCGAGCTGCGTTTGTGCAAGTATGTGTGTGTGTGCGTACGTGTGTGTGTGTGTGTGTGTGTATAATAGAGAGAGAGAGAGAGAGGGAGATGGAGCGGGGATGGAGGGAAATAAAGATGGCCAAACGGACAGAGAGAGAGAAAGACACACACACACACACAACATACACGCACACACACACACGCACACACGCACACACACACACACACCCACACACACACACACACACACACACACACACACACAGGAACACACTGACATACAGGCAGAGACAGACGAAGAGAGAGAGAGAGAGAGACAGAGACAGACACAGAGGTAGACAGGCAAACCATATAGAGGAGCAGTGACAGAAAAATAGAGATGAAAACAAAACACTTTTGAAAGAAAGGATGACGGGGGCTTTTAAAAATGAAAACCAAAGAGAAGCTCCTTCCCCCCCCCCCTTAAAAAAAAAACTGTACTTTGTTCATGTCTTATCCTTGAATACCTTGTGCTACTATCTTTTATTTGTCCAATTTCTTTTGGGCAGATCATAGGTCAAAAGGCATGTCTATATGTGTGTCCCCACTTGTCTTGACCACACTCTTATCAATTACGACGCATTCATGGTGTAATCTACCAACTTATATCGTCGGTGGGTCGATAAGCCTCCTGTCGAAATTCCGGCGATTTTTTTTTTCTTCTTCTTCTTCTCCTCTTTTATAATTTCAAATAATTTGAAGGATGTACAAGAATGTACTACAAGCAACGTCTCAAAGGAAAGTTGTCTATGCCCTTAATATGCTAAACATGAAAGTTGTTTTGCTTTGCTGAAAAATTAACATTTTGTTATCACGCCACTGACGATCCATGTTAATGCAAAAGTGATCAGTAATATGGAACTTTTGTGCTCATTCACCATTAATACCTTCGACCCGTTTTATCTTAATGTAACATTGCCATAATATGAACCATTTCGAATGAGGCTTAGTGGGCATTCAACTCATGAATACGCTCTGCGTGGAAGATTTTATTGGTTGGAAAAACTTTTGAATCTTTTTAATGCAGTATAAGCATGGATGTGTTCCAGCTTTTTATTGCTTAAAATGTACATGTCGGTAACTATACGGTATAGGGAAAATATTTACCACACATGTAGACATTTTCCCTTCATGTCGCTTCGCTTGTTCACATTTTTGCCACTGACGCAGTCGCCAAAATCAAATCAAATTTGTTCGTATATAACCCCTTCCTGAAGGAAATAGTCAGAGAGCATTATGAACGGGCTTGTTTTGACATAGCATATTATCTTTCATGAGGGACTGCTGTTGATCGTTCGATCTCGGATTAACATTAAAGATTAAGATAACCTGTAAAATGTGCGTGAATCATCAACTTAAAACCCAATCTATTTTGATAACGGTCCATGTCGGTCGGATAATAAGCAGGTTGTTTGGTGACTTTGAGATAGAAATGTGGTTGGGAAAATACCCGATTTTTATACTGCTCACCAACAATTAAAATTAATTTGAAGTACTCTTTTGTCTGTCATGTATGTATGATGTATGATAATTGTTTACCTGACTGCTAAGAAAGCATGTATATGCTTGTAAGTAAGCAAGCAGAGGAATGACAGCTTTACGTCCTCTCCGAGGGGCTTGGTAATGAAGATTAATGCATTCCAAAGGGCACGAGCGCATTGACTTGGTTTCGAACCTAGGACCACTCGGTTACGAGACCACTGCTCTACCACTGAGCCGTCGTTCATCATATTTATACCATGACTGTACGCAGCGGGGGCTAGGGTAGGGGGCAGTTCCATGCCCCCTACGCTAGCCCCCGCTGCGTACAGTCATGGTTCAGTGACAAAGCAATGGCCTCGTAATTGTGAGGCCCCAGGATCAAAACCGTGTCAATGTGCTATATTAGTGCCCTTTTGTGGGGCATTAATCCTCCTTACTGTCATTTATGACTTAAGGGCGTAGGTCTTCTAGTTGATAAGCATAGTAGCATACACATGCTTTAGCAGTCACGCAAAACACACATTGGCAAATTATTATTCAATACAATCTGAGAATGTATACTATTATCTAGATCTATTATTTTTAAATTATTGTTAAAATAATTCCATAAGTTGGGGTAAAAGAAAAATATTCCAACTATATGAGCGACAGTGTAGTTGATTGGTCATCGTGTTATCCTCTAAAAATAAGAAAATTAGAAAATGTTTATACCTAAACTGAACTTTACTTCTACATCTTTTTTTATCATCATGGATATAGTTGAGAGAAGTTGGTTGGTTTGCTTGTTTTATCTGACTGCATGCCAGGAAATCATGCCTGTGCTTGTAAGTAAGTAACCAGGGGATGTTTCATCAAGTAAAATTGATTTCGATTTTAAAAATCAATTTAAGGGCAGAATCAGTTTCAGGGCAGAATCAGTTTTAGCTTAAATCCGATACTCGTGAACTGTTCCATTTAATCGATTTTAAGGCTAAAATCGATTTATTTATTAGATGAAATCAAACAGCTCCTAAAATCGAAATCAGTTTTAGGCCCCTTTTTTAGTGAACCACCCCCCAGGGTTATTGAAGATAAGGACATGAAACGTTACGACCTTTATGAAACCAATGCTTTTATTTGATTAAACTTGTATTTGATTTTTAAAATTCCTCCAAAAGATAGATTTTGTCTAATCCTTGATTAAACTAACACACTTTTAAAAAAAAATAGTGTCTAAGATCTTTAAAATTTAAATCGTGAAAATAAGAATTTGTTTAATTCAAACATTTGAAAAGACACTATGTAATAAACCTCACAAGTAGCTCGTTGAATGGCAGTTATCACCATGAAAAAGGCGAAGGCTATTCCTATTCCTATTTGATAATCATTTAGAGTCAGTGATTTTGTGGTTTTTGTATAGATTATTGGAACAACACTGTTATGGTGATAGGCAAACGAACGGTGCCACATTGTACCTACCCTCGTGCTTTATAAATAATACTAATAGCCAATTGACTTTAGATAGTGATATCTGCCTACGTAATATGAGAAACGGTGTGGGAACAGGGGGCACGGCAGGCACGTACCCCAAATCGAGTGGTAGGGAAATAAAATGAACGAAAAGGTGAGAAAAAAGAGAAAGGGTAAGGAAAGAGCAAAAATGAAAATTAATACGACTAGACCACCACCCGCACCCCTCAATAATCAGTAGCCTGATAAATTCGCATTTTATTTTCCGAGTAGGACTGCCCCCGCCCCCCTCCCCCAATCGTGCAATCACGTTACGCCACAGGTTAAGCGTATAAAATAACAGAAAATTAGATCACGTAGCAGACACTACCGTATTTACTTTGACCTTGTATGCATTGTCATTGAGTATTCCTTTAGCTTCGCGGCCATTCTTGGTATCGTTTCGTCATTCGTCATCCTGCTCGTCAGCCATGTCGAATTCGAGTTCATCGCCAGCAGCATCCTCTCTCATTATACAGGAGTGAAAATCCAGTTTGTGGAATCATAATAAGTATCGCTCACTTCGTTTGGAGTGGAAATCTAACTTTTAAAAAATGCAGTCCACTCTCGAAAAAGTAATTCAACTACTACTTTGGAGTGCGTTTCACTACAGTTGGGACTGAATTCAACTCCAATAGAAGTGTTCCCTAGTCATTCTGACTCCTAAATATGCAGGATTCTACTACTCTGCATAAAAAGAGTAGACCATAGTTTTTTAACTAGTGAGGCAGACGTTTTTTGCCTGAAAATTGCGTTCCAAATTTCAGATTTTCGAACGAGCAAGGGTTTTAACACTTTACTATAATAGTGACAAAGTAAATTCGTCATATAAGAAACATACTTCTTTTTCCTCTTCTTCTCCTTCTTTGTCTTCTTCTTCTTCTTTTGCTTCAATCTGCTTCTTCTTTTTCTTCTTCTGTCTTCTTCTTCCTCTTCTATTCCTTTTACGTCTTCTTCTTCTTCTTTTGCTACTTCTTCTTCCTTTTATTCTTCTCTGTTTTCTCCTTCTTTTTCTTTTTTCTATCTTCCCAATTCTTCACTAAAATAACTAAAGTTCATCTCACATACCGCCACCACCACCAACAAAGATATATGAGATACTGAATGTACCAACATGATGTACTCTATTGGGAAATTGATCAATGGAAATCTTGAAACGATGGCAGGACAAAACAAAAATTACAACGATGAAGGCAGAGTTTGGTATATAATAGTATGATTTTATATTGACAAAGAAATTTTATTTTTAACATGATATCAATATTACCTATCCATAATTACGTCATAACTTTGAATTATATGAACCACGGCATTGACTGTGGGAAAGTATGCATAATTATGCTATAAAATGTACATTATCAGGCTTATCAATGCATTTATCAGTTCATCATTTATTTGCATGCACCTCGATGGTACTGGTTTGACATTGGTGTTAGAATGCATGATTATTTCATGACGGACGCCCTTTATGGCCAACGAACTACTTTGTTATCTTTTAAAGTGTTTTTGGCTAGTTAGTCGTATGGAAACTACTTCAAAATGCTATCTTTAAGCAAACAAAGTTGGACTACTTTTGTTGATGTTCCAAGTGATCATGGGGGAAAAGTGCGAAGAAATCGAATTCATTCTTATCTTCCAAAAGAGGCATGTGGTAGTTCTTCTTTTAACTTGCTATTTCTGTTCAATTTTTTTTGTTGAACTTATAACTTTGACACTATAACTTTGATTTTGTTTGTCCTTTGTTAACAGAATATTGATAATGATCCTTCCATGTTTGGATTTGTTGTCAATAAGATTGAATTTGAAGTCTTTCCTTTTATTGCTTACCCTATAAGCAATGGGGTGTGGTTGGGGTGGCTTTCCCGAATGCCCAGCTACGCAGTGCCGTAGCCAGAGTTTAATGTTTGGGGGCACATACATGTAATCGATCGACGTCCTGGGGAGAGGTCTGAAAAAGTTCAATTGGTCTTGGATTTTTTTTTTTTTTTTTTATTTTTTTTTTTGGGGGGGGGGGGGGCACTCGTCTATTCATAACCCGATAAACAATCAGTTGGAAAAGAGCCAAGGGCTAATAATTCTTGACATTTACCCCCTTAGACCGAGCCTAGTCAACTGATTTATAGAATGTCAAAAGGTGGGAACCCCTATTTCTGTATAAGTTTGAATAGTTATGTAACATCATAAAAACATTAACAAAATTGCGAATTCACAAGGCAATTTTGTGAAATGACCATTGAAAAGTATTTCCACAGTGAAATTTACTTATATTTTTTGTTTAAATTTATCTATCTATCTATCTATGTGTCTATGTATCCATCTATGTATCTATCTCTCATTTTTGTTAAACATTTATTTCCAGAATTATTCTCAACGAGGTTGACATTTCGCGCTTCATAGATCGGTGATCTATAAATCTACGTACTTGGTCGGGGTATTTGGCTTTCGAGAATACAGACCATACAACGTTAAATAATCTTAAATTATTATTTTTCTGTAAATATTCTTTATAAGAATTAATTGTGATAACAGATTATAAAACGAGGGGTAAACCTCCTTTAAAATAGAGAAATTTGCTATCTCTTAATTCTCGGCTTTGAGAGAGAATTATATAGTTATTTTCATGATGTCAATTATCATACATAAGGCGGCACCACGTAGTACATGAATTGATTTTACACTGATTTAAATACATAATGCTTCCATGACTCCAGGATGGAAATCATCAAGAAAATCTGTCAAGAATGATGTTATAAAATCTTCATCCGATTTCTTACTATGGTGTTGTATATTGATATATTGTCTAATGATCAAAGCTTAAAAAATCAAATACATTGATAAGTACATGTAAATATCAGTAAGATTTCGATAAGAACATGATTTGCAATCGACAATGTCCCAGTTATAGATAGGTCACACATTAAAATCTTCTAGATTGGTTCATCCCGCGAAGTTGCATGATTTTTAGTTTAACTTTAACTCTGTGGACGGCAACCATAGTAACAGAGTGTAAATCCCTGTCTGTTAACAGTCGGTTCCAAACTTGATATTCAAATGTGTGTGAATGTCGTCACCATGTTGTTTACTCAAGCGTCTGAATCGTCATCACTGGAGAAAATAATGAAAAGGGTATCAAGAACAACAAATAACGATATAAATATCGACAATTATATGTATGTCATAGTCTTAACATGCAGAGGGTTGTTGTTTAGAGGGAAATCAATGAAATGGAAGGAAGAGAACACAAGATGAAGAAAAGGGAGAAGTAGAACGACGAGGAAGAGGAGCAGAAGAAGAAGAAGAAGAAGAAGAAGAAGAAGAAGAAGAAGAAGAAGAATAGAAGAGAAGAAAAGGGGTGAGTAAGGTGGGGAGGAGGAAAAAGATAATAACAAGAAAAGAATTGAGGGAACTCGAAAAGAGTGAGCAAGAAAAGGACGGAAAAATAGACGAGGAAGAAAAAACAGAAACGAAGAAAGAACACCAATACTAGCGAAAAGTAGAACAAATTCTAAATGTATTTGAAGTAAATATAATAACAAAGGACACCAATAAACAGATGGAGGAAAAACAAGGAGACGGACAGACAAAATGAGCAAACTAGCAATTAAGATGAAAGTGAAGGCAGTGCATGGGCTTACAAACTACAGTCCAAATAGCTCACATCACTGTAGAATGAGAGAAAGAGAGAGAGAGAGAGAGAGAGAGCGAGAGAGAGAGAGAGAGAGAGAGAGAGAGAGAGAGAGAGTAATTCGAGGAACATGTGACGACAGTGGTGTAGGGGAGTAAAACCTGTTGAGAGGGCACAGGAACAATGTCAATGAGGGAGGGGGTCCCGATCTTACTCGGAATATGAAATGCGAATTTCAAAGCTACTTATTAGGGTGAAGGTGTGGGAGGTTATCTACATGTAGTTGTCTTTTTTGGTTGAGGGGTGACCTCTTCCCTTTCCCCTTAACCTTTCGTGTGTTCTAATTTTGCCTTCCCTTTTATTTGTTCACCATTCAATAGGGGGGCATGTGCAGTACATCATGTACTAGTACCCCTGTATCCCCCCCCCCCCCCACTGTGTGAACATATTATATTATAGATCAAAATTAAAAACCAATCTAATGGACAAGGCATATTCAACCTAGTTTTTAAATTGTTACCTTGCCTTTCTTATCTTATGTTTGATAATTTTACTTTTGTGCTCCTGTCACTTCTCTGTTTAGTTTTACTTGGCTCAATATTGTAAAGCGCTTTGATATGAATGATAAATCTCTTATGAAAAGCGCTATATATTAAGTAAAAGTTATTATTATTATATTATTAATTTACCTCGAACTCGAGTAACACAACCTGGATCGTCTGATTCTTTCGTCAACCGATAGGCAACGTTTATTCGACGGATCATCCTCATATATCGCAAGCCTCGGTCTTCTCGGGCTCGATGAGTCACTCGTCAAGTCGGAAGAGTCGCTGCTCCCGTTCAAAGCTCTCAAAGTATTTTTCAGGTAAATATTTTTGAGGAGTGATGAGGAACTAAACGTAATAGACAGTATAAACAAGTCATTTATTATTCTTTGTAGGCCTATTATTATTCAAAAATGCAAATTTATCAGCATTTGGGTTTATATAGAAAACTTATTTGGCTTATGCTATGTGAAAATTTAAAAAAGATAAGACAGAATGTTTGGAATTCACTTTCCCTTTAGGATAAACTATTTTCAAGGAATAAAAGAAGCCAAATGTTAACATCTTATAGAGTCAGTGTTCATATTACGAATGAATTTCTCATTGAATACAGGCTTATAGATCAAAGTCAGTAATTACTTAGTGAACATGAGGGCACTAATGTTCAGATATTTATATGTCTCTGCGAGCAACAATAGATCCCTTCGATCGTTAAGTGATCCCAGTATTATTTTCAAGAACATCGCCTTTCCTTGTAATTCTTTCAGATAAAGTACCATTTTATCTCCACTTTAACCTTCGTGTTATTCATGTGTTTTTGTATCTACATTAACACACTTAAAATAAGAAAGGGGTGAAATGATTGCCCAGCATAAGGGTTAATGATAACTGCTCAGTTTGGGTTTTCTTGTTCTTTTCTTGCATTTTTTTAATGAAAGTGATCGTTATTGGGCAAAAAATACCCAAGTTGGGCACAAAATAGCATAAAGTTAGTCGGATGCTACTTTCCCTCTTGTCCAGCTTTCTTTTTTTTAAATCCAGTAACTGAACGGTTAAAAAACTAAAGGAGCTCATAATCTACAATTATGATACCCTCTCTTCCAATACTTAGCCTATACAAACCTTCATTATTTTATCTACCTTTTCTCGAGTGGAATTTTCCCGCTTTGCCGGTCTCGACAGCATCTACATGAAATTTTGCGCGGGAAAGTGGACGAACTCGTTTCGGTTTGAGAAGAAGCACTCTGTAATTGGACGATCGAACTGTCAATCAAACTAGGAGTGCAGTCATTACGGAATACCATCGGTCGTTTCATGGGAAGAGAGGCGGAGTCAGAGCAGCTTGGGCGGAGCGCGGAGTTGTTGTTGTGATGAACAAAACTGAAATAAAATATCAATAGCCATTACCATTATCAATAGCCATTACACTTGGCACATACAGATGATAATTATTAACTTTCATAAATTAGAATCAAAGTGGAAATCAGCCATTACAATTCCAGAGTTTGAATTATATTTCAAAGAGACACAGTTAACAAATGTAAGACTCTTGATAGACCCGTTTTTAGCAAGTGTCATTTTTTCACTGTTGGTTTTCCTGGTTCAATGATTAAACATGTACGTAATTATCTGCCTGCACACGACTTAAAACCCAAAGATGTATAAATGTTCTATGATACTCAAAAAAGCTCATGTCCACTCAAATTATAATAAAATTCACCATCGTCTCTTAAAAAGAGTGGATGGTTTATTAACCCCCTTAACATGATAAGCACTAAACATTTTGTTCCATAATGAATGAAGGGGGGGGGGTATATAGATTTAGGAAATTGAGCACCTGCATGCCCCTTGGCCCACCTCCTCCTCCGGTCTTCTTATTTGATATTTCCATTGCTCAAGACTTATCATTATGACGGTTTACCACAGCACATAATTATGAACAAAACTTTAGTGTCGAAAATAATATCGCTAGTGATATTCGTTTGTCTCGCAATGTGGTCAATAAGGAATCTAAAAGTTCACGACGTTTCGTGCACATCTGCAACACTTCGTCTGGTGATAATAACTACTGTAAGCAAGGGTCTTTTATACTCTACGGGAGGACCGGCGGAGCGGTCCATAATTCGATCGATAATTGGAACAATAAAAACTTTAGTGGTTGACAGGGGGGGCACTCATTCATGTCCCTACCTCAGCTGACATGAGTTTGTATCAGCATCAAAGCCCATCTTCAGGACCCTCTCGATTCTCTTCCACAGCCCGTTCATGATCATCGGTGCGCTCGAAGACTCTCTCGCCCTGACATGGGGATCCGAACCACGACGGAGTTTCGATGGCGAACCCCCTGGCCGTACTTCCGGCTCAGTAGGAGGTTGTGTCGGCTGTGGTTGGTTGTGGTGATGTGGTAGCAATGGTGGCGAATGTTGTGTGGAAGATCGATTGGTATTTGTATTTCTACGGGGTCCTGCATGATGACATTTGATAAAAACAAACAAACAAAACAAAATACAGAGTTTTCGAATTATCTATACGAAATCATTATACCAAAAAACTAACTTACATCAAATTCAGAATCAAGTGTGGAGGATGGAGGAGCTACGGGATTTAGGGAAAACCATTATGTTATAAAATATTTCGTTTACTGTTTAGTTACCCCACTCACTGACCAGATTAAAATATCTTGCTCCTATAATCAGCAGGCTCCTAAAATGAATTGTTCTGCATAAATAAAGCAACATGACCTGTATTCTATTCCGTTTTCAATAATAACAATCTTCCCTTTACAAAATACTCTCTTTCAGCAATGAAACTGTTGTTGCTGTTGTATTTTCAAACAATTATATTTTTCTCATGAAAATTTACACCAACAACTACAACAACAACAATAAAATTCAGCAAATGTTGGTACATAATACCTTGTCTTGGCATGGTGACCGCAGATGGCGGGCTACTCGGGTAAGAAGCACCGTCTGGTACACGAGCAGGCCCATGCTGCATCAGCGTGCCATACTTTGCAGTAGGTTGGTTTCGTTTCGGGTCGATGTGCGGGTGACTTGGGTCTATCTTCAAATATTCACTTGAATGACAGTGATGAATGGATGTATAATCTTTCATTAGAATCATCATATTTGAATAATTTCACCTTTTGACTGATTAGTTATCAAATTTGTGACCAAGAACACGACTTAAAGGCCCACTGCACTACTTGTAGATACTTGCGCCCTCTATATAACAAACAATGCCTCCTCGGTGACCATTAGTCCCCCATGATACTCTGTTTCTTATGTTATTTGAGAGCTGAGTTGATGAGATAACCACCTGTCCAGTGACCTTGCAGGCTGGTCTAATCTCACTAGTACTGATAAGCTTTAAATGTGTCGGAACAGTAGGACAAATCGTCTGAATTATGACACAGAACTTGAATGTTAATCTTGTTCACAGAGCTTCATTGCTAGAAATGTATTTTCAAATATCAACACAATCCATTAAAAAGCAAAACCTAACTACGAGAGAATTACGCATTTATCTTAGCATGATAATCGAAAAACAAGTTTAAAATGTGAGCAGTCGGAATTATTTCATCAAATATAGTAAAACATACCTCTGTGAAGATGAAGGTGATTTTGGCGTGTAGATTGCTTCTTCATCCCCCTCATGAAAATCTAATGTTAGATCTTTTCGCCTTTCTCTGTACAAAAATAGACCAGCAGAAAAAGAAGAAAAAATTCGGAATTTCAAGAAAATGTAGCTTTTTATTTTCCTTACTGGACCAAAAAAGTGATGCTTAGATTTCAGATAAAATGTTAGATTCATTAATCTGCAACCGTCAACGCACAGTATTAAGAAAGGTGTAGGCATGATTGTGATTAAAATTTCTTTTTATCTTATTTCACCCTATCCACTATCCGCAGTTTGATTTATTATATCCATTATTATTTTATCAATTTCAGTCGACAAATCAATGCAAAATTATCACCCAGACCTGACCCTGATATGATATTGGTACTGATTTATCTAACCAATATACTCCTAGTTCCTGCTCGTGATGACTGTTGATTTTTAAGTATGATTTATGAATATTTTACCTCGCTACTTGAACGGAGCTCACAATCGCAAGTAAGCATACGAAAACACTGAGAGATGTAAGCATTAGAAACGGAAGTGACATCACTGGCATCCATGTCTGTCCGACTATGATCTTAAAGTCTTCCTCTACGACGATCATGGAAACATTTAGGGGTACAACTGATGTATTTGTTAGGTTCATTGTGCAAGATAGCCCGTTTATCTAAGGAGAGAGAAAAAAAGGGCAATAGAGAGTGAATTAATCGGGAATTGCATTTGAAATAAGGATTTCATGCACGTGATAAAGATAGGTTACCCCCCCCCCCCCCGGTTTCCACCTGTGACATAAAGGCCTGCTGCACCCTACTACCTGATGTCTGCCTCACGTCATCTCACTCACTCCCATATCCAAGATTATTAAGTCTCTATATCAAAGAGAACGTAAAATCATTGTATGCACAAAGGAGCCCCACCAACCTTAAAATTAAACTTTAAAAGTAGCTTTGATTATTATTTGTTATCCTTGATACCAAAGAGAAATGTTAAAGAGAACCACATTGAAATGGAATTTTAATTTAAATGGGTATGCCATGCCCAGGGTACCCCCCCCCCCCCCTCCCGCCCGTCTTGCAGAATGGACCCCTTAAAGGATGCCGTTAGGACCACCACCATCAACATTTTCTAGTAAGTGGTCCCGAGATAGGGGGAACCATGCATACTATTCATTTAGTGATTATGATTTCTTTTCACTTCACACACTGCGGTTTTTTTAAATAGTTATTAATAATGTTATATAAAAACTGGAAGTGATCATCAAATTGATCAACGGAGATATCCACAGGCGTGCACATTGACCCTGGGACCGCAAGCAATAAGACCAAAGAGATTCGATCATACAATAATATTAATGATCACTGTAGATATAGATTTACTGCCCGATTGAAATGAATCCAAATCCACTTCAGATGTAATGAGAGAGTAAATCTAAATATGAAACATAACATTAAATTTACCAATCATTTGAAACAAAGCAGCACAATCTGACAGGCCTTCTTCCGTGTTTTTTCCCCCTCATAAAACAAGAACTCATTTTGTGATCGCGCAGAGGAGATTTGCGCTGAAGGAGCGCGCAATACAAAAATAATGAGAGCGCGAGTAGGGAAGATGGGGAGCTGAGGGATGGGTATATGGGGTATATGGGCGGGGCGCGTCTTTTTTAAACCTAAGCTTGCCACGCTGCCCTGCATATTAATATTTGAATATGAATATTTGCGTTGGTACGGTGTGGTGGAGATCAAAATTAAATTGGCCAGATTTTGGACTTAACCAGTGATTATGGACAATTTATGACCTGGGTAGTCATTCGTTGACGGTAGGCCACCCGATTTTCTCGCAATGTCATTCTTTTTAAGTAAAAATAGCTTTGCACTTGTAATTTTTGTATGAAATGTCATTATTTGATAAATTATCGCTTCGGATCCTGTGTGCGTCCTCATCATGAATAAAAAATAAAATGCACACCCCCCCCCCCCCCACCCCCCCCCCCCATTTTTTTTTCTTCATCTGCCCCCGGAATTTTTTTAAATCGCGCAGACCGATATTTCGCCCAGTGAAGGGGGGGGGGGGGGGGGGGGGGGGGGGTTAGTGAACACTAAAAAAATTAAAATCATTTTGCCCCCGAAATTCGATGAAAATCGATTCGCTCAGTAGGGGGGGGGACACTTCTTTTTTAAACACCGTCCCCCCCCCCCCCCCCCCTGAGCCAAAAAAAGCTCTCACATTAACTCTATTTTTTAGCGGGGGGTCCTATTTTCACTATTTTGTTTTAAAAAAGTAAAATTATCGTTACCCTCTTTTTTTAACCTGTTTTTGGGCCAGGGGGCCGTGCCCGTCGGACCCCCCCCCCTCCCGTGGATCCGCCCCACGCAGTAGTCATACTTTGCAATTTTATTCCTTTTTCATTCATCATCATCAACAATAATAGAAACTGATTTCAAGTGTTTAGTTTTGGTTATACACGTGTATCTATTTATAGTCTGTTTTGACTATACTTGTCGTAGGCACTTGATGCCAACAAGGAAGTGCTTTATACAAAATCATCACGTGAACGGTATACAAATTGTGGGAACGAAAAGGGGAACAAAAAGCGGATACTAAATAGACTTAACAATACAATTCATCGGTGCGTGAACACGTCAGTGTGCAATCATCGTCAGCAGATAAAATACAGTACACTGGAATCATGTTTTGATCGAGCTGAGGCTGTTGAAAATATATCTCCAATATGTGGAAGGAAAGTCTGTTAGTAGTTCTAAGTCTAGTCGCGTTCAAAGAGATCTGTGATGGAGTACATATCAGTGGAGGCCTTCAGAATGACCACGTTCATATGCACTGGAAGGTAAGTATTATTGACGAGCATATCGTGTGCAAATTACGCTGAAATTTGTTACGCTGAAATGTATTTAATTACTACATTTACTCCCTTATTCGCGTCAGGTTGGTACATGGATACACGATTGCCCTGCAATTACCATTGTGATGACATCATATGATTTTGTTATTACCCTTCAATAATCTTGTTTCTAATAGTTCCCTTGCTTAACCAATAGGGGCACAGAGCATAAGTACAGCAAAGGTGGTGGAGGGCTACCGGGTGTTGCAGCCCCCCCCCCCTCTTCCCGGCACCCCGAGAATTTTGGAATTAACCAATATTCGGTTACCAGGCACCATCTCAATTAAAGTTGTCATGTGATCCAGTGGTATATTTCGGCGATCAGGGCAAGAAATGAGATTGGGCCCCGCCCAATTTTATCTATAATATTGTAAAAGTCAGCGAAGAGAGCGAGAACGCAAAGACACCTTTATTGTTAGAACAGATATTACTTCGTCATTAAAATACACGATTGATGCTCGACAATTGGAACTCTATCAAAAATCTTAGGAGGAAGCCCATAGCCCCCCCCCCCCCCCGCCCCCATGCCTCATATACGACAACGACTGCAACGGAGCGACGGAGTTGCCACAATGTGCAGACCATTCAGAAACCTCATGACTTACACAAATGACATGGAATCGTTTTCTATGCAGCCGAACAATATCTCTACTCATATCACTCACATAAGCCTGTGTTCGCTCAGTTTAACGATGGTAGGGAGCACCATTAGGTTGCATGTATAGACATCTCGCGGATATAGTCCTAAACAACATGTTAAAAGTCTCAAAATATTCAAGTATGGGAAATTTATGAAATGTGCATAATATGCGGTTTCAATACTGATTTTCTCTTATAATCGGGGACATATTATGCCAATCAAGACAATTCTATTGGTATAATATTTTCAATTTGTGCATTATACAAACGAAAACAATAGTTTTATTATACTTAAACCATTTAAGCAGATACCTGGCTACATCTTTACGTATGGAAAGTCATTATTTTCCCTTAAGGGCATATAGGCACCTTTGCATACAATACAAAATATAACAAATTTCCTTATAGTGGTCATTTATAAGCATATTTTGCTAACTAAATTCAGGATTTTTGGTTTCAGAATGTGTGCATCACGTTAAGGGACACTAGAAGCATTAGTGTGAACTTTTGTTTTAGTTTAATTTGGATACCTACATGCACTTTTATGAGGAAAATAGGACTTATCCCCCTGAATGTTCCCTAAGGTTGAGTCTAACTTGCAAAATGTGCAAATTAGATGTATGATTGATCTGGAAATATGATAATCATCATTGATTACCCCGAACATAGCAGTCTAAACACCTAGTTGTGTTTTTTCTTCAGCACATGCCATTTCAATTTCCCCTTAATTTTCCATTATATATCATACTAATTTGCATAAGATGCACGTATGCCATTTCTAAAATATGTGTTTATCATGTTCAATGGCCCTGATATAAACCTTGGTTTCAATACGTAAATCATGTCAATCAAACGGGTATTGCAAATTCTGTTTCCTTTACTTATCAACTGTTTCCCTTCTAAACCGCGTAGAGACATTGTGCAATTTGTGGTGTACAAATATCTTATTATTATTATTATTATTATCATCATTATTAATAGATTTATTATAGCGATTTTCGTGTATTGTGTCATATCTTAACAGCTAATTTGCATTTTATGCAAACTTCATGAATTCCCATACTTGGATTTTTCGAGACTTTTGATATTATGTTATTTAGGAGAGCTTACTGAAATGCATAGCAGTGGAATAAATCCGTTTGCAATTACTAGTGTGTTACCCCCTAAATATCACTAGGTTGACTGGACTGGACTAATATTGGGGAATTCCCTTTGCTTGGTGAAACTTGTATTGTAGCCTTTGCCCTATGGTGATGAGAAACCAAAATGTCAATGGGGCTAAACTGTAGCTAACACCGGTGATCTCTATAAATATCGCTAGATCGACTGGATTAACAGGGGAATTTCCCTTTCTTGGGGATTTCCCTTTTCTTGGTGATTCCTGTATTATATCCTATGCCCTATCGGTATAAGAAACCAAGAAGTCAACGGGGCTGAACACCAGTGATTCTCTATAATTATAAACTGGCCGGATACACCGCGTGTAGAAACATCTTTTTGTGTCATCCATTTTGAATACAGATTGTTGATTAAGCCGGTATCCTATCAAGAAGTTTCATCATTTCATTAACGTGAATCATTTTTGTGGTTTTGCAACAGGATATTGACGAAGGAGGAACGATGAATTCTGTTGATCGTAAGTTGTTTATCAATATCCTACACTTAATTTTATTTTCACTAACTATATTTTAATAAAAGAAAGACTGCACGCAATCAACGTTTTATCTTTCCATTATCAATATTAAGACAGCACTCTATAAGTATTAATTTTTTGTGGAAATTCAGCTACAGTTCCACTAACGTTTAAAATGTTCACTTCTTGTACGATGCTATCTAGACTTGCTAGAAAGCGAATGTCAAACTTGTTTTTTAGTTTAAATGTACTCATTCATTTATTTTTACATTGCTTTATAACGTTATAAATCCTTTTAATCCACTGGTAGCTGTGTAGTCCACTGGTCTAGTATAAGTAAAAGTGACCCAAATTATCATTTGAAATGACCTATACCCCAACGGTTCATTATTTTCTGGACTCCTTCAAGCGACCAGACCTGTTTCATTCCATTTTAATAAGGCATTTTTTATTCCTGTCCTTTTTTATTTCCCAGCTAAAGCGTGTCCAACGATCGTTACCCGTGCGGACTGGAAGGCAAGAACTCCTAAGGATCGACAAAACATGACAACCCCTGTTCCCTTTGTAGTACTGCATCACACTGATATGGCAGAATGCTTCACCTATGATGACTGCTGTAAGATGATGCGATCCATACAGGTAAGCGTTTGTTACCCCCCCCCCCCCCCGCCCTCCTCCTCCTCCTCCACTCTTCCGTCTCTCTCTCTCTCTTTGTATCTCTTTATCTGTCTCTCTCCCTCTCTCTCTTTCTCTCACTCTCTATCTCTCTCATCCTCGCTGTCTCTGTCTCCAAAACTAATCCCAAACTGACCGTTTCTTCGCAATTTGTGAGTATGTACTGTCTTGTTTGATCTGTTGTCGTTCTGGTTTCGGTCTTTTTTGTGTGATTGAGGTATTAGCCTCTGATGTATGTTTTACAGAATCTTCTTTTCTTTATTGATCTCAAGGATTTTCACATGGATGTCAGGGAATGGGACGACATCGCCTATTCTTTCCTGATCGGTGAAGACGGCTTGGTGTACGAGGGTCGAGGATGGGACACTGTGGGTAGTCATGCACCTTGGTATAACTTCAGGTCCTTAGGTATTCTCTTAGAGATCTCTTTTATATTCATACGTTTCCTTGTTCCCAAACATGTAGCTGTGTTCATTAAGTACTTTCTTAGGGCTATCCGGCTACCGCGAGAAAGGTAATGGAAATTTATGAACCATTATCGTTAATATAATTATGTTAGCCTACCTGTTTTTGCTGTTAGGCAAGTAATGAAACAATATGTGACTTTCATCCATAATTGCCCATTAAATTGTGACATAGTTCTTTCACTCACCTGCATAGTTCTTTTACGTAAGAATTTTTAAAGACATTATGATAAACATAATTTGTGTTATTTCCACTGGACAAAAGGACTTACTAAATTGATGACAATAATACTAGTTCATAACATTATAACATCCCTGCCCCCCCCCCCCCCCCACTCAGTGTTATTTAGGGTACGCATATGCATGTTCCCTCCTTTTGAAAACACCGGTGTGTAAAGTCAATACGGGCCGGAATTTTGTGTACTACGAGCCGGACTTTGGTGCGTGAAAAGTACCCCTTTACCGGACATTTTGGGAACACGCATGGTATCCCTCCGTTCACGGAGTGGAGGGGGGGGGGGGGGGGGGGCGGGATAACATCTTCCTGTCCTATAGGGATGTCCAAACATTCAAATGAAATACAATTATATCAATTTAACAGTATGGTAAGTTAGATTTTCATGTCCCGGCATAACTCTAATCCTTTTTGCTTTTTAAGGTGTGTCTATTATGGGGAACTTTACGACGAAACTTCCGAATCAGAAGGCTGTCGATGCCGTCAGTTCCATCATCAACTGCGCCATCACGAAGTGAGTTTCTCATTTCGACCAAGATTGATCGTTTGATTCAAAATGAACTGAATTGTATTTAAGTTACAGACAAGAAATTAAATTAAATTGTTTATTCATTTCAAATTGTATAAACCTCGTTACAATTATTGTGATTATCGTGATGGCACTCAGTAAGTTTGATTTGAATTTTTTTAAAGTGCGTAATCCTTTAAATTATGATAATTTAAGACCTTGAATAATATACAAGTCATGTACATTTCAATCAACTCTGACTCTTTTCGTGTTTTCTTCACATCTCTTTCTTGTGCGTACGTCTTCAGCAAGAAACTAGACCCTGACTACGTTCTCATGGGTCATCGTCAAGCCACTCCGAATAGGACTTGTCCTGGTGAAGCCCTCTACAAGGAGATCCAATCGTGGCCTCACTGGGTAAGAAAATAAAAACAGTCATACAGATAAACCCATGCCTTTCTTAAAGATAAAGTTGACTTCTGGGGGTCGTTTCACAAAGATCCTAGGTTGAACTTATCTCTAAGTTGGACCTAACATTTATGGAAAGCCATTAGCATATTTGAAAATATTTTGTAAAAGTTATTTTAAAAGGCATAAAATGTTGATTCAAATCATTCATATTTCTATTATCAAGGAGATTTCATGTTCTTGATGTGGAATTCATAAAAAATCTTAAATACTTGATTTTTTGCTTTTGAATATATTTTATTTTAAGGCTACAAATGGCTCTCCATAATTTTTAAGTCCAACTTAAGATCTTTGTGGAACACCCCCCTGGTCATGTGCTTACACTGTGAAAGAAACTGTCTGAAAGAAATTGGAAGAGGTTGATATCATGATATGATTGTGGAATACATAGGTACACTGTGAAGTAATGGAATAATCTAATTAGTGAAAGGAAATTTTACTGTTGGAGATTTCATGGACTGCACACAGAAATGGGTATACAGGACTCTACACACGCACATGGTTGATCCAACATTTCCAGCTGTTTCTTGACGTATGTCTAATATGAGGGCATTGGAATAACCTTCTTTTTTTTCAGAGACACTTTTGCAAACTGACATAGAAAGAATTTAAAGCTCACAGATTATTAAAGCTCCCATCTTTACAAGAGCATAACTAAACATGTGCTCCTCGACTCTGAGAAATATCCTGTTTTATGAGTGCATGATCACCAATAACTCTTTGGCAATATTCAATGATGCAAGCGCTAGGAAACAACAGTTGGATTTTAAAAGCGCTATATGTAAATGAAAATATTGTATTGTCTACTAATTATTTGTTACACGCTTCATTGAACTTTTAAGTTAAAGTATTCTTATTACTTAAACATGTTTCCATCTCAGTTTTCTAAAATGACTGTCATCACAATGCTCGATATGTTTCCTTTCTCTTGTCTGCAGAAACCGGGAGACCATTTTCCACCGAAGCACTGAAAGGGGACTACTTTTTAGCCACTCACTGCTTAGCTAGTGGCGTGATCAGGCCTGGGCATGATGTATATACTGCGTAGTAAGGAGTCGATGAATATAAAACCAAAGTCGATATGTTTCGATCCCTTTCAGGGACAGGGCTGAATTTATCATATGTTGCTTTCCAAATTGGAAACAATAATATATTTCCTTTAATGCTACACTGTTCTGAAAATATCCATGTTCATGGGTAACGCCATTTTTGAAAAATTGAAAGGAAAAACAACATGCACATTTTGATCGACAAACATTGATTTTGAATCTCTCTATGAGTTGCCAATTTAAGAATTGTAAAGCTTAGTTCCTTAGAAAAACTATTGGTATTAAATGCAATATGGTCATGCAAAATGAACACAGTGTGTAGGTAAATCGTTATATTTTCCAATTATCAACATTTATGTATTTTTAGGGCTCTAAATCAAAAGTTTAAGAGTCAAACAACAAAATGTGGAATGACTGTCTTGACATGGAGAAACTGTACTCAGATGTAAACTAATACAAATTGCTCAGTAGTAAACGATTGCTTGTTAAAAGGATAGTTGAGTTTTGTTGCAGAGGGCGCTACACAAAATATATGTTGGTGAGATAATGAATAACTGAGTGTCAAATTTGAAAGAACATAAGGGTTTCGCGCCTTCTTCCTTGTAATACAACTTCTTTAATTATATTTATGTTCCTACTTATAAATTGTATTGTTTGAACAGATGTCAAATATGTTGTCAAATTGAATGGAAGAAAATAAATGTTCATTTGAATTGAATTGAATTGAATTGAATCTTTGTTTGATCAAAATCGGTTCAGAGACGGCTAAAGTAATCATATTATTTGTGGAGCCCCACAAATATTCGATAAGGCCAAAGATTTTTTTTTTTTTTTTAACTTCATTTTTTGTGTCTTTTTTTTTTGTAATAATTTTTTTTCCATAAAAAAAAAAAATCATTGGGATTGTCAAGCATTTAAACAAACGAAGTCTATAAAACACTTTAATATGGTAAAAGACTAGTTTAATATACAATGAATATCAAGACCAACACAGAAAGTATTTTGGGCTTTGAAATACAGCACCTTTTAAATCTCCATTGTACTACTTATAGCTACTTGCGCCCTCTATGTAGAAAACAATGCCTAATCGGTGACCGTTGGTCCCCCATTATCCTCTTTATCTTATATTAACTGAGAGCTGATTTGATGAGATAACCACCTGTCCAGTGACCTTGCAGGGTGGTCTAATCCCTCCTGTAAACTAGAACAGATGGGCTTTAAAATGAGTTAGAGAGTGCTCAGAACCTGACTAGAATGAACGGCATTTTGACATAGAAAAATAAAAATGGCAAGTTTAATAAATACCTAATTGTGTACTGAAAAGACCAAACTGGCAACGGGACGCATTTTGATCCTTGCAAATGCATAAAATGGTATGTTTGGCATTAAAGATTGCTCCCCCATAAATAATTAAATTAAAAAAATATATAACAAAAATGAACTAAAAAAAAATGAATTAAAAAAAATATATATATATTAAAAAAAAAAAAAAAAATACGAACGGCCCGAAAATGACGAGCGGGCGGTCGAGGACAACCAAATGATTTTTTTTTTGGCCTAATTTTGAACCAGCCTTTGAAAAAACGTTTACTTCCAGCCAATGCAAATGTTGGCTTTTTCCGCGGCCCTTTCGTCTTGATTAAGATACGCACAGCCAGCCGGCCCATGGACTGTTATATATTTTATTAATTAATAAGTTAACAGTCACCGTATTTGTTTTAAGTGGAGCTGAATCGGTATGATCGTAATTAACTAAATTTCACATATTTTTGGGTCTAAAATTACCTTCATAGCAATTTTAGGTCCTAAAAGGGGCACTAGAAATGGCATAAATAAGAATAAGAGCAATAACCATCCATCTCCAGCCTAACCGCTCACGATGGTGGTCTCCTGCGTTCCAAATCACCTCTCTAATTTATTGAAAATATTTCATATTTCTTATGTTATTGTAAGCTTCGTACATGTTTATCGAATGATATAATTGTACATGATTTTTTATTTAATTACTTTTGTAAACATTGTATTCATTGTATTTGTTATTGTTCGAAATTTTGTACTTTGACTTTGAATTTGTATATTTTTGAACGCAGAAATAAAATCAATCAAACAAACAAACAAACCATGCACTTTGAGGGCATTTGCGGTCTTAACCAAGAACTCAACTATCCCTTTAAGCTACCTAAGCTTTAATTAGACCAACTCAAATCTACACAAGATATCATGATACAAAAGAACTTTGTTGTGTCAAAACTAAATCACATGAATATCTTCGCTTATCTAATAAAACTACATCACACATCTTAGACAATACTTCGACTTCTCAAAATTATATGTATATGAGCTTGATGAATAGTAATTATTTTGAATTTACGAGCGAGGAGTCTGTTGTTATTATTTTAGGTCACAATGTGCTACGTGTAATGTTAGTTCAAGTTCAATTCTATTTAATCCAATAAAAGCATACACATACAAATCAGAAATACAGCACAAATGCAAAGCATTATACATGGAATCAAGGTACCATAAAAAACCAAGGCGGTCTTGTCGAGATAGTCTCCTTTGAAACAAAAGTTGAAAGTACTCGAAAGCAAGATGAGAGTATAATATATTTTAAAATCACTTATTAATACATTAATATGTAAAACCAAACAATAAAAACACCAACAACCAACATTAAACGATTAAGGAATGTAATGACACATTGAACGATATATAAAAATAGAAATACCAGAAAATCCTAAACAAAGTTTGAAAACAAACATTATAGCTTTAGACTAAAAAATCCGAAAAAGTGGGAATTTCTTTATTTGTTCCTTTAAAACTATATATATATACTTTAAAAAAGATGCACTTCTGGTAATATAATGATGTAGAAACTATTTAAAGTGAGTTTATTGCATGGACTTTGAGGTAAGAGGCCTTTTTTTCTCGTTGAAGAGCAATATCGCAAATAAATAATGATTAAGTTAAAATATGTAAAGAAATTTCAGTTCTTGATAATTATAATGGTTTAGGGTGCGCAAGGTGTTTTGACTTAGTACATATTCCTACTATATATTTTGTTTAAAGTAAATATAATTGGCGTAATTTGGTTATATGTGTATTTCCCTATGCAACATATAGCTTAATAGTGGTTTTTTAAAAGGCGTATTATACAAAACAATAAGGATATGCTTGGGTAGAATAGGACGTAATATTCTAAAGACGGATATCAATATTCCGAGAAATAGTTTTGGTTACATGTGATATATACCTTTTCTATGATAGATGTTCATCAATAAGCACACCCCAACATTTTGTAAAAATTACTCGGTTTATAGTTTTGAGTTAAATTTTGTATTTGATTCATGGATGAGTTTTATTTATTTCTGATATTTATACAGGGTGGCACATATCACCAATTTAGAGGTCTTCCATGATGCCCTGTTCGGTAAGAATACCACAAATAACAGCAGCAAAAACAAAATAGATAAATACACAAGTTTATAAACGGGTACAAATTAATGAGTATCCTCATTAAAATAACTTATCATTCAAGAATTATCCTTGATCGTTTACAAAATATATGTGAATGGAATTTTTAATTTAAATAGAAAATACGTTAAACAAATGAAAATAAAATAAATAATAGATATAATTAACCACATATTAAAAGAAAGAAAAAGAAATGATTGAAAAGCTACATTTTTATAATCTGAGATAAGATTAGATAAGATAAGATTTTATTGACTCTATCGACCCACTTCCGGGGTATGAGAGCACAACATATTTACAACACAATACAGAAAGATATATAAAAAAACAAAGTAAAATATGATAATAAAATACATAGACATGATACATACATTTTTATATTTCTAAAACACAATATACATGAGCTAAAGACTAAGTATACAGTTTAAAGTTATAAGTCTAAAATATCACGTGGTTTGGTTTGTCTACCACAACGAGTTACTACACTTTTATTAACAAAAATAGGACCATGCCTTTCAGCCTTAGGAACCAATGAAAAGAATTGTATTATTACTCTTATGAATTTTACGAGTTTTCTTAATTGTTTAATGCTAGATCTATTAAATAATTTGTCCATGTGAAATGTGCTGGGGTTACTCACAACAAACTGTCGATCTATGTATAACTGCCTTTCTTTCTTGAAAAAGGGCAGACTAGAATCGAACCTTGTAGGACTCTCATCATAACTTTTGAAGAACTCTAAGTAGCCCCTTTAAAAGAAACCGTCTGTTCTCGGTTGGACAGATATGATACAAATTACTGAATACTAGTATCAGAACATCCTATGGCTGGCAATTTATGTAACAGAATATCGTGATCGACAGTGTCAAATGCTGTCCTCCTCAAATCAATGAAAGCTACTCCTGTTAACTTATTATTTTCTAAATTCAAAGCCCACTGGTTTACAATTTTCATTAGAGCTGTTACAGTAGAGTAAAGAGGACGAAAACCTGACTGGTTAAGATACAATATTTCATTTTTGTCTAGAAAATCACATAGTTGAAAATGCCCAGCTTTCTCTAGAATTTTGCTCACAACGGATAATACCGATATTGGTCTGTAATTCCCGGATGTTTGATGGTTTACTATGAAACAAAATACATAATTTGACTTATCAGCATTTAAACATTGTCTATTGCTTCTAAACCAGCATGACACCTTTTCTAATTCATTATTCACATTTCTATTCCATATTTGAATCGTTTTAGACGAAAAGAGAATATTGGTATCGTCAGCAAATAAGACAAATTTCAGTTGGTTTTAACAATTTGGTAAGTCAATGACATAATTATGATAAGAAGAGAAGTGGGCCAAGGTTTGATCCGTGGACCGTGGCGGACACCGCATGAAAGTGTTAATGAGTCTGATAGAACATTTAATAAACAAAACATATTGAGTAACCGACGACATAAATAATTACTCGTTTACCGTAGCCGTATTGTAGTTTCAATAATATAAGGGTAAAATCAATGGAATCGAACGCCTTACTGACAGAGGTCTAAAAATATACCAAATGTATTTAATCTTTGCTTAAAGGAATTGATCCAATAATCGTGGAAAATATATTAAAGCCATTTCAGTTGTTCGTTTCTTATACGTATATTGATTCTCGTTCAGAAGAGAATATTAGTACGAGAAGTCACATAAAAGATTATAAACAATTAATTCGAGAATTAAAAAAAAAATGGTATGACGTAAATAAGTCAATGCTCTGATACAATATATAATTACATGTATGTCTATTATATCTTCTTGTAAACCTGAGCGACTTTAGCAATTTTCAAATTTAAGGGAACAATGTTGGTTGACACTGAATTGTTGAAAACATAACATAAAATTGAGAAATTCTAAAAATCGATTTTTATGACGTCACAGCTTCGGTACTCTATAAAATGAATTCATTAGTCTGACTTGTGTCCATGACGTCACGATAGTTTTGGCCAATCATGCCTTGCTGTGACAAGCGAAGCATCTTGCAAGCACCATGAAGACAAACCCACATGCGTCTAGTGCACCTAAAACCAAGAAAGCATAGTCGTAAGATAGCGTCCTGTCATACATCCAACCTATACAAACAAACAAACAAACAAACACACTGTTAAAAACCGGCATTAATACTCCAAACAACCGTATATCATATGCATGTGTATATTAAAGATAAACTCCAGTTCTGGTAAAAAAAAAAAATAATAATTCTCACAGAATCAAACGAAACTTACACTGAATGTTCAAGATTACAAATAAATGACATGTGCCAAACAATTTTGGAAGAAAATGTATACTGGCTGAGTAATGAGCATAGAAAGACAAGGAAATCAAGGTAGTACTAGCCCAGACACCATGTGTGCTGTCCCATATATAGCTTTCTGTGTACAGTGCTTGTTACTTTACCAAGACTCGGCCACACCAATACTTACATGCTACATGATCAACTGTTTCTGATCCATTCCACACCTTTTCTTTCACAATGCAATCGCATTACCAGAACTCACCTCTATCTTTAACATGTAAAAAATAAAGTTTCAAAGGTACAGGAAGATATGTCTCTTGAAAGCCTGTGAAATTACTCTATTACCTTCCGCGGTCAAGCAGTGATGTATTATTCCCACGTATCTCAAAAACTTCCCTTATTAAAATTAATTTGCTTTTTATTTTACGTAAGAATGTGTATTCGAAGTCAGTAGGAATACAGGGCAATGTTTCATAAATTTTGCTATCAAAAACAGATGCTAAATTTCTATTACAAATTTGCTCTCAGCCAATCAGATGCCACGGTTTCAGTAGCTATTAACAGTTATTTTAACTTCTGATAATACATTTATGAAACAGGTCCCAGATTTGGTATTCCTAGATGGATCACCAAATAAGATATTCACAATTTCAGAAACGTCATGACCTTACCAATTTCTTGTCTAAAATTTCTCAAAAATTTATATTTTTTTGCTTTTTCACGTCTCAGATAACAGTTTCCCCTCCCCCGATTTATTCTTCAACATAAAAGTGGTTTAATTTTCCTTTCACTGAAACGTGGAATTCAATCATAATTGTATTTAAGCATGCATATTTCTCTCTCATGAAATACACGGTAGACTTTATGTTGGTAACTCAGTTAAAGTAGTGAACTATATACCTGTAATTAGTCCTCCGAGCGGTTCCGAAAAACCCCGAACGAACATCGCAAACGACAGAGCCGTCGGGAATCGTTCGGGTGAAACGGATGAGCGGCTGACGAGGGTTACGAGGACGGTCTTGGACCCGTTCGATATACCATTGATGACGGCCGCGATGGCGATTACCACAAACATGTTGGCGACAGGGTTCATGAAGAATGCGATGGCGCTTATCATCAAGGCGCCAGCGAAGGCATCGGTTGGAGTTATGCAACGTTCGGTCATTTGCAGGAAGAAGCCGATAGAGAGTCGGCCAACAACGTTAGAAGCACCTGCGATGAAAGGGTATATGGCACACAGTTTAATGTTACCATGACGGGAGAAAAAATGACAACAGCTAACTTATTACTAACTTCCCATGAAACTATTTGTTTTTAGAATCGAGCAAAATATTATTAAGAAAAGTAATTTCCTGCCTTTGAACAACTGGATTTTATTATGGCTAACAAAAATATGGCAACGGCTTCATAATCATCCCAAACAATTGTTTCTTCTCATAAGTAAAGCAATATACAGGGCATATAAGTAAAAAGGAACACAACTATGGTAGCTCCTAATTAAAAAGTCATAACCAATACGACTTTAAAATTTATTTCATGATGCAGAGTAGCCATGCAGTGCTGTCAAAATCGCCTAATAATTATTCTGTTTTAATAATAATAATAATAGTGGGTTCTTGTATGGCGCTCATGTCAGTCAGATTTGACCATCCTGGCGCTCCTGATTATTACACTGGCTTTAGCACGGCTGCATTTCAAGGAATAAATTCCTACCAGGTACCCATTTACTTCACCTGGGTGGAGTGTGGCAAATGTAGATCAATGTCTTGCCAAAGGACATTAGTGCGGCGGCGGGACTTAATATTATTTATGATTAATTGATTATTAGCCTAGATCTATTTGATGGTAGACGAAATGGGCATTAGACAAACTGGTTTATAGACTAAACGATCAATAGACCAAACGGGTAGTAGACATTTTTGAGACAAGACCAAATGGCAATTTGGTAATCTACATGTCAACTTACAATCGAGATCAATAGTTAGTATTTACACAATTCAATAGATCACTATATTCATTATGAAAATGTAGAAAAACAACGACAATGAAAATCAAGGTTAAAGTGAAAGTAATATTTTTTCTCGTAAAAAGTGGGAGTTAGTTTATCACTGTTATTCTTTTGTGTTTTTTTTGCATGAAGGAGCTATTGTTTTCTTAGGTGTTCCCCTGTATTTGAATAACAGACTTTGAAATATCGAGCTTTTTACCACATCTTCTTACAAAGACAGATATGGTGAAACAATAACGGCGCTGCATGCGTCTTTCTTGAACAACTCACCTCCTATAGCTGCAAGTGAAACAGCTGTATAAGATGAAAACCCCTTTGCTATGGCGTTCGGGACCAGGAAAACTATCCAACCGGTATAAGTAATACCATGAAGAAATATAGCCACGAGGGTTAGAGAAAACATCGGATAGTCACAAAATATTCTAAAATCCAAAATATGTACCATCTGTATAAATCCGTGTTTAATATTTTTCCAAACGCCCCAAGGTGCTTGTTCCTCCAGCAATTCCTCAGAGTGGTAGCTTGATGAACTCGTCCCTGGTAAATCTTCTTTCCTCGTCGGCGAGTTCTTTGAAGTTGGATCATATTTTAGGCGTGAGTCGGCTGGGGAGAGAGTGTTTTCGTCCTCGTCGTCGTCAGATGCTAGACTTGAGTAGGTTGGGCCATGGTTGATAGATGGATTAGATGTCAGAGGCGTAGATTCAGGGGTGTGGTCGGTAGAGTAGGGGCGTAGGAGGGCACCAGCGACCATAGTTTGGAGATTTAAGCCACCTATTAACAGTAGTGCACCTCTCCATCCGTAGACTCCAATCAAGAACTCTGTGAGAAGGGGTAAGACCATCATCCCCACCCCGCCACCGCTTAACATGATGCTTGCTGCGATGAAGTAATTGGCGGGGAAGTACCGGACGACAGTAACTCGTATTGATAAAATGACTAACCCGTAGCCCAATGCTGAAAAGAATTAAAAATGAATACAAATATTAATGCTTATAGTTACCCTAAACGGGTTACCCGTCACAGGTTACCCATGAATTAGTAAGTTCACCGCGCATAATACATACATTCTACAAAATTAATGATGCGCAGGAATAAGTGCGTCGTTAGGAATTGTGTGCACAAGGTACCTTTGAATGGTTTGGACCCACGAAGCGCAGCCGAGTGGGTTTTACACCAAATTTGAGCAAACCTTTTTAGACCAAATTTGAAGGTACCGCCGACCCACGAATTAAACCTGTGCATCATCTGTTTTATAAAAATGGGGCCCCCAAAATGTTCAAAACAACATCAATCAGTTATTTTACAGGTGCATGGCAAAATCATGCACCCGGTAATTACCGGAAAGCACGATTTCATGAAACTTTTCATGAAATTAAAAAAAAAAATGTTATTGCAATGGATGAAAACAAATGTACATGTAGTTTATATAGGCCTACTCTAAAAAATAAATAATAACGATTACAAACATTATTTTAAAAATGCATAATAATTATTATATTTGAAAAGTAATTATATTATATTATATTGAATGGTGTTGTAACGATTCAAGCTCTATTTGCTTATGTTTCATCACCTTTGTGTGTTCATTCTTCAAACTTATGTGTGCCAAATTTCAAGGTATTTGATTGAACCCTTTTCAAGTTATCTTGCTAACAAAAAAGTGGGTCAAAATAAGAAAAATAAAGAATAAAGAATAAAGGCGATTTTAACAAAATTATATGGTGGTCTGTATTATATACAGCCCACCTGATAATAATAATGAACGTTATTTGTATAGCGCATATCACTAACACAACGAAAGTCCCTATGCACTTAAAAAAGATGGGAATAGAGATAGGGCGGAATAGAAATGAACATTTATGCCTGATACATGCCTGATAAATTAATCTTACAGAAAATTCATTCGACTTCGATAAAAAAAAAAAAAAAACATAACTGAACCATTTAATAATGTGCATAATATCTTTAACATAACAATTATATTATATCAGAATTAAAATGTCTAATATTGAGATGTTTTCCGTCGACCAATATATGAGAATTTAGGCAAAGTGGTTGAAAAAACAATCTTAAATTTAACTGGGTTATAGAAAGTATTTGTAATGACTCCATGCAATCAATAAATAGCATTCCAAAAAGGATCTGCGTATTAATTGAAACAAAATTATGATCAGAGCAGACAGATTAAATTGCCGATATACAAATATCGCCTACCATATGTCTCAGAGAATGTGCAAAATGCATTTTTATTTACTTTTGTTTCCTTCATCAAAGTTTCTCGAGAGCGTCTAATTTTGTCCTGTTTATTACTTCATTCAATTTGAAAGAGCACTTTCTAAAGTTCTGTAAAGATTGATAAAGGGAGATCAGGAAGAATACAAAACATATAATTAAATTTTGGTATAACAAGATACTTACTAATGACCACCTTTAAATACCTACGATTTTTTTAATTTTTAACATTGTCTTAATTTCCTCAAATTTTGGTTTAAAAGTTCAGTACATAAATATTACCATAGTGGTACTTCTTCAGTACATCAAGGTGATTCATAAAGCCTGTTTTCAGTCGTCGTTTTAAGTTTTAAAGAAAAAAGGTAAAACAAAAATCATTGGCAGAACACATAATAAATAAGCAATCTTCAAATGAATGAGAAAAGAATCAAAACTAAAACAATTAAACAAACAAATAAATAAAATTAAAAAAACACAAGCAAAACGAACCAGTTATACCTGAAATAATAACGCATGTCATGAACTCTTGGATGGTGGTAACAACTGCGCATCCACAGTATCCTCCACCCGCCATGAATCCTCCGAAGATGATGAGTTTTCTTGCATTGATCTTCTTTAAGAGCTGATTCGTCACAATGGCTGGAAATATAATAATGATAATAATAAATATAACAACAACAATAGAAATAATGATGATAATAATAATTATGATAATAATGATAATAATTATTATTATATTACCCAGGGTAGCCTCATCAGTATTTATACTGTTCCTCCTGAGGGCCTTGCAATCATAACCGCTTTGGCCAGGCTACCCGCCATAATAATAACCAGGAAATTACAACGTGATTATCATTGTTGTTGTCTGATAAGTCTGATAACATCTACTGGTCTTATTTAAAAATCGAATTTCAGATTCCGTTGGGATGTCAACTTCAGGTAACATAGATATGAAAAGAAATGCATATATAAAATGACACGCACAAGGCTACGATGAAATAAATTCCAATTTACATAAGCACATGAGAAACTCAAGTAAAGAAAGCAAGACAGAAATGGAGAGAGAGAGAGAAAGGGGGAGAGAGGGGGGAGAGAGAGATAGAGAATGAGGGGGGGTTAATGGGGGAGGAGAGAGTGTGATTATGGGACAAAGAGTGAGAGAGAATGGAGTATGAGAGGGGAAAGAGGAGTGGAGAGAGAGAGAGAGAGAGAGAGAGAGAGAGGGGAGAGAGAGAGAGATATGGAGAATGAGGGGGGGAGGGGAGGGTTAATTGGGGAAGGAGAGAGTGTGATTATCGGACAAAGAGTGAGAGAGAATGGAGTATGAGAGGGGAAAGAGGAGTGGAGAGAGTGAGAGAGAGAGAGAGAGGGGAGAGAGAGAGAGAGATATGGAGAATGAGGGGGGGAGGGGAGGGTTAATTGAGGAAGGAGAGAGTGTGATTATCGGACAAAGAGTGAGAGAGAATGGAGTATGAGAGGGGAAAGAGGAGTGGAGAGAGAGAGAGAGAGAGATAGAGAATGAGGGGGTTAATGGGGAAGGAGCGAGTGTGATTATCGGACAAAGAGTGAGAGAGAATGGAGTATGAGAGGGGAAAGAGGAGTGGAGAGAGAAGCAATACAAACGGATATCTTTGTATAGGTACATAATCATCGGACGACAGGAACAAACTTATACGACTTCACTTTGCGGGTAGGGAGGTGGCTGTGATACTTCATATCATTGAAATAAACTGAATACATGACATAGGCCTGTAGTAGGCTAGGTGATTTGCTCAAAATGTGCATAACAATAGAAATCAAAATCAACAAAATTAACAAACTTAAAAATACACACACACACGCGCGCACAAGCGCACACTTTGCTTACAAAGAGAGTTGCTCATTCCACAGTGGATGTATTTTTTTATTTTTTTTTTGGGGGGGAGGGGTTCATTTTGTTGATGTTATTGTTGATTTGGAATGTTACTTTATTTTATTTTCTCTCAACAAACAAATTCGAATACATCAGTTGCACAATTTAGGTAAAACATTGTGCAAAATTATATTACATAAGACTGAATACTCTTATACTTAAGAATAAAAATAATAGCTTGTATTTGATACATGTACCTAATTTAATCATCGTCCATGATATAATTCTGGCCCCTCTCTTTCTTTACTTTCTTCTCTGTGCATTTACTCCAGCTAGATTTCAAATTGTTTGATAGATTGAGTAGATATCGAAGCCTGCCGTTCGTTACCGACAAGTCACCACATTCTTGTAAAATTGAACGAATCATTCAATGTCAAAGAATTGATTTATCATTACTCTATAATCAATTATTCACGTTTACCATACCTGCTTTCGTATCCATTACGAATCAACATTAATTAGGTGGGTATCTTAAATGTAGTTTTGATTTATTACCTCCCCATTTCTTTCTCCCTGTTTAATACTGATAACAAGTTCAATTTGTCTTAATCAAAGCCCAAGATTGTATTCACACTTTCTTTATGCAAGAGAGAGAGAAAATATATAAACTGATAATTCTCTTGTACAAAAATGAATTGCATCCTTTTCAATATGATTCAATTCACTGCCAATATTCAGAATCTGACTATGGTAAATTCACTTAATACACCAACGCTTCCATCGTTCCAACCGGCATAGACCATGTGCCCATACACCATCTTGATCAAATATGGAAAGTTTCCAAATGAAATTTGAATTGAGAAAAAAAAATAGATATACCATGCACACTGTTAAAAAAGTTGGGCATGCAGATGTTACTAGGTAAATCGAAGTTGGGCAAATTTTGTCCGATAATTGGGTTATTTTCTCCCAACCATTTACTATATGAAGTTACCTCATGAAAAGTAAATAAAATAGGTTGGGTATAGGTGTTACTTGGCAAATCGATGTTGGGCAAATGTCGTCCAACATTGGGTTATTTCCTACCAAACATGTAGTAACCGATGAATTCATCGGGTAATGTTGTTTGGCAAATTAGAGTTTGGCCATTTTTGTTCAACTTTTGGTTTATTTTCTCCCAACCATTTACTACATGTATTTACCCAATTATATGTTCAATATAAGTTGGGCAGATGTAACTGGGCAAACGTCAGTCGGGCAACATATATCCAACAATAGAATTTTATTGGAGGTGTCGAGGACGACTGAATTTGTCACACGACTGTGGATCACAAGGTCCGTGGTTCGAGCCCCGCCGCGGCACTAATGTCCTTTTGCATACAATATTTTATCCAACTTATTTGCCCAACTAGTGTCTAATATATGCTACACATTAGAATTGGGTGAATTTCTGATTAGGTCAATTTTTGTTGGTTAAAAGTTGGGTATTTTCTTTTTATCCAACACTGGGTAAATCATGCAAAATCATCAATTTACCCAACAATTGATTGGACACATAATCGCCCTCATGTTGGGTAAAAATTGGGCAATTTTTTGCCCAATATTTTTTAGAGTGCACTAAGAGGCTTCAGTTGAAATCATGAATTCTCTATGACTGGCTTACACTCTAGTTCCTGAGGGACCAGTCACCAAAGATCCATAATTATACAGGTTCCTCGAAAAGAGTGCATGGTACATTTGATTTATATCCTTCATCAAGAAATGAAAAGCGAAAAATGTCAACTATGGATAAATACATCAGAAATCAAGTATCTATTCACATCTTTGTCCAAAATACAAATAGACACACACACACACACCCATAACACACAAAACAAAAACTACTGCACAAATCGATTCATACGCTAAATGAAAGGAATACAAATTTTCATTTTGACCTATATTTTTAAAAATGAAACTTTAATTAGTTTCATCAATGATAGTCTAAATAAGAATAAATAAACTTATGCTTGTCATTAGAGGAAAAAGTCAAATTTTAGATGGTCATTACTTACCAAAACCAACAGACAGACCGTGTGACAAGCCAACGGCTAGACCGATATATGACGTACTCGTGTTAAGGTTCTCAACCAGGTAAGGTAATAGGACCCCGAAGGATTTCAGCGTCCCTATACAGACGAGATTGGAGACGAAAGCGCCGACGACCACCAACCAACCCCATGTTGGATGCAGGTCTCGTAGGCTACAGCTGCATCGAGACATGATCGTTACCTACTTCCGTGTTTGGGTCAGTATGGATGTCCAAGGTTTAACCTGAAAGTCAGATTGGAGGACTTTCAATTAATACAAGTTAGTTCAGACGACTTTCAATCCTCTCTAGATATTATGCGAAGAGGACTTTTGTGGCGAAGCAGTTTCTTGCTTCTTCCCTTTACACACTAAATAGAGCCTAAGAGTTAGTCCACGTCATCAACGGGTTACTCTCAAAATATGAAGATTATGCAAAATTCAATGTTCTTTTTTAAACGAAAGCAGTGGAATAGCTATTGCCTATCCCGGTTTCAACATGTTTCACAGTATTCCGCCAACATATATCTGGTGAATTTAAAGACACTTCTCTTTACAGAATAAAACGAATCTTGATCCAAGTGATATGCCATGCAAGACAGATCGGCTTATAGCATGGTAGGTTCACGCAGTGGCGTACGCAGGATTTTTTCAAGGGGGGGGGGGTTTAAAATCGGGCTTGCTCCCGAAAATTTTAAAATCGCGCCGGCCGAAAAGTCGCTCAGTGGGGGGGGGGGGGAGGGGGGGGGGAGGGGGGGGGGGAGGGGGGGGGGGGGGGTAAGCGGACACTTTTTTTTTGGTCTCTTAATTTGAAAATTTGACATTTTGTTCCGTTGGGGGGGGGGTAAGGTCACCTTTTTTAGGTCAGCCATTGGCTAAATTTTTTATTTTTTTAATTTTATTTTTTAAAATAAAAAACAAAACAAAAACTCAAAAGGGGGGGGGGGTTCACAAAACACATACACAAAACATACACATAAAAATAACTCAAGGGGGGGTTTAACCCCCCCCCCCCCCCCCCCCCCCCTGCGTACGCGCCTGGGTTCACGTCAAACACGGATGTACATGTACTACCGTCCTTCGCGCTACGAATCACATCCATCATACGACTTCACTTTGCGGGTAGGAGGTGGCTATGATACTTCATATCATTGAAATAAACTGAATACATGCCATAGGCCTGTAGTAGGCAAGGTGATTTGCTCAAAATTTACATTACATTAGAAGTCAAAGTTTATTTGCTCTTTGGTTTTTATTTAATGGAGGAAAAAATGAATTCATATCAAGTTCACATTAAAAGAAAATTGAATAAAAGGTCACTTAGTAGTAAATTCAAAGGGTCGCTTCAAAGAATTTTTGAAGGCTTTTGCCATATATTGTAATAAATGACTCCATATTCATCTAAAGAAACATATTCTGTTTCTTTGTTCGTGACGATTTAGGATTGATTTGGGGGTTTTAATGGCACAGTTTTAGTTGACACACTTGACATGTTTCAGGTTTATTCATATTTAATTAGTAAAAATTTCAAAAAGAGGCACTATTAGGGGGTTCTTCTGTAAGTACTCTTAGAACCAAAACAAGTGTTTGGTAACATTGGAAAGATGTAAAAAAATAAAGAAATAAAAATAAATAAAAATTATCGTAATAACGTTATTCATGATGATGAATTTGTTCGATATTGTGAGTCGTTATGTTTGATGGTTAGAAAGGATTTGTGTTCATTTTCATCAAAATGTTTGTGAATATAAAGGAGAAACAATTCATATTCAACGTCAGTCTTGTAATGTATTATATTAAAACAAAACAACAAAAATATACTAGACCAGCCAAAAATATTTAAAAAAAGGATCTAGACAAAACATCATGGCATTTGGGGGGCAATGCAAGGCATCCATGCTAAAGATGTTGCAATAATACTAAGGGATAAGATACGGGTGGTAGCCATACCCATTTTTTTATATTTTTACTAAAAACGTCATTTTTGGGTCAAAATTTGAAAGAATGTTAAAATTCATGTTTTTTTGTTTTATCTGTTTAAAGGTACTATGTCCCTTTTGCAGCCCACCTCAAATTCTGTAGAACTTTGCAGGAATTATGAACATGTCATGTATGTCCTATCTGTGAAATTTAAACGTTAGCAGTGTCCTCATATTCAAATTATGCAAGGAAACCCGTTTACTTGCTAGACTTCACTGTCAGACACTATTGAGTGAGTGACTGTTTTTTTTTTCTTCTTTGGTAATAACATACACGAAAAGAGTTGTAAAGGGTACATGAGCATTTGTCTACATCAATAAGCCACTTCTTGTGATGGCCAAGATTAAACTGATTGAATCTTTGCGCAGCATAAAACGTATGACCATTCGGTACAATTGTCTGAAAATCAAGACTATTACTTTTGGGCTCTATAGCCCTAAAGTCGATTTGACAACTAATAGTCGTTATTTTCACACTTGAAGACATTTTCAAGCCCCACATTTTTTAGGGAAGTTCTAAATTAGTATTATCTTTCAAATGCAGTTGGAATTTAACTTTTTCATTTTTTGGGCCTGCAAATGGGACATAGTACCTTTAAGACCTTTCAATTCAAATAATTGTTATTTTAATTGTTTTTGTTTTCATTTTTATTTCCATTTCCAACAAAATAAAATAAATTACATGGGATCGCTTTGTACAAGTAAAGCAATACAACTTAACAAAATAATTGCAATTGGTCCACAGTATACAACAGGCGCATATAAAACAGGTTGGTCATGGAGAGGACTGGTGAAAAGCTGGCTCGTAGATTGCAGCCCCCTATAAGATATAGTCGCAAAATGTGTATATCAATAATAAGGGAACGCACAATTACAGCCGGATAGACGTAACATAAAAGGAGTGAAAGGAAAATAGAAAGAAGGGAGACAAGGAACGAGAGAGAGAGAGAGAGAGAGAGAGAGAGAGAGAGAGAGAGAGAGAGAGAGAGAGGGGGCTCTTACCTATTAACACACACAACAAAACACGGACCGACCGGAATACGGATGGCAGTACAAAATGAATGAAAATCTAATAAAGTATATCATTGAGTGAACTTAATTGAATGAGGGAGAGCTGACGCTTGATAATCACGCAGAATTTTTTTTGAATTTGAAAGAATTTAAATTAGGGGCATTCTTGATGCTATAATCAAGAATGGTCAAAACATGGCAGATGGAATTCGTCAGATTGGCATGTGGGGGGTATTTGAATATAGTTATATTTTTTATGAATATTAAATTGAAGCCTGAGGGTAGCGTATTATTATTTAACTGGTACATAAACTGACAGAGGTTATATCGATATGAATCATTTTCTGTAACATTTTATTTTCGATAAACAAATATAAATAATTTATCTTCAACATATTGCACTACAACCCCATACATTTCCCATATTCACAAGTGAAGGAGAGGAGAAGGGTAGAATATGCAGAGGAACAGTTTCTTTATATTTTATGGGAGATATCGATATGTTAATGCAGGAGAAAGAGAAACAGACACACACAAAGGGCAGACAGAAAGAGACGGAAGAGATAGAGGGAGAGAGAGAGAGAGAGAGAGAGAGAGAGAGAGAGAGAGACAAAAGGGGGTAAGAAAAAGGAATGGAAATAAGTGAGAGAGAAAAATATAGGAAAAAGGGGAGAGAGCTTCCAAACTCCAATCAAATCATGAACATATCTTTGCTGATTACACAGTGATTCATAAATTGTTATACCTCATCGTTGTATTATAATTGTTATCATTTCAGTAACACGGGTGGCCAACCTGCGGGCTCTTCCGGTGCTGCCCGTGGAGCTTTGAAAAAGTAATTATAAAAATAGCTCATAAATGAAATGCGGCCCGCAATAGCAGCGATGAAATAGGGTAAACATTTTACACACAGCTATCCCTATATCCATAATTTGTTTTCATCATTCACAACATGTTGACTCGTTGCTTTGTTGATAAAATCAACACATTCTATACCTTCACATTTTGTCTTTTTAAATAAACATAATACTTTCCTAAGCCACAGAAACCAACTCTTCTTCGTGCACAAGTGCCATATGGTATTACTTTATCTCACATGCCATTTAATTGTGTAAGATATGTTCTTTGAAAGCCTTTACAGACAACTTTTTATTCCTATTATATGCTTTTATTTCCAAATGTTTGCTCGGGTTTCAGGTATTTAGTTATTCTTTTTCTTTTTCCGGCATCCATGTGACTCTTTTCCAAATGTACTCTTGTTTTGTATTCAATAGTTTTCTTTGTTTTGCCGAATAAATAATAATAATAATTATTATTATTATTTCGACAAGGATCTCCAGGAAGCGTTAAAGATGACACGCCTATCATTCTTGTGTAGAATTAGTATTCTATGAAGATAAGCATTGTGTATAAGCATGTGAGCGTTTCATCAATTGTAAAACCTAAATATTGCACATGCTTTATCTGAGTCAGATTATTTTGGTTATTGACTTTTCTAAACTAAAAATGCATATGCCAAGCAAATCCCAAAATATTGCCTGGTATAATTCAGCTTAAAGGGCCACTCTAACCAAAACGGGCTAGAAAATGAAAAAAAAAGTTATGTAGAATGATTTTTGACAGAGATTCCGCACATGAAAATGTTTTTTTCTTAGAAATCATCAATAACTCTGGAATCTAGTTTTGAAAATGACGACTCGGAACACTCAGGAAGAAAAAAAAAACATTTTCGGAGCTGTATTGCGCGACAGCATATGACGTATTACTGCAGGAGCCTCCCCGTTGAAAAGCATTACAATGTCTTTAAAAAGGCAAACTATGATATTAATTGAAAAAAAGACATTTATCCGAAAAATAATATGCACTTGATAATCCCAGTACGTTTCTGGCAGTTTCGTCATTCCTTATTATGAATTACAATGAGATTGTCAGATCCTTAGTTGTAGGACAAAAACAAGGACATTCCCGCAATGACGTCAAATGCGTCATCAAGCCACGTGACCGTATTACTTTTTTCGAGGGGCGTAGCCCAGCAGGCGTGAGATCTGTAAAAAAAAAATGGATGGTTATTATCAATTTTTGGTCAATTTAGAGATTTTTCTGAAAAATCAGAGGCTGGAATATAAATAAGTAAAGCTGTATTCATGTTTCAAAATGCTATGTTAGTTGGGTTAGAGTGGCCCTTCATGACATTAATTTTCTAGTGCCCTTTTCGGACCTAACCCTGGTCTGACGGTAATTTTGGACCCCAAAATGTGTGAAATGTAGATTAAATACGAGTACCAAATCAGCTCCACTTTCAAATGAATACACTGACCGTTAATTAATTAATAATAACAATACACGGGGCTGCTTGTTGTGCGTATATTATAACCAATATGAAAGGCCAACATTGGCATTTGCTGGAATAAAGCGTATCTATAACGGCATGTTAAAATTTATCGAATATTTGTGGTGCCTCACAAATATTAGAAATAGTTACATTTATTTGTCATTTAAATTGTATGTTCTTTCAAATTTGACACTCAGTTTTTCATTATCAAACCCCCCCAAACACATTTTGTGTAGCGCCTTCTGCAACAAAACTCAACTATCCCTTTGATTTCAATCATTTTGTGTATCTTCTATCAAATTCGAAAAGCAAGTAAAATACCTGAACAAATTGAGAGGTCGATACGAGCATTGGAAAGTCTCCATTGTCATCATCGTCATCATCATCATTGTTCTCTGCATTATCATCATCCTCATTATCATCGTTCTCTGCATCATCATCATCATCATCATCGCTCTCTGCATTAATCATCATCATCGCTCTCCGCATTATCATCATCATTATCATCATCATCGTTCTCAGCATCATCATCATTCTAGGCATCATCATCATCATCATCGCTCTCTGCATTATCATCATCAGCATCATCATCATCGCTCTCTGCATTACCATCATAATCTTTCTAGGCATCATCATCATCATCATCATCATCGCTCTCTGCATTATCATCATCATCATCATCATCATCGTTCTCGGCATCATCATCATCACCATCATCATCACCATCATCAACCTTTATCATCATCATCATCGCTCTCTGCATCATCATCATCATTATCATCATCATCATCATCATCATCATCATCAGCAGCAGCAGCAGCATTATGCCTAATCACGATCTTGGGCAAGAAACATGCAGTCGACTGTAATGTTTTTGACGTAGAGGGTAATCTTCAATTCTAATAGAATGCACGTATTAATGATACTTTCCCCCAAAAAGTGATTTTAGGCTGCAGTTGAGAATTGAGATGGCTCTTATCTTAATTTATTTTAGAAAGGGACGCATTCGTTAAACAAGAATAACAAATATATTAAATGAGATTTAATGAATTTAATTAGTGGGGTTACAAGTGGCTTTCACAATAACCCTAAACCTTTTTGTGAAAGCCGCTTGTATTGTAATGAACATACGTTTGATATTTTCGAAAGGCAAGTAAAGATTCGTGACAGGAATGTATCCCACTACAAAGAAGTTTAATAGGGCATACATTTCAAGATAAAGTGAACTTTTAGTCAACTAAGTATATTTTGATAATTTTAATTTTATTTACATGAATTCGGAGGCGGTTATGAATTTTAGCTGAACAGTCAAAGTAGTCCTCTTTTAGTATAAATCACTTCAAAATGTAAAAGTGCACTAGGAGTATCGAAAAGGTGGGGATGTAGGTTTACCCCCTTCCCCGTGTTCCCCATTCTTCGGTTCAACTACCGGTCGTTCTTGTGTGGATTCCTTCAAATTGGCCATTTTATATTGACACGATGACTGACTGGATGCAAGCAAGATACCTGAGCCTGTAGTGGGATGCTCAGATTAATAACAAGAAAATATGTGCGGGGAGGGAAGAATGAATATCATTGGTGAATCGAATCCACTGTTGACAGATGTCGTTATAGCTCATGAAATTAAATATATATTCGCTTGAGCAATACATCTTTTATTTCCAACAAAAAATACACTATTGGCAATCAGAAGAAAGATATATACTGGTGAGAGTAGACTTATCAAAGATTGAGAGACAGGCAGAGACTGAGCGGGTAACGACAGAAAGTAGGAGAGAGAACATATTAATATTTCGTATTTTTCACACTTCCCTCATCACCTTCTCATTGCGATACAGTGTTTTTATTTAGGCGCGAAAAATCTAGATCGCCGGGACGAGCTGTCCCTTGATGCAGACGATGAAGAAACGATATCAGGTCTCAACGATAGGGTGAGAGCGCGCTACATGAAGGCGCTACATGAAGGCGCTACATGAAGGCGCGAAAAGAATCGCTATCGGTGCAATCTCCGTCTGCAGAATGATGAAGAGGGAGGGTGGTGCACTGTGTGGTAAAGAGGAATGATCCGTGAAATAGGCTTAGATTGTGCAAGTAGTGATGCCGAAGATAGAAGTAATTTTGAAAGTAAAGCTCGGGCAGTTTCTCGAGAGAAGTTTGAGTCAGCTAGATAATAAGCGAAATCAAAGGTGCTATACGAGAGAAGGTAGCTCTCGAGCGCCTGTAGAAGGTGACGCAAATACAGAATGTAGAGGAGATAAATTATTTTAAAGAAGGGACAAATCTCGTAATGCTTTTAGAACTCTGTTTAGTTGTCTTGCCTCAAACTCAAAGACTCGGGTTAATAATAATTGTGTAACGCTGTGGTGAATTATACAGGGCTAAAAGGTTGTCTAAACTAACCCGGGGGATGTCTCTATTAGCGAGTCTAATGAAAAACAAGCAAATAGGCCTATACTACCTACGGATACAGAAAAGATAAACACATTAATCCATTATATTCGTGACCTGGCATTATCACATCCTAAGAGCATAATAGGGGGAGGTCAAGCCTTCCAGATTTAATCGTTTATGCCGTATCGACGATGTCTGATGACATTTACAGGGCAAAATTATCCCAAGGCGATTAGATGCATGATTGTAATCGTATTATCACTGGCATCCAGAAGCGAGTTCGTGCAAGCGTGAAAAGGAGGGACAGTGGGAGAGAAGGAAAAAGAGAATACAGATTATGGGGAAGGATGGAAAGATATGAATGGATAGGAATGGGGGTGGCAAACTTGGGAGAGGGGAGAAAGACAAAGACGAAGAGATGGAGAGAGGGGAACGAAATAAGGAGAAAGAAAGAGAGAGGGGATTGGGAGACAAATAAATACACAGAGACAAAGAAAGAGAGAGAGGGAGACAGAGATTGAGGTAAGTGCTTTAGCTGTCATCTATTAGTGCGTTTCGCAGAATGTAATCTTATTTAGATGTGAACATCGCTATATACAATTAATTATATATATATATATATATATATCTCTCTCTATCTCTTGCTCTTTTTCTCTTTCTCTTACACATACTTTTTTTAACATACACACACACACACATACTCTCTCTCCCGCCCGTCTTTCTAAAAACTTGTTTCATTTATCTTTTTAAAAAACTTGATTTTAAATTCATGAAATTCATACCTAGATTATAGGTGAAGTGATTTGTTTTTCTTCTTATAAACACCGTCTTCAAATTTAAATTTTAAAATAGGAAAGTATACATTCTATAAGCAAAATAAGATAACAGCCTAAGATTACGTTCTGTCCTCATCTTTCAGATTATTCAATTATTATTACCTTCTAAACATTTGTCTGTTTCCAGGGGTTACTGTAAGGTTGTGTGGCACCTGCTATAAAATACTCTCAATTTCCCGTAGGATGTACCCTCCTCCCACGCATGAACGGAGGGAGGACATGTGCAGAAAATGACGTCCCCTCCTCTCATCCTCACGATGTCGTGTACGAAGGAAATGATGGGTATTCTCCTCAGGCTCTGGGTTTGTCCCGGAGGAAAAACCAGTGTTCCATCTGATGAGAGCCCCACCTTAACCACACTTCCGCCCGTTCCCACCATATAACTCGTATCAATCATTAAAGTGACTTAGTAACATTGTTGAAAGTTGATTAAAAAATTGCATAATTTTTGTTTGAAATTTCACTTATTCCTTCTACAGTACTAACCCTCTAACATGCAACAAATCCTGAAAATAAATCTCAAACCACAAAGATTTCTATGGTTTACTTAGAAAGTGTCACTGTGCAACACCCTCTAACAGTGATTAACAGTATATTCTCCCAATCATTTTTGATTTTTTTTTCTTTTTCTTTCTTTTTCAACTGTTTTTCCATGAAAAAAAAGTCAGGCTTTTAAAAATCTTTCAACACTAATATCTATGGAATGGTATAGCTTATTCATTGCTTTTTGACGATTTAGATTCACCTAAAATGTAATTAATTGTAATTATATAGTTGGGAGAATGAAGGAATCGTTCAGATCAGTTTTTCCCAATTTATACCATTATTAATGGTCCGTTTTTACTCAAACTTTCAGACTATCTTTAATCGTACATCTAGCATTGAAATCAACACCTTAGCACCATTTTCTCTCGTCTGAACAATGTTACCAAGTCCCTTTAAAGTGCCTTCCATTGTCCTGTACAACGTCGTACGGTTAAACATTGCAGGTACGTGGAAGCCGTTGCATCCATCCACAGACATGCAAAGAAAGAAAGGGCAAGAGAGAGTGGAGAGAGTACTATACGTAGTTCATGGATTAAGAGAAGAAAGTGCAAATTAAGATGGAAATATCAGTTATTGGCTTTATTCGGTCTCCCTTTCTTGTATTGTATACAGTAGCTCCTGTGAAGGAAAGTTTCTAGAAAGATTAGCCATGCAGTTAAAGAAGAAGAGAGCGACAGAAAGAGAGAGAGGGGGGAAGGGGGTGGGGGTGGAAAAATTCTAGTTAAAACTTACTCATGCAGCTGTCATAAAAAGAGGGCAGCAAAGTGGAGATGAATGTAAAATAATAAAGAGAAAGGACGATTGAAAGGAGTCTTATTCCCTTTCCTTCAATTGTCTCTATTTTGTGTCTAATCTGATTGAAAGATATAGAGAAGATAAGACAGATAACAAATTTGGAGGAGTGCAGAGAGAGATAGAGAGAGAGAGAGAGAACGAGAGAAATTGGAGGGAGATAATAAAGAATCAAATTACGACACATCTTCTCATTTGACGAGTTAAATCAGATATATCTGTATGAACTCTGAAAGGTCACGCCGTGATGTCTATTTCCGTACCTGATTTGGTTTCTTGTTTTCTGAGAGCCTGTTTTTTCCTTTATCCCATCCTCATATTCACTTCCAGACTCCTCATCCTTCCTTCTTCGATATCCCATTAACATGATAACCATCCTCCTTCCTCGTGTTAGAATTAATATAACATTCTATTTTCATGTAATTTCAATGATCAGATAATGTCTAGAAATAGATATAAACATAATAAAGGATTGCGATTTTCACGCCGGATAATTAGATATCAGATATTTGGAAATCCACGCGTGCTATAGACCCAATACAAATATTTAATTTATGTATTTTTTTTATTTATTTTTTATTTTTTAGGGGGACTATATGCGGGAATCGGGTTGAATACCCCTATATTTAGTTAATAAGTATTTTGTGTACTTTAAAAAGCGCACATCCAGATACCCTGCCTGCATAAGTAGGGTAGTGCATCGTCAAGACAGTACCTATCTTCTTTGTTTTTTGTTAATACTTTCTCTAAAAAGACTGTAAAATGGTGATTACATCATGTGGATCTTTATTTCTGAGCTGACACGAATACACACTCCTCCCCCCCCCCCCCCCTCCCGAAAAAATAGATCTACACACTCTCATCCCGTATGGAGAAATGCCGTCTCATGTAGAATAATTAGTTTGAATTTGATTTTCTTCCTCTGTAATAAGATTACATCTATTACACATGGTTCACAAACCACTTTGAGCCGCATACGGTTTAACTTATCCTTGGATGAACTTGAAGGTAACATTGGCCATTGGGAGGGTATGGTATCCTTAAAGGGAAGCTCGAACACAGGCTGGTAAATACCGTGTACTTCTTTTATTGTTTAGAGCAGCAGGTCCCTTATTATTTTTTCTCGGAAATAGTGAGAAGAAAGAAAGAAAAAAATTGTTGCAACTTTCTACTATATACAAAATAAAATGGAAAAAAATGTAAGAGTATAATGTGTAATAACTACAATAGGTCAGACTTCAGTTATTGGAATATAATTTATTATGCTATTCAAATATCATTCAGAAATGCACGTTTTGATGTTTAGGTATAATGCCCATGATTACATCATTTACTACCCTCAACAATTATTTGATAAAACTATGCATCAATGATACGAAAGCCAGCTTATGAGTATGATATTTACAATGGCATTTATCATGGTCTATGTATTCATAGAAATGCCATGGGCGGAACCTGTACTTCATAAATTCATACTTCTGGTAGCAAAAATGATATTGGAATAAAACCTTATCTTGTTTCATAGTCTCATTGTATCAAAATATATGAAAGCCAGATCATGTTTGTTGTCCGTTCGTGATTTTCATGTATTTTATGCACGAGGTATATCCCTGCTGCAGTGCCTTAAAGGGATCAGGTAACTTTGTCTCTGATTCTGAAACAAAATCCTGGATTTGGCTCATGCTGCAATAATAATTATAAACCTTTTGGTCAGTCAGGAACCCCATGACTTTAATAAGCCGATCGCTTGTCTGATTATCAAGATATTTATGGTCGGAAATCGAAATTTTAAAATCCTTTTCCTAATGGTTTTCATAACACCACAGTCTATTGGGGAAAATGTGTGTGGTAAAACCGGTCACTCAAAGATTTTTACTTTTCTGAGGCACTTCATGATCATTTTAAAGCGCAATTTTTTTAGGGCTTCAATATTACACCATATATTACCCCATTAAGAGGACACTTTTTTTTTTTTTTTTTTTTTTTTGGGGGGGGGGGTAAGGTCACCTGTTTTAGGTCAGGGGGTTTAGGGGGTTTGGGGGGGGGTTTACACACATACAAATACCAAAGGGGGTTTAACCCCCCCAACCCCCCCCCCCCCCCCCTGTGTACGCGCCTGAAACCATTGCATTGCAGTTAGGTTTTGTATAAATTCTTTTGTATACCTACATAATTACCATGATACATGTAACAATCATCTTATCTTATCGAGATGTGGGGAGCTTCTAGAAAACCCCGGTCAAGCGTTTGATTATACGACTTCAATAGATCTTGTCAATTTTCTTGATTCTCAGAACGAAGATTAAGCTTCTTATAAATTATTCCAACTAACTCAAAAGGGCCATCAAATGAAATCGATAATGACTATTGCCCATGTTGGAGTATTTTACGCTGACCTTTCATGTTGGGATCTCTGTTGTACCATTTAAACAGCAGATACTTAGCGAATTGCAAGTTATGCTATTTCACCATGAAGAAATATTATAGAAAACAGTATTTCAAGTCAGCAATTTATTTCAATATCAGAAGGAAGAGTTTCTTCATGTCAAATGTGTTGATCGACTTTTTCCGTTGATATGAATCCGATTTGATCTGTTATATTTATTTGGTTCCGATTATGTAACTGAACTGAAATCAATAAGACTTGGATTCAATTAATAGATGGAATTTTATAAATACATTTGAGATCAGATGTCCCTTAATTAAATAAATGAGGGGGAATAATGAATGAAAGAACGAGAGGGTATGGGGAGAGCAAAAGAGAGAGCATAAAAGAGGAGAGGGAAAAGGAAAGATATAAAGTGAGAAGGGATAGAGAGAGAGAGAGAGAGAGAGAGAGAGAGAGACGGACAGGGAGACAGAGCCGGATAGAGAGGGGAGGAGGAGGATTAGAATCATATAGAATGATTTCGTTTAATAAGTAAAGTAAAAATTGGAGTACATCGAAATATATTAGCCCCAAAATACACTCTGCGCGTACCAACTTGAAAATTCGATTCCCTAAGTAATTATCAAGACGTGGTATCAAATGCATGGTATCCCTTACTATAATCAGCTTATAAGATACAACGATCTCTGGTGATTATTGATTACCAACCCGGATTGCCATTCCTTATTATTATTGAATGACTGCACACCCAATGAAAGACCAGAAGACTCTTGTTTGCAAACAAATGATTAGTAATCCCCCATGGCTTTTTAATCCTAACCCCGAGAATAGTAACTTCAGCTTCAAAAAGGCGGGGTAGGGGGTTATATTGAACAAAAGTACTACAGATTTGTAAAGCCCCATCGACTTGTTATCCCTAATTATTTATTTTCTCTCTTTTTGGGGATAAAGGATAGGTCATAACCGATATGCTTGCTTCGTGTGGTAATGAATTGTTTTATTGTCTTGACTTGAAGAGGTATTCTTTAGGAAAGCATTCGAAGAAAACGGGGGACAGAAGACAGAGAGGTGGAGAAAGAGAAAGAGGAGAGAGAGAGAGAGAGAGAGAGAGAGAGAAAGAAAGGGAGGGAGATATAGATAGAGAAGAGGGTAGGAATGGTGGAGGAAGAGACAGGGGTATATGGAGGAAAATGGAGAGAATGCACTTCTGTATCGACGGTAAAAGCAAGGAATGGATAGACAAGAAAAAAGAGACCGATATCGATCTTTTGTACATCGGAGGGTCACTTCCTTGGAATCAGTTACACCACATACTGTGTTTCTCTAAATACTAGAAATCATTAAGTTTTATAAAGGATTACCATCACGCCTTCATGCTTAGCTTATGTGGCAATCCTTCTTCATGATTAATTTATGTTAAAATTATAATTTAAGTATTTTACGTCGATGATGTATTAATTACATATTTTGTTTATTATCATGATTGTGTTGGAAATAGTTTATAACTTTGGAAAAAGACTATCGAAGAAAAAGCAAATAAATCAAAATTAAATGCTTGTTCAAAGTAGGGATAGTCTTCTTTGTATTTGATTTCAACTTATTTACATTGTTTCAGGCTAGTAGGGATGGGGTTGAGACTGTGTAGTTTCTCATTAACTTGTATAGAAGGCAGAGCTACTCGCATCATAGAATTAGGGGTATAGGGAAAATGTTTGCATTTATAATATCAACAATTTTTTGGAAAAGAGCGAGCACATTTCAAAACTATATATTTTATCTTCCAGACAAAAAGATTTAAAAACACGATTTAAAAAGTATTAGCGACTTTTATCAAAATTCTTACTCATCACAATACACAAAGTAATTCGGAATCATATAAAAGCTAGTAGAAATGATGAATTTACATACAAATATGATTTGAGTATGATTTGATGAACTTCATACGACAAAAATGTGGATGTGCTGACTCTATTCCATTTGCCACTAAGTTGTTTAAATGAAAGTTCAGCCTTAGGTTCTTTACTCATCTTTTAAAGATTTTTTTTTTTTTTTTGCTGTCATCGTTTGTTGTTTTTATGGTGCCTTATAGTCGGAATGCAGCTCGATGAAACTTCAAATAAAAGGAATTTTGGATTAAAATGTGAAATTTAATTAACTTTCTGGCTGGATGATTATAGATCCGCTGTGTGGTTCCGGTGACGATTTTCTCAAACTCCAAGGATTTTATGGATTATGTGCGGTAGCCTAGAGTTTCCCGTTCCATGACAAACATAATAGACAGACAGATGATACGCAGATTTGATCATAAACATGCCGATACAATTTGCAGACTGTAATACATTAATTAAAGATTCAAAAAAGGATTGAACGGCAATTATGATGCTATCACAGAGAATAGACATTTAGAATATTCGTGCGGTGTTGGGAATAATGGTGTCGATGTTACTGGAAAATGTTAATATCAAATGATGATGGAAAGAAAAAGAGATGCAGTGAACTACAAGTAAACGGGTATTTTTGTTCACATCATGTTATTGATACGTCAGTAATAAAGGAACAGAGACATTATGACAAAGACATACAGAGAAAAGGAGAACACAAATAAGAAAGGCACAGGACTTGACCTTATTAATGGTCCATGCAGGGCGGGTAACATAAAATATACAAATCATTAAATCATCAAAATCTTCTATAAAAAAAAAAAACATGGTAGTTAAACAGATCAGGTAGCCACGTACGTCATAAATGTTTAAAAATATCGAAAAATAGTCAATATTAAGTTCTCCTTTTATTTTCACGAGAACCTGCAATTATTAAGACAAGGCTTTTTAAGACATACAATCAGGGGTAATCCAGGCGAATCCTAATTTATATATTATGACACTGTCATCGTAGCATTTAGACCCCCCCCCCCCCCCCCCGACACCACCATTCCAACCACTGGATACAAAGTTACAGGGACATAGTTACGTAAGGTCATTCAGATAATAAATCTTTCGAAGATACGTGTATGGTTAATTTCAAAATGAGATATGAATGTTATACTTTCTCAGAGCGCACTCACCATTAAAGAAAAGGTAGCGTAGATCATCACATTTTAATCGGTTTTCTATGTCTTTAGTCATTAATGGAAGAGTCACAGAATTAAGTTTTGAGGGGCATTAATGTGTTTACAAGGCATTAAGGCGTGTATTGAGAATGTAAACCCTCTAACAATGGATGTTTTAAGCGCTCTTAAAACTCCCAAGCAGAACCAATTAAAGGTCGATTACCGTGCTAATCGCCTCATATGAAATCATGGAACAAAGCTTCTTTTCTCATCTAGCCCTGAATATGAAAATCTGAGAAATCTGGCGAAGGCCGGTCGTAAACAATTTAGAATGAGAAGAATACAAACGGAATCAAATGTTGCAATGTATCCTTTTTGCTTCAGTTCCTATTTTCTCCTTTGAAGATTGCTCATTCAATTTCTTTCTACACCCGACATCGAGCTCCAAAAGATCCTTCTATATTCTCGAGGTATAGACGGTCCCCTTTTCGGAACCCAATCTCTTATTTTAAACAGTAACTGGAACATTCCGAATGAAAGGAGGGTGTTTGAATTTCGGTGTACACATTCAGGGCAAAATGTTTACTTAAAAAAAAAATTAACAATATTCTCTCTTTCATTTTTTCTTTCTTTCAAATCCATTTTTACAAACATATTTGTTTCAATAAAGGTCGTGATTTTCAATATGGTATCATATTTGTTAATCTATACTTGGCAATTACATATAGGAAAGTTCTTCGAACTTCACAGAACTGCGTGAGTAGCGTCAAAGCCCCCTAAAATCTGCATAAGGTAGTGATTGGCTATGCAGATATTCCCTTCTCATACAAATTTCCCTTTCTTTTTTCTCATTTTGTATAAGTTCTTTTCTAATCCCTCTTTGTGTTCAATGTTATTTTCCCATAGTTTGTAATTATTATGTGCATTGTCACTTACATCATTTTCATTAAGCATTATGTAACAGGAAGACAATTAAAGGATAAAACGGGCGCATTGCGATGACGATGATCTATATCTAGTTATCTATACATCACAGCTCAACAGGACAGTAGAGACATCGATGACTCTTAACATGTTGCGATGTATTTCTGTCTGTCCTAGAGATTTTTTGCCACCCCTCTCTCTTACCACGTAGTTCTGTCTCAGCTGCGCTTTGTCATCCGTCGCCTTTCTGACGTCTTTAATATGGAGCCTTAATTCAATCACAACTTCCCGCCCATTTTCTAACCATCTGAGCGCAACTATCACTGCCCCATTTACGCAGACAATCACAAAACCAATCAAATAACACAAAGGAACTTGTTTAAGTGTTTATGTTGATTAAAAGCTGAGAAGGTCAATTGTTAAGGTTCTCCGAAGTATACAAGAGGGTAAGTTGCAAAGGGTGTAATAAAGAGTCGTCTGTCGGCTGATACTTTCTCACAAATTGGTGCGAGACATGAATGAAAGAGATACCCCGCCGACTGAATGAGAATGATCGAGAAAAAGTAGGGTCTTTTATTTTTGCGTATCTGTTTCGGTGTTACGTGGTGTGTCAACGCCCCCTGGATCAAAGCGCAAAGGCACCATTTCGCCTTTATATTCGTGCCTCTTCTTCTCTTTTTGCTGCTCCAACTTGTGAAGGAGGACGCAATTGATGGTGAGTTCAGAAAATTTTTGTTATAAATCTTCAGAAGTTCGTGGATGATATCAACTACCATGTCCTACACTGAACGTATCGCAATATTTCACGAGTGTAATTCATGAAAGAATAATTATTGTTCATGCTGGTATATGTAATGTTTTAAACACAGCACATTGTATACAAAACAAGTTAAGAGTTATAATTTTTTGGTTCAAAGTAGGCAAGAATCTGTCAAAGATACAGAATACAGCCTATTCTGACTAGCAGTAACACTAGCGGAGATTAATTGGAATAAAACAACCCTGAAAACGGACATCCTCTCGATATCAAGTTGATCTACACTCTTATTTCCACGGAGTCAAATTTCACTCTAAATGGCGTCAGCTGGGAGTCAACTCTATTCCTAGTTAAAGTGACACGGATTCCGAATCAATTTGACTCGGATTGTGTGGCATCAGCTGAGAATTGACTCAATTCAGAGTCACGATGACTCCTTTTCCGTGTCAGTTTAACTAGGAATAGAGTTGACTCCCAGCTGACGCCATTCAGAGTTAAATTTGACTCCGTGGAAATAAGAGTGTAAGCAGTTGTAATAGAACCAAACATTAACGTTTTGTGGGGTTAAATTTGTTATCAATAAAAATGCATTACAATTAAGAACGCATGAAACATGGGTTCCTTTGAAGGACAAAGTCAAGAGACTGAAATAGCCCATCCCAATTACTCACATAAAACAAGTACTTATAGTCATGTTAGAAGTAATTAAAGGCACAAAAAGCTCTAGCATTGATGATGGGGATAAATGCACCTGACTGTTCGCAATTTCTTGTTTATGTCTTTCTATTCTTATTTCGTAAACAGATAGTAAAAGTTATAGGCCTATTTCATAGTTTTTTTTTCATTTCATTTTTTGAACTGGTTTACCGGATGGCCTGGGTTGGATATCATGCAGTTAAATGACCCTGTGCTGAGAGCTAGCAGTTTCTCCTTGATGTTGATCATGATAGATACTTCTCGGATATCCTATATGAGGTGCGGGTGGTGCCACAACGGATGACATAAAGTTATTGACACTCATTGCTTTATTTAACCCTTTCACATCCATGAAAAAGTGTCCCATTATCCAGGCCTAACCATATCGCGGAAAGAAATGCTCAAAGGTTATCAGTTACAGGATAAATTGTTATTCCACCCAAAAAGCCAATAGCGTAGCTAAAGAAGGGCATGTGCCGACCGCCCCCCCCCCCCTCCCCACATCGAACGTACGGCTGAAAAGTATAGAGAAAGATGGGGGAGAGAGAGAGGACGGGTATATGGAAAGGAAACGCATAAAAGAGATGAATCTAGTACCTCCACCCCATATCCATTCCCGAGTCGGTGGCATTGTTTCGCATTGAGTAAGACCAGTACCCCCCCCCCCTTACATGACGGGCCCACGCACGGTACGCCAGTGCCCGAAACAAAGTATAAATCTAGTACTATAACGAGCACACAGTATGATATAAGAAACCATAGTCAAAATAAAACAGCTTGATTTCCTTTCTCATGTAATACCATCCGAAACGCAAGCAGAAAACATTATTATTTGGTTTTCAAAACGAAGACGAACAGAATGATAAAACTTTGAAATTCTAACCTGAAGTCGCTCTCAACCATCAGTTATGTTGTAATAGAAACCGTATAAACAAACGGCACGAGCTCTACGTACGTCCGACATAACTGTAAACATGCTTATGAATAGTCACAGGAAATCTTTTTGGTAGCTATGAGGAATTTTCCCACTAAAATTCTTACGATAATTATTATCAAATAACCAACAAACACAAATACCTAACGATGCATTCTTTCAAAATAATAAACATCTATTGTAAGCAAATCTGAATAAATAACTCTTTTCAGGAAACAAGGAAAGAATGACCGAAAAATAAAATCTTCTTTTCAAAATTAAACATGTATGTTCAATTTGTTGAATCTTTTCACTGTCTAGCTTCAGTTGTAGAAGGTCTTAGTATTATTACAAAAGTATAGTTATAAGGTATAGATATAATTATAATAATCGGAAAGTGGAACCTGTGCTTTATACTTAATATTTCCGATCATGTCTAGCTCAATATAGGTTATAAATGCATTTTTTATCCATAACGTTGATACGGTTAGTCAAAAATACTGTAAGTCTATTAGAAACATTTAAGTTTGAGAATAGATCGTTAACTTGACAGACCACTAGACATAATTTAAAGCGACAGACGTGATACCGATCAGTGGCGTAATGGGGCAGAAAAAAAATCCGCATCATAAAAAAGTATAATTTACAAAAAAATGAGAGAAACAAAATTACAAAAAAATCCGGAGAATCATGTCATTTCAGCAACATTTGAAAATCACTGGTATCGACTTATAAATAAACTATGTTTGAATTTTATTTGTGGGGCAACTGACCCAAGCCCCCCGCCCCATCAGTATACTCCAGTGATACCGATAACAAATGTTGCGTGATGGAGATAACAGGAAGCTATACATCGATTGTAATCTATGGGACTGCATGTCTTCCCTTTAGATATCCGCTCATTACCTTGATTAAAAGTCAACAAAAGTGTCTTGTGTGCATCTCTTCACTTTCTCAGCGGTTGCTGTTTAGCGTGTTTGTAAAAATTGACTCTAACAATCAAAGTCTAACTAGAAGTAAATTATAGTTATTTCTACCCGTTTAACTAAGGCAACCGATTGACTCTGAAAAAATATAAATTGAAATTCTTGTCAGCCGTAGACTCGATCTTATGATCAATGCTCATATCATTTTTTCTTATTGTAGTGAAATATCTGCCGATCGAATTTGTAATCGAAATCTTATTAACTTTATCAAACATATATTGCGTTTAAAAAAAATCCGTTGTACCAAATAATGATTATAGTAAGATCAGCTAAGATATGATATTGGATTGGTTGACTCTATCGATTATAGTAATATTCGGGTTTTATATTGCGCTTTAAACATCTACGATGTCTTAATGCTCTTTGCTGATACAATAAGGCCCACCCGTCATCGGATTCATGCTTGTCCGCCACAGTGTAAGCACATTTCCACTCCCTGGGGAGCATTCCACCCAGGCGCCACCTTACAGACGCTCACAATGCTGAACAAACTACACTGATATCTGCACCTGTGTGAAGAGAAGCAATTTAGATTTTTAAAAGTACCTAGCTGATGGGCATTTGTGCCGTTCCGGGGTTCGAACCCGCAACTTTCGCACATTCAGTCAAATTGTTTAACCACTCGACTACGACAGTAACGTGTCATTTCGACTTTGATAGCGAGAAAATTACTCGTGCACAACTTCAATTTTCCTACACTCTAAATTACAGGGATTTAAATTTAAATCTATAGGATTTATTTTTAAATCTTTCATGTACTGTAGGTAGGGACCAATCGATGTGGATTTAAAATTAATCTTCGCTAGGATTAAAAAGTTTTAATCTGTAAAGGATTACAAAATAAGTTCAAAAGATTTATATTATAAATCTTTCTAGATTAAAATTAACCCTGATAAAGATTTAAAAGCAATCCTTTTTGGGACTTCTTTGTCATGTGACAAAATCTTATCGCCAGGATTGGTCAATTTGCCGTTAATTTTCGGAACTTTTTTTACTCTTTTGGGATTGAAAAAAATATATTTGAAACTCGGATTAAGAACCAGTTTAGCAATCTTTTAAGATTAAAAATCAATCTTTATGGATTTAATTTCATTCAAATCCGGCTTAAGATTTAAATTTTAAATCCCTGTAATTTAGAGTGTACCACACTAGATTATCGAGTTAAACAATGTGTCTGGAAAAGAGATATATCCAAGTTTAATTGGATACCAGTAGGTTATACACTGGTCAAATCATGGTCAACTGTTTCGACCATGAGGAGATGTTTAAAATACAAATTTCTGATGTGTCGACAGTTCGTTATACGTGATGGTGATTGTTTAACCTGGTCAATGGAACGGGGAGGTGAAAAGGTTAATGGTCTGTTCTTTGCATTCAGTATGCTTAACTAAAGATATTTCACGAGAATATTTGTTGTTTTGTCGACATTGTATCTTTTTCAGATTCTAAACACACCTCCTTTTCCCGCAGATGTTGGGGTTACGTATGCTCGTTTCAAGTGCATTTGTCCTACATGATTTGCATGTGTTACCTGCTACTCTGCCAAATGATCGCTTATTAATTGGGAATTACACAATTTTCCTTTAATTTGTTTCTTTAATTTTTTCTGACAATATATTACGATGTTCCTGGTATTTCGTATTTTTTCGTTCCTTCATTCTAATTATCTGTTTTTCTTTTTCCTCTATCTCTCTCTTTTTCCCTTTCATTTTCTACATTTCTTTCTTTCTTTCTGTGTTTCATTCATTCATAGTTTTTAAATTTATTTTATTAGTTTTATTTTTTATCTTATTCTTCAAGATCTCGCATGATTAAGCCATTGTCACAGCCCAGGCTTCTACTCCAGTAAGCATCAAGCTTGATACGGAGCGTCTAGTCTAATTGTTTTAGAAGTTTAATTGGCTTTAAATTCTGATCAACAAGCGAAAAATTGCTTATCGCATCGTTGACAGCGGGATAATAGATTATTTCAACAGCGTAACCCACGCTGAAATAAACGTGTGGGACTGAATCGACTGGCAGACTGACATGCAGGTAATTGCACTGATTGACTCGTGGTTTATTACTTGCTATGCCATATATGGGGAAACCAGGACACCAAGTAGTATTGCGAAGACAACCGCCTTTATCTTTCAAAATAATGCAAAGAAAAGTTGTCATTATTATTTTGTGTTGCCTATGTGAACGACAGATTTTTGTTCTCTAATAATATAAAATTAAATTAAAAGTGTTTCGATACAAACTTCTAAAAAGACCCTCTGCGATTGACAAGACAGTGTCTCACTCATCAGCAAAAAAAAAATAAACCGTGAGTTTGTAAACAAAATTCACTCCTAAATAGCAGTCGCCCTTTTTTGCATTCAACGTAATATTTCATTTTGTCCTGTACATACCCCTTAGCTCATCTCACCCGATTGTCTGCTCGCGAATATGAGAGTTAAAAATATCAATAGAGCTTGCCACAAAGTCCATCTGAATTCAAATGAATCTGGTAGGGTATAAAATCACCGTGACTGTTTTTTGGTTCGACAGAAAGGGCTGGAGAGGATAAAGACATATTAATCAAAAACTTTCTAATGATGACAGAGGGAGTTTACCCCCTCTCCAAAATGTTTAAAAACAGGCATATATTTGTTCCACATAAAAAAACTGTTATTATCAGTTTTTTTCGTGTAGGCTACATTTTAATTGCTGAATTACACTATAATATATATTCACCATATCGCAAATTGGGAGTTAAAAGTGTGCTTGTTTAGCGTCAACATAATGAATGATGTTGGATGTAATGGTTTAGGGCGTTTGCCAATCATTGTCCTACATATTTATAAAACTTCTTTGTTCTCGGTCTTGTCTACTAAAAAAAAACTCTTTAAAACTATAGCAAAGAGAGCAAACATGTTAAACGCCGACTTAATCTTACATATAATAGAAGCATAGCCTTAACACATCGATTTCAGCTTAAGTATTCAGGTTTCTTATTATCCAGTTAACACGCCCGAGTCCTAATGTGAGAAACCAAAAGCATTAAAGGGCACCAATCGATATTAGACACTTAAGGATGCCTGGAACGCAGTAGCTAACATCCTGTGTTTGTATACCCGCGGCTTTAAATCCAGGTTTATTATTCAGAAGAGTCTAGACGAAGGTCTGAACAATTGGTAAGAATTATCCTCCATGAAAAGCGATAGTTATTTATACAAAATAAAAAATAAACAACTTATCCGTACGTCTACTTTGAATCGAATATCTAAGCTTTGCATCAGCTGACACCCATTTCAAGATTGAAGTTGAATTTGAACTAATGTTATCAATATATACATTTTTATTTATGAAATCACCTAATTATGTTTTTGCAACTTGGGTGCCATTATAGGCAGATACATAATGTTTACAAATCTAAAATTACTATCGTTATCATTAAGCAACTCTCAAGTGACGCCATTAAATACTGAAATTCCCTACTTATAGTTTCGATACTTTCTCAAAACTTTATTTCTGATTCATATACTGACGATTAACGAATATCATTCATGATAAGTTTTCAGTTATGCAAGATTGCATCGATTAATCAAAGATCCTGGTTCAGTAAATATATTCTGGAATTTCTGTCAAAATTGTTTTATCTGTTCATTGCAATTCAAGATTGGCGTGCAGATAGTGCAAGAGGGCGCCATTGGAAGTACACATACATTTTGTTTTTGCAGTGCAGTGCTGCGTACATGTGCGTAGAGTAAGTGCATTCAATGTACGAGAACCGAACCATTCAGTCAGTCGGTGATCAAAACAGCGAAGTGCGAAGATGCGTTAACCACAAACCTCTCTGCAACCCGTACCTGGGAATTATTTATTTCATTTTCAAATTTGGAATAATATTATTGCTAGCTGCTCTGTAAAGGTAAGCTCTCATTTTCATCTTTACGACATGATTTAAACTCTGTACTCTGCTCAATGAAAAGTTTTAATGAATTTTACTGTTGCATTGATTAACATCTATCATGTAGATTGTGTCGGTGTAAGGCTTTTTCTATATATTGTATCGACAGATGCCTTGGGACTGTAATTAAACTTCGATCTTAGATTATCGCCTTTTTCAGAACACAAAACACCTTCAATATTGCTTAAGCTAATGCGTCCAATTCAGTAGGAAGGATACGAAATGATCTTTCACTTTTATTTTTCGAAGAACAATACACAAGGTGACAGTGTTGTCAAATCAATATTGATTATTAAGTCTATCCCGTTTGTTTCATTAAGCTCATGTCATGAAAAGAAAAGAAAGACAAACTTCTAAAATCCGCTTTTTAAATGGTAATTGATTTTAGATGTATGGCCATGAAGGAAATGTTCATGCGGTTTCGCATGTCGTGTAGGTATACCGCATTTGAAAAATCATTTAATTTTTATGTTATAAATGCCTTAACTGTCTGTATACCGTGAAGAGTACTATTGTACATATCATATTGTTTTCGATCAGTTCCGTATATTATCAGAAAAAGGTTACAGTAAAAAATCAAACTCGAGGAGCGTTTGAGTTTGTGGGACAGCAAGAACAACATTTCATATTACAGGCGCGGATCTACGGGGGGGGGGGGGGGTTTAGGGGGTTCAAACCCCCCCCCCCCTTGGGCGGCCCCCCCCCCCAAAAAAAAAGGGAAAAAAAAAGGAAAAAAAAAAGAAAAAAGAACGCACGCTGTAGAGAGAAACCCTTTCAAGTGCAAATATTGTGAGAAGATATTCAACTCATCTGGTAACTTAACCAAACACATGATAACTCTGGATATAACTGTGTATTAAACTGTTACTTGATTTAAAAAGACGTTATCATGCACTGCTTTTTATGGTCTCCATTGTGTTAATAGATGCCAGGAAAACATCATTTACGGGGTTCAAATAAACACCCCCAAAAAAATCGGCTCGCCGCTTCGCGGCTCGTTGACGATGCTCCGCATCGTCATTATTTTGGTCAAACCCCCCCTTAGCAAAAAGCTAGATCCGCCCCCTGTATTACATAGAGTCATAGACACATTATGATGAAGAAGATCAGTATATCTTCAATCTTGGTTTTGTGCTTTATTAATAAGGCAGACTCTCGAAACGGGCGAACACGTACGCCCTCCAACAACAAAGAAGGTCTTCGTTTCCAAGTAAGATAATGATTTATTTTTTTTGTGTGTGTATAACAGTCGCAAAAGAATGCGAAGAGTGAAAATGCATTCTTTTGATATATCAACTCAAACTATTGACTATGTACCATTCTTTCTTTCCCTCCATATTTTTATCGATTTATGTTACTATAGAGTCTAAATGAAACATTTGCTCCGTCTCATCGTCTGGCATTGTCTGCTCTGACTGTGGTTATCGACTCCATTTATAGCACGTCAATGTCAATTTTAGAATGTAATTTAGCCTTGGCTTTAGATTAAATGAGTTTATATGGTTAACGTGCTACACTGCACAACCATGACATATGCGTCATTTAACTCACACGAATTCAATTATGCCAGTCCTCAATATAATAGTCAAACCTGCCTCAGCGACTACCTGTATAGATAGGCTCCCTGTCTATACCACGCATTTTGCTTTTTTCATCAAACCCTGTATACTAAAGTAACCTGTACACAAAGACCACCTGCTTTACATGTCTTCTGAGTGGTCCGGCTTCTTACACAGATCTGTACTGTTTAACATAGATATAAACGACAGGCGACAGTGGTACAATCTGAAAAAAAGGTTAAGATACCGAAGAGCAAGGTCGCGGATACATAATTATCCATAAGCAACAACCAATCTTGCTTTGTAGTCTAATATTATAACATTACTGTTGTTATGGTCATTACGCATATCGCAAATATTACATCCGGTTGGCACGTTGTAAGCATCTCAGTAAGGTAGTGGCAGAACTTTGAAGTTCTCTTTATACGGTACTTAATATTTAAGGCAATATATATGTCTTATCAGTAATTGTAAAAGTGCATCACAGTTGTATATAAAGTCTTCTTGAATTTATATCAAAATGGCGATATTTGGAGTTTGGTAAAGTGACTTCATTAATGTTATGATCACTACAAGCAGGATGTCAGTATTCAAAAGAATGTCAGATTGGATTATTATTTGACAAATATGCCCTAGTTATTCTGGCGGTTACAGACCCAATTGATGAGATTAACTATTATATTCAGTAACCTTTAGAAATGAGACGTTACAATTCGATCAGGCCTTTCGCATGAACATGGAAATTTCTCATGAGAATTAGCTGGAAAAAAACTCGGTCTCTATTTTCAATGTATTTAAAGGTTCCTTCATGAATCGGAGACGTTGGGGAGTGACGGGGATACAATCGTTAGAATTATAATTAAGACGACCGAAGATAGACTCAATTTAAAAATTGGTTCATCTTACTGGTTTCGCCCCCACGGGGTTGAGTTCACGACATGTATAGGGGAAGAAGTCCCCGAGCTTCAAGACCCGCCGGTTCTTCACCTTTTTAAAGTTCATGAGATAAAAACGTTTAAAGTCTTCAAAGAAGTAAAAGAGTTTGGTCTATACTAGTGTTACATCAGAGATTAAAAAGAAAATAGGGAAATTTCAAATTTGTCAATTCCATCAGTTATTATACATTGTGGAGCAATGATGTTGCGCTGAGTTGGGTATGGAGAGGTTGGTTGCCGCCCTGATAGAATATAATGACAAAGAAGGAAATTGGAAAGAGACATAATTATGGAGGGGAGAGAAAGAGAGAGGAACACAGAGAGACAGAAAGAGAGAGAGAGAGAGAGAAACATGCATGAGAAGAAAATAACACTACCTCTCCCGCTCATTTTCCTCGCCTAAAAAGACCAGTACATCCCTCCCCCTACCACCACCACCACCGCTATCTCCACCACCACCACCACTACCACCACCACTCATTTTGATTGTAGGCCCCGCCATAAGGTCATTATCATTGCGATCTGTAAATTCAAAACAGTTTTTAAATTATGAACAAAAACAATTATATTCAAACTTTATTTCTAATTACCTCCTACAACAATGTACATTGATTAGTATCTAAAATTACGGCTTATAATATATGCCAATAACTCTATTTGATTCGATATGACTCTATTGTCTCTCACATTCTCTCTACAATTTCGTTCATTTTTTTAAATTGGAGGTACTAATCATTCGACCTTTTATATCGGTCTAATGATGCATACGGCATTAATATATTTTCCCCATTGAAATGATAACTTCCAAACGAGCGAAAAATGATCATAAAGGCTGTTTACATATTAGTGACGTAAACGCAATATCATGAATAGTGCGGAGAAGATAGTGTTTTGTGAAGTTCGCGTCATATTTCACAATTTGTAAATGATGGACTCACGCAAGGGGCATTATAATACACCGATCAATCTTATAGTCATTTCTCTAAGCGAATGGCTGTGTGAGTGAAATCAATATCAACAGTTTTCTACCAGCATTAGTTCACAGTGTCCTGTCTTCTAAGCATTGATTTGTGTAACTTATTATTACCGTTCTCCGAAAGTTAGTTTGGATACGGTTTTTATTTTGATGTACTCATATGATAGTTATGTAATTTTTACGTCGAATGATACAAAATGGCTAATGAACCAAAGGTTAAATAAGTCATTCTTTGAATGCACATCGACACAACCGAAAGCATTATAAGAACGTTACGTGTGGTTTTATATTGAGTAACGGAATGTTGATATGGCTCAAATTAATGACAACTCGAATGGTGTTGTAACTTGTATGGATTCATTTCATACCCTCTTTTGCATGTCTTCACAGTGTAGATAAATCATTCTCTTAAATCAAGCGAAAACGTTCGAACATTCACACCCGAGTAAGTCCTTCACATTAAAAAAAAAAGGAAAACAAGATATACAATACATGACCCATATCCTTAAATACATCTACTTCTAAAGGTAGTATCATTAATCTGAAAAGGAAAGGAAAATCTTTCTCAGGCAAACTAGGAGAAAGAAAATGGAGGGGGGGGGAGAGATTTGAGAGAGAGAGAGAGAGAGAGAGGCATGGAATAATAGGGAGATATTATGAACCGAGATGTTAAAAATATGACTATCAAAGTAAGAACTTTACTCCCCCCCCCCAAAAAAAAAAAAAAAAAAAAAAAAAAATGTTAGAAATAATATGTCAAGCATGCCGAGTTGATATACTTGTTTCCTAGGTGTAAGAAGATTTCAAGTGATTTATCCATTTCATACCATACTCAAATGCATGAGTTATGGCTTGTATACAAAGGATTCGGGAAACAAAATATAACTGAATTGAATAAGAAAGGGCCATTGTCATTTTGTTATTATTGACCATGAAAAACCTTTCCCAATTTTGATAAATGTGTGAAGTAGTGGTCGCACGTCGTGAGAATTGAACACCCATGAAAAGGAATATCTGACGTAGGTATTTATTGTCTATTGTGTATTACATGTACGTCTATATATTTATGGCTTATACTTTTTTCGTCTTTATTTTGTTTCGAGCATAGTTGGATGACGATGCTGAAATCAGAATTTAGGAGGATGAAAGTTTCTTTAGATAATTGAAAATAAGAAAGCATAGATAAACACTTCAAGGTAGGTTTGTGAGCTCACTTTTGGACTAGAAACGGCATTTCAGATACGATTAGAGCTTTTTGTAGATGCATATACATGGCGAAGTCCGTTTTTTAAATAGTGTTTCAAATCATTCCTGACTTCGATATGATCTAGACGCACTACAAAAGCGCCTGGCTAAAAGGAAACAGGTCTTTTAAGCACTGTTATTGCATTCTTATATACGGTATTCCCCTCTTTCCAAGGTTTACGCTGCGCCCACCGACCCAAAACGTTTCCTTGTGTATTTTCGTTAAATATTTTTTTTTTTTAAATTATAAAATACATTTCCAAGGGCAGTTCCTATTATTTTTCCCTGGTTTACCAATCCTTGTAGAAATGTTGCTTTCTCTTACTCATGCATGGCAATAAACCAAACAAAAGATGCGTTTGAGGTGAAAACAAAGCATTCGACATGGTGGTATGGTTATTATGACAATGAAATGATTTTTCAGTCTTATTTGTGGTGTTTTTTTAAATAATAATTGATGCTTCATGTTCGGTCGATTTCATTACTATTCTGTGTCCGGTTGGTGTTGTTTGCTTTTAATTAGAATCTTTCATTCGAATCTTCGTTTAATAGCTAAGTTTGTTCATGCTTCATGCTTCATGACATTTGTGCTGACAGGTTTTAACCCTTTATTTTAAACACATGCGAGATCACTGGAAAATGAATTACTGTCCAATTTGTAACGAAGCAATATACATGTGTTTGTTGGGATGCACCTTGGCTTGTATCATATCAAGGAGCTTCAACTCCGTGATTAGATCAAGGTATTGTGATCTAGTGGATTATGTCTGATTAAAACCTTAACATGTCATCCTTCGGTACATAAGACGATTATTTACCATGTATACATGTACGATGTACCTTGCCACTTGTATGTAAGAGAGATACGGAAGCCTTGCAAGACATTCCAGTGGCGTATCCAGAAAGTGAAAAGGAAATGGGCGGAATCCTCCACATATTGAGGGTAGGGGGAGTAGGGGGTCACTAGCGGAGCCCTCACAATGTCGACAGGGTATAGGTGAAAGTACGAGGGCAACCCGCTCTCCGTAGATCCACTGTTTTTTTCTTCTTCGTAGACTTCAAACAGGGGTGGGGGCGTACACCACCCCACCATTATGCTAGATACGCCCCAAGATAGGAAAACTCTCGTGAATAACTTAAAAGTTGTCCCATATATGCATGTAATGTAGGGTACATGGACATGGAGACGACTGCTGGGAGTAGAGATGGTGCGCATACTGCACTGCGGGCATGGTTGATATGAATTTCATGACGAGGCTGACACTGAATAGCCATATACGAGTAAAGAGGATTATTGGTTTAAGAGACACAAAGTGACTACTGACTCCTTTAATCAGGTTACAGAAGATGATTAGTTCAGCAAAGCGGAACATTGATCAAGGAAAGCATGGCATCGAGATCAAATAAGACGATGAATATCTTTAGATGCGTATCACGTATTACGGAAAATGCATCTTTTTCTAATATCATTGATGAGAATCTATACGTCCCAATCATTGAAATTAAGTTTTCTTATTTTTTTTCCCCCAAGATCCTAGAGATAGGGACATTTTTGTTTTCACCGTGATCGTACTATCAAAATACAAGTATACGATTTTAATTCAATAATTCTTCTATCGCAAGGTATAAATGTTCATAAGGAATTAAAATTGTAGCTCAATCTTTCGTTTAATCAATGACTTAAAGAAGAAGAAGACGGACTCAAAGTTAAACAAAATTTAGGGGGGGTGGGGCAATCATAGCTACATTGTTTTGTAATTCGATCGTACACTACACACACATCACGGTTGTAAGATAATCAACAAAGTTCTGGTTTCCTGAACTTCAGTGAAACGTGGCTATCCAGTGACGAAATTAATGCGGGCTGTCCTTGATTAGAGAGAAAGCTGACTCGACGTGTCATTAACCTGGAATGAACTTTGACCAAGAACTTTGAACCTCCGTTTAAACTTATGACCTCCGTTCACTTTGCAATGATAGTGGACGCTGAGTATACGTCACATGTCTTATTGAGTAGTAACCAAGTTTGTATGAAGTATGGAGAATTGACCAGTTTTCTTATAGATGTCATTTTGAAATCTATACATTTTCGTCCATCAGTGGAAATCGTTATCATTGCAAAGTATTTAGCATTGGCGTAGCCAGATGAGATGATATAACGGGGCAATTACCCCTCCACATCCTTCTCCCACACACCCTCTTAGCAATATTTTCGTTGGTTTAGTCTGTACAGGCTCCAATGTGTCGGTTTGTTGGCATTTATCATCACAATGGACAAGTTCCAATGCTTGGTAGCAAGGCTTAGGACTCCGAAAAAGTTGATAAATATTATTGTTGCTCTTCACTTTTTGAACGGAAGCTTGGACAAAATTAGGAATACTAAGGCACATATTTGATATGAGGGCTGTAGTATCTTTAGTTGAAAGTAAATCCTTCAGTTTCTATAGTTTTTTGAGAGAACGAAGTGAGCGATCACATATTTGACAACAATCGCGTTGATAGCAATCTATATGGATAAATTTATAGCGTTATGATATCATTTCATCGTTGGAAGTCTAACAGATAAGACACCGAAAACTTACGAAGAGACCACCTCGCTGCTCAAATATAAAGTGAGGGATACCCTGATAGTGACAGCTTCAAAATGTAAGGGGTCCTGCAGCCCCTTAACCATGCACTCCCACAACCTAACCATGGACCTATACTACAAACCCACCCTTGGACTACGAGACCTTTTACAGTTAAAACATCTGGATACAGTCAGGTTGTGTGTTCCCATTTACAGTGCACATAAATATTGTGATTCATTAATTTCTGATAAAAGTCTACCATGTTTACGACATTTAACCGAAATCCCTGTGATAAATTTATCAGGTGATTTACCAAATGCACCATATTAAAAGGATTCTACACAACAGTTTTCGAATCCCAAAGGTTGCAATTAAAGCATTCACAATGAGCTACTATCCTTTGTTGTAACGGGTGACCTACTTTACTCTATCATTCGCTATCCTGTTTGTGTTATCCATTCTCATGAGGCTTTGAAAAGTGGAGCACCACCAGACTCCAATTTGCGCCCGATTTTTTCCTTTTAATAATAGTTTCTCTGGTGTAAAAGATCTTCATGTCCCTGGCTTGAGTTCGTCTTATATAACGTGCTATTTTGTATTACAGTAAAAACTGTCTATATAGCGACCACCCAAGGAAAACACAAAATGGACTTTGTAGACAGGTGGTCTTTGTAGACAGAATTCAAGGGAAACGGCAAATGTGACCTTTGTAGGCATTATGGTCACTAGAGCAGGTTTGACTGTAGTTTTAAATTTAATTGATTTTTTTAAAAACAGTATTACATGTTTTCAGAGCTCTTTGGTAGACCAACTTTTAAGTCAGTACTGAGCAGATCGCCCTAAATAAAAATGCGAATGAAATAAATAAATTGTTACATTTATTTCTGACATGTAGCGGAATCTTGGGCAAAGTTTGGCAATTCTACGCACAAAGGAGGAAATGTAAATGACATGGCGTTGACCGTGAAACGTGATATGTGGATTGAGCACCATATCAAAAAGATATAATACTATATTGGGTAAAGGAGAGATTATTGGTAAAACTGGTGAAAGTCGGTGGCCCCGAAAATAAAAGGGGGGTTCTTTCTGCAGGTGAAACTCTCGAGTTACCAGCCAACAAAAGAAGCGAATACTTGAAAAATCGTGCAAGCTCAGGAGTTTGAGGGAAAACAGAAAACTCGACTCCTTTGTTAGGTGCTGATCAAGAACATTTCGAGTGGGTTTTAAAACATGGTCTATACAAAAGGGGTCAGTTCAGTGATTCGTGTGAGAAGACTACCTGTATAGATTCAGAAGTGTATCGTCAAGATATAAAGAACATTCAAAGAAAGAGTGAAACCTTTTAGTTCCAAAGAGATCTCTTGAGAAGGAAGGCTTTATTTGTTCATTAGGACCGGTTGTATGCACACAAATTATTTTTTCTTCTGACGGCAGCCAAAACATTACCTTGTTTCAACAATGTACAATGATCTTGGGGAAAAAGGGAGATAATCCATTGCTTTTGACTTGTCCAATTAAGTTGGCAAGGAAGTTTACATCATATAGAGCAACATGACGAACTATGCAAATACCGAATGCTCAGTGGATAACTAATCGAAATTAAGGTACGTTTAGCTGCAACAAGACTTTGTATTTCTGTTACCAATCGAAATTTCACTTTTTACAGGTGATATACAAAAGCTGTAACTTTATGTATAGCCTGAGTATAGCCTGAAAAGCTGAGGAATATGATTTAATTCCAGCGCTCATTTAAACATTGGGCCCTAATAAAAAAGATCATTTTTCATGTCTGATTACGAAGATTTTGAACACAATTGATGTACGACTAACCCGCTGTCATTCCATTTAAGTCATCCCTTTCGGTCATTTTTTTCATTAAGTTTGCAGTGACATGTTTTCCAAATTCAGTTTCCGTCATCAGGAAGACCCTTTCATTAACCCGATTAATGAAATTATTCATGAAAACATGAAATTCATTGCTAACTAATCAGCAAAAGACATATTCTGTGCCGGGATATTCCAAATTCAAATGTGTTTACACTACCTTAGTGAAATCCAAAAGTACAATGAATCTCTCACCACCGCAAGTAGAATTAGACGGGAATAAAGTGCCCTTTCAGAATACTCATCATTTTCTGGGGGTAACTTTTGATAAGAAATTGACCTGGAAGCCACACGTGGAAAATGTTGTAAAGAGATGTAAAAGAAAATTGAATATCCTAAGATGTTTAACGGGAACTAAATGGGGGAGCTCTTCTAAATCCCTCGTAAAGGTTTACAGGGCATTCATAAGATCTTTACTCGACTATGGATGTGAGGCCTACGATAGCGCTACTACCACCACAAAAAAGGCACTTGATTCGGTGCAATACCAGGCGCTACGGATTTGTGCGGGAGGACTACCTCTCACTTCCCTACAATCCTTACAAGTGGAAATGGGGGAATTTCCCTTGGATCTAAGGAGACAAATTGTGTCAAGTAAATATAGACAAAGTATCGAAAGATCCCCAAACCACCCATTATCACAAAACATAGGGCCATGTTGGCAATTTGATTATCTAAAGGGAAAAGACTTTCTTAGTAAACCTTTCGGGTATAGAACCCAGAGTAAAATAAAAAACTTCATGACAGAAACTGCCGTACCATCCCCATTTCCGCCATGGCTTTTTGAACCCCCACTGGTTTCGACCGAGTTGAGCTATCGGATTTCAAAAGCCGACCATCCGAATGAACTACAGCAACAAAGCTTAAAATTGATTAATACAAAATGGTCGAACCAGTTGCATATATATACAGATGGATCTAAGTTTCCGGAGAAGGGCCAATGCTCGGCTGCTTTCTATATCCCACACTTTTCTGTACACCAATGTAAAAGATTAGCGAATTTTACCTCATCGTATAGAGCCGAGTTGGCTGCAATTGTTCTTGCCCTTCAATGGATCGAAGAAACAAACATCTATACAGGTGCAGTCATTTTTAGCGACTGCTTAAGTGCCCTCACAGCCTTGAAACATTTTAGTGACGAATCCTTTGTCACAGAAATATTTATAATAACGACCCGATTGAAATATAGAGGGATCGAAATCGCTTTGGAATGGATTCCAGGCCACTGTGGGATAGTGGGAAATGAAAAGGCAGACTTCTACGCAAAAAAAGCTCTAACTCAGGAAATTGAAATGCATAATAAATTGACTTTATTTGAAAAGACAAGTTTAATTTTGTACAGTTCAAAGTTACTTTGGCAAGAAAGGTGGAATGATACCCAATCGGCATTAAAAATCCTTCAGCCAAATGTTATCTCACAATATTCTTGTAAATTGGGAAGAAAAACTGAAACTATTCTTAGGCGACTACGCCTGGGAGTGTCTGGACTCAACCAAGACCTCTTGCGTTTGGGCATCCACTCCACAGGTTTCTGTGACAGCTGTCCAACATTAGAAACGGTCAGACATTTTTTGATAGAATGTCCAAAGTATATAATAGAAAGGGCCATGTTAATGTCAGAAGTTAATATTTCCAAGGAAGAGGACATTATGATATGTTTACGAAACAGTGACTCTCATGTACAAATGGCAATTTCTCGCTTCGTTTTTAGAACGAAGCGATTATGAAAAAAGTAAAATCAAAAAGAGATGAAAAACAGAAACCGCAATCAATTTGAGCTGAATAGAAGAGAAAATAGGTATTTTGTGTATAACCTTATGCCTACACCTGTATTAGTGTCTTATTTGAAGTTTTGATCGTATAGACCTATATATCTTATTTAGGCCTCTTTTAATTTAAAAAAAAAATAATGATTGAAACAATTTATCATTATTTATTTGACCAATCGAAAAACATATCTTAATACATACACACAACTTTAGGGAAGTGGAGAGGAGAGAGAGAGAGAAGGATACATGAAATCTGCTGGCCACGTTTAATTAAAAAAAAAAAAAAAAAAAAAGCAATTAAAACTTGCTATATCATTACTCGAAAGCATGTCACCCCCCAATGATTATAGTAGTTAAAAGTCATGCGCTATATAAATAATCTCATGAACTAACTCATATAAACTAATAAAGCCCACAAGTGTTTTGCTTATGCAGTTGTCTTTCTCCTAATAAATAAATAAACCCTCTAAACATACAGGTACACGACGCCCCCTTGTCTATGCCAGAGTGACCTAGGTTGAGTTTATCAACCGAGAAGCGTACGGCGTAACATAACTCGCTGGGCTGGTAAGAAGGCATCATAGAAAGGACAGGGCCAGCGTGAGTTGGAACTGTGTGCGGATCGTGGTTTAATTTGAAATAATTTTTTGTTTTTATTTTTTGTAGACTATGACTAATATTATATTAAAATGAGATTGGAAAAAGAAAGAAAGAAATAATAATTTTACCAAGACATTAAAAGAAAGAGATGCGATGAAATTGGAAACAATAGTCAAATTTGACTAATAGCCATTATAATACCAAACGAACAACAACAACAACCAATCTGTTAGGTGTGTAGGTGGATCGCTTTGTTTGGAGTTGAATCCACTCTAAATTACAGTGGAATAAGAGTGGTTCCACCTTTTGGCGAGAATTTTCACTCCCATAAGCTTAGTGATCCCTTTAATATGCCATCTTCGTTAAATACCCATTAACATAGTTACATATCACGAAGGTCACTCCTTCGTATACATAATTATGTCAATATAATCTGCTGTGTGCATTTACCTGGACATTAGCAAAAACGGACCGGGGGAAATGAAATTTATATCCATTGGTTGAATATTGAGGATTGAGTATAATTGGCAATAGATATCATAAGAGCAAGGGGATGACTTTCATTATTCCTATCCAAATTAAGAAGGTCATCACATCCAAGGGCGTCGCCAAAGGGGGGGTGTGGGGGTGCGACACCCCCCCCCACCTGTCAGGATATTGTCGGTAAAATTGCGCTGCCGTCGGGAAAAAAGAGAAAAGGGGGAGGGGAAAAAAAGAGGGAAAGGGAAAGAGAAGAAAAAAAGAAAAGGAAAAGAAAAGAAAGAAAGGAAAAGAAAGGAAAGAAAGGAAAGAAAGGAAAAGAAAGGAAAGAAATGAAAAGAAAAGAAAGAAAAGAAAAGAAAGAAAAGGGAAAAAAAAGAGTAAAAGGGAAACAAAAGAAACGGGGGATGAGCGAGAGGAGAGAGAGGGGAGGTAAGAGCCTGAGAGAGGAGGAATGGGAGTAAAAGAGAGAGGGGGTTGTTGGGTGTAGTCGAGGGAGCAAGAAAGACACGGGTAAATATGTTGCTGTGTCGGGTCAGCTGTGTCGGTATTCTTGCTCGATCCTCGTGTACTTTATAAATGCAGAAGTTTGAAGTCGGTGAGATGTATATTGTCGGTCGGCCGACGAGTTTTTTTTTCCTTACGAACTGTGACTTTTTATCCGCTGTGACGAATTCGAGAGTGACTACAACTACAATACTTGTATTTTCTCGAAGTTGCACTTTCCTATAATATCAGCTAAAGAGTCAACAACGGTACGACGAATCGTCTTCCTTTCTCTATTGTGATGAAACGCCAAAAATTGCGCGCTTCGCGCGGAAGGGGAAAACTAAATTTAGACGAGTCTAGAACGGTACAACAAATCGTCTTCTTTCTCTAATAATTTAAGGAAACGTCTAAGCTTCCGCGATTCGCGCGGAAGGGGGGAAAACTCAATTCAGACAAATTAGGGTTAAGAGCCGCGAACGGTACAACGAATCGTCTGCTTTCTCTAATAATTCAAGGAAACATCAAAGCTTCCGCGCTTCACGCGAGAGGGGGAAACTGAATTCAGACAAATAGGGCTTATTACGAGTCGAGAACGGTACAACGAATCGTCTGCTTTCTCTAATAATTTAAGGAAACGTCAAAACTTCCGCGCTTCGCGCGGGAGAGGGAGAACTGAATTCAGATAAGGATTAAGAGTCGAGCACGGTTCAACGAATCGTCTACTTTCTCTAATAATTTAATGAAACGTCAAAGCTTCCGCGCTTCGCGCGAGAGGGGGAAACTGAATTCAGACAAATAGGGCTTATTAAGAGTCGAAAACGGTACAACGAATCGTCTACTTTCTCTAATAATTAAACGCCAAAACTTCCGCGCTTCGCGCGAGGGGGAGACCTGAATTTAGAAAATGATTAAGAGTCGAGAACAGTACACCGGATCGTCTACTTTCTCTAATAATTAAGGGGGAGAAACTGAATTCAGACAAGGAATAAGAGTCGAGCACGGTTCAACGGATCGTCTACTTTCTCTAATAATTTAATGAAACGTCAAAACTTCCGCGCTTCGCGCGGGAGGAGGAGAACTGAATTCAGATAAGGATTGAGAGTCGAGCATGGTTCAACGAATCGTCTACTTTCTCTAATAATGAAACGCCAAAACTTCCGCGCTTCGCGCGAGGGAGGGACCTGAATTTAGAAAATGATTAAAGGTCGAGAACAGTATACACCGAATCGTCTGATTTTTCTCATAATTTAATGACACGTCAAAGGGGGAGAAACTGAATTCAGACAAGGATTAAGAGTCGAGCACGGTTCAACGAATCGACTACTTTCTCCCTTATAATTAAACGCCAAAACTTCCGCGCTTCGCGCGAGAGGGGGAAAACTCAATTCGGACAAATTAGAGTTAAGAGACGCCAACGGTACAACGAATCGTCTGCTTTCTCTAATAATTAAACGCCAAAACTTCCGCGCTTCGCGCGAGAGGGGGGAACTGAATTCAGACAAATAGGGCTTATTAAGAGTCGAAAACGGTACAACGAATCGCCTGCTTTCTTTAATAATTTAAGGAAACGTCAAAGCTTCCGCGCTTCGCGCGAGAGGGGTAACTGAATTCAGATAAATAGGGCTTATTAAGAGTCGAAAACGGTACAACGAATCGTCTGCTTTCTCTAATAATTTAAGGAAACGTCAAAGCTTCCGCGCTTCGCGCGAGAGGGGGGGAACTGAATTCAGACAAATAGGGCTTATTAAGAGTCGAAAACGGTACAACGAATCGTCTGCTTTCTCTAATAATTTAAGGAAACGTCAAAGCTTCCGCGCTTCGCGCGGGAGGGAGAAAGTGCATTCAGGGAGGGACCTGAATTTAGAAAATGATTAAGGGTCGAGAACAGTATACACCGAATCGTCTGATTTTTCTCATAATTTAATGACACGTCAAAGGGGGAGAAACTGAATTCAGAACAGGATTAAGAGTCGAGCACGGTTCAACGAATCGTCTACTTTCTCTAATAATTAAACGCCAAAACTTCCGCGCTTCGCGCGAGGGGGAGAACTGAATTTAAAAAATTATTAAGAGTCAAGAACAGTACACCGAATCGTCTGATTTCTCTTATAATTGAATGAAACGTCAAAGCTTCCGCGCTTCGCGCGGTAGGGGGAGAAACTGAATTCGGACAAGGATTAGCAGGCGAGAACGGTACAATAAATCGTCTACTTTTCCTAGTAATTTAAGGAAACGTCTAAGCTTCCGCGCTTCGCGCGGGAGGCCTATCACCCACACCCCCCCAATCTTTAAGTGATTCGCTTGCTCACTACCGCCCCTCCCTAAAATAAGATCCTAGCTCCGCGCCCGCATGCATTATGATGCTGACTAAGTTGACGAAATAATTCGTATATTTATGTCGTCGAGGAAAATGACGATTTGCGCATACGCAAGTACTATAGATAGTCCATAGGAAAAACAATTTAGCCTTCGGTCCCGGGTTTATAGGGTTAAATTTGTAGATATTGGGACATTTAATTTTGTCGGTAATTGATGGCTAGTTTTGTCGGTAATCGTTGGCCTCTACATCCCCCCCCCCACTGAAAAAGGTCTAGCGACGCCCCTGATCACATCCTTCAATATTTGCCATCAAACATGTTGTTGTTCTTCCAATTATATCGTTGGTTAACCCCTTGCTTCCTCTTTCATGACATATTTTAGGCAGAATTGAATGTAAGATTTAATCAAACACCTTTAGATCAACGTTTAAATGAAAGACCATTTATATATCATTGCTATATTTCAACGTTTAAATAATAGACCATTAATATCATCATTGTTTGATGGTATTTGGCATGGATTGTAATCTGTCATATCTAGTATTACTTTCATTTAACACATTTTTTAAACATAAACAAATATGTGTGAAGAAAAAAATGCCATACTATGATCTGTTTCATTTTTAGATTAAACAGAGATTATTGCATGGCCATTTGTTGACCACCAACTTCACGTTTTTAGAATCTCTTTTAGAAGTAAAATACGTCTAAAATGTATAATGTGTGCCTAAGTTATTTATGACTTTACGTTTATCCCAACGTATTCGCATCTGGGATGCTCAATTCATTAATTTGCTTGTGGTTAAACACAAATCCCAATAATGGCAAATGGTGATTAATTGCCTCGTCTGAAATTAATAGAATACAACCATGGCACAGTGCCCTTTATCAATTCATCATGATTTAGGATGTTACACAATTAATTGAACATGGATGAAATGTCGCATTTATAAGGTTGATAGATGGTGATGTTTGGATGGTTGGGTTTGGATGAGGACAGGTCACAAGTTTTTGTTTAAATTATTATTCGTATTCTTTTCTTTTTTAAGCAGGGGTGTATCCAACGGGGGAGGGGCTTGAATTATCCGGGAAATCTCCATGCTTTAAACCACTACCAATTTATATTAATGTCGTACTACTTTCCTTCAAACGGGGGGGGGGGGGGTGGCTAGATTCACCCTATCCTGGAAAGTCCACTCGTTTTTCTTTGGCAGCTTTGGGAAGCATACAGGAGCAGTCATATTTATAGGGTCATTAATTTTCGTTATGCGTCACCAATATCGTATCATATTAATGATATTATCAAATATTTTGTTATTCGGCCAACGAGATCCGAATGAATGACGACGAAAATATTATCATAGCATTGATCGGTCGATGCTGTTGTTATTGATTTCATGCTTTCGAGACAGTACTTACAATTGATCTGTAATATCGTGACTTAACGACGTCCTTTAGTCAAAGACGGCTGGAATCATATTTTCCGCTCTAGAAGACATTAAGAACCACTTGTCACGTCTATGGCTCATTATGACGCTTTTCAATAGCGATAATGGCCCAGTTTCCTAGCGAGTCCAAGGTAATAAACTTGCTTAAATGGAATATTACGGATAAAAAGGTAACAGAAACACCTAACAGTGGAATAACTGGCCCATGAAGAAATAGGTATTGTTATTTTTCTCTTGTTTGTGTGTGATTTATTTTATGAAACAGACCGTGGGATTGGTGGACAAACATTGTCTTGAAACGAAGGGCAGTGTCTCTCTTGGGGGTGGATTTCATAAAAGCATTAATATATTGGGTTATGGTTATGGATATGATGACCAAAAGTTAATAACAAATATCAAAAGGTGTACTTTGTTGTCTACCATTCGTGGTTGATTTCTGTTTATTAGACTGTGTTTTTGTTGTTGATTGCTTCTGATAATAGCTCAAAAGATAATATTAGCATTTAGCAGACGTCTAACCTTGATTCTATACCAAATATTTATCGTTATTTACCAGCACCAACAACCTCTCCACAACTGCCGATATTGTTTTGGTGGCCAACAGCATTGGCATCACAATGAAAATAATATGAGTACTCTCTTTGCCTTACCACGCCCAACACACAATAGTAAACGCATTACCGCGCACACAATAACGTAACTTTGATTTTGTTCAATGTCATGAGTATTATCAATGTCATTATTCTTATTATTCCTGTCAGAAACGTTGTCAAATAACATCACGACCTCAACTACCACTGTCTACAATCATCATCATTTGTTTGGTATTACATAATTTGCGTTGTATTACCATCACCAACTATGGTGAATATTTTAAATTTCGACTTCTTCGTAAGAATATAACGTTGTAGTTTTTCATCTTATCATATTTGTTAGGGGACAGAATGTCTGTTACAAATTAGCTTAAAGTCACTAACCACACATAGCACCAGCAGCAAAAACAACAACGAACATCTTGATCTCTATCTGAATCCAGTACAATTGTGTGAGGTATCTGATCGGATATAGAACATTAAACAATTCGATGTTTAGCTCATATTGTAGTTGTATGTAAACTCTTATTGCACAAGTTTTGTTGGTAATTTTTTTCTTCAAATCAGTGCTTCACTTTAAACGAATTAGAAGTCAATATTTAGAGTACAGTGGATACGATATTTGCGTCCATTTTATTGGTGTCAGCTGTAACGGGGTTTTATAAAGAAACGTAATAACGTTCATCTTTATGACAATTTCAAATAAACGTTTGCTGTTTTATAACCCTACACTGTCATCTTTGCTATATTGCTCTTCGCAATATAATGTCATAAATAGATAAAGATACAATCATACAAACTATTTCCAACTGCAATCATGTTCCTGATTTGATTTGCTCATACAAAGTGGACGATAAAACTAGTGGCGGCTTCAAGGGGAAGGGGCGGGGCGACGATTGCCCCTATGATTTTCGAAACACATACCAAACAAAACTGACAATGTTTGCTTGTCAAATATTAGATTTTTTGTTGTCCTTTATTGTTGAAGATTTTTTTTAGAACTATGCCCCTTAAAAAAATGCACTGCTCACAGACAAAACACGAAATAAAGGAGCAGATCATTTCACATGGTTCTTCGGTAAGCTTTCCAGAAAGGTAAAGTTGATTAGGATATATTTTCTGACTTCAATGTTTTTTTTTCATCTCGGAAAATAAATGATAGTGGAATCAGAATAGTTGCTCTAAGGTTTTAGAATGAAGAAAAAAAAAGTAAAAATATTATTTTGTTGTTGTTGATGTTTATTAATATTGTACTAGAGTATTCATGTGAATGGATAGGGATGGGTCAAGAGGTCCCCAGGGTGGATTTCTGTGTCCAAATAACACCAAAAAGAGTCTTACTTGGACGTGTGAAATAACTGCCTCAAACAATACATTTCATCTGCTCCAACTAAAGTGACTACCATGCCTGCAAATATTGCGATATTATATTTGACAACTTCATTCTGACACGATTTAGCCCCATCTATACCAAAGGGAATTGGTATATTCGCGAATGGGACTATAAGCCCGACCTGGCTTTATCAAGTTCACACTGCTTTCTATTACAGTTTCCCATTCCTGTCCCCCAATAAGTTTGATCATCGTTGTACAAAGTGTCCGTCATCAATACTTAAAAGTCGTCCAATGCGAATACGCCCTGAATGCTTTTAAATCACGATCTTGAACTTTGACGAAATCACATCTGCTCTTTAAGCCTTCCTCGACCTTTAATAGTCGTTATTGACCTAGGATGTGAGAGATGAAGGTGGAGGACAAAATAGGTTGTTTAAAGGTCACCAGTTTGGAGTGCCCAGTGTCGATTCTCTAGGGCCTTTGGTTAGGAAAGAAACGTTTTGAGCCATTTTCATTATATGTTTATCTAAAAGTGCATGTGGCATTGATTATGACTTGTGTAGAATGTATGCAATCAAAGTTAAACAATGATTGATTTCATTCAAAATTCATATTTAAAAAATGGAGTTCCGGCGCTGAGGACATTGACTCGATAAGAAAAAGAAAAGCCCCCCCCCCCCACCCCTCTCCATCTCTCTCCATCCGCCATATTTACTCCCACACTCACCACAATGGGCGTTTTTGTTTTCAGAGACTGTATCAATCAAGCCATATTTAAATCATGACTAATCCATGTAGGCTTACCTTTCACATGAATTTCATTTCTGTCATTACATTCTGGCACAACGAATGATTGCATTTTAAAACAGAGGCCAGACCCTTTCCTTGACAAGAGTCGCGTATCAAAATATAAAAGCTATCGTGGCTGGATCTGGTCCTTCAAAATGACACGTAGATATAGAGACGTCCTCATATACCAGTTTCACGATGTAGGATTTACAATACAATAATATTCCCAAATCGATGAAGAGTTAAGCTGAAAATTAGCCCTCATTAATAAATTTGTATGAAATACAGCTATATATAATCTATGAATTTAATAGTGACGTCCTCATAGACCAGTTTTGCAATGTAGTTAACAAAACAATAATATTCCCAATCGGCGTCAAGTTAAGCTGAAAATTAGCCCTCATTAATATGAAATACAACTGTAATCAATGAAGAGACACAAATAGTGACGCCCTCATAGCCCAGTTTTGCAATGTAGTTAACAAAACAATAATATTCCCAAATCGATGTAAATTTAAGCCGAAAATTAGTCCTCCTGAGATCCATGTCCCAAGGAGTGTAATTTTGTTGAACGCCAATTATATGCTAATTGCTACGAGCGACATGTATTTACTGTCAATGACATCTTCTTAAAGGTATATTTGCATCTTGAAGTGGAAATGGAAGTGTAACGTAGTTTAACATACGTCAAAGAAGGGAAACAGAATCTTTTGAAACATGAATAATACAATTAATGAAGAAAACTCAAACTTAATCATGATCATGTTTTTTATATATGAGCGTTTTTGTTAAGAATGTAAGCTTGCTTTGTAGCGTCTTTTTATGAAATAGATATATAACTCTTCACTTTAAACAGTTTTGATTATTAGGTAAACTACTTGGTTTTGGTGTCAAAAAGCTAAACCAGATTTCTTCCGATTTTTATAGTAGCCACACACGTAACGCTAACGAAAATATCATTTAAATGGGCGCAGTTTTTTCTCCAACTCTTTAACTTAGCCGGTCCCTTGAAGCACCGCCAGAGAGCGAGGGTCTTAAGAAACAAAAATCGAAGAGGTATAGAGTGTAAGAGAACGATCCAACTTGTATAGAACTCCTACAAATAAAAGTATTCAACTGAAATAAATGCAGCTCATTGATTATGTACTTGGGTACTCGTGGGTAAACTGTTTATCGCTAATGTCGTTTCGCGGTATCATTATCATGGGAGGTACTAATAGAATCTTCAGGAGTTAATCCTATTTGTTAATATCTACTTATGATTAAAGGTTTTCTGAATGAACTAATAGAGTCTTTAAGAGTTCATACCAGTTAATCCTATAGAGCAGCTATAAATGAGTATTACCATTTCGAATGGAAAGTTGCCGAATGTATACTCATACAGTCTTTACGATTTAATCCCAGTTATTCTTACCTATTTATGGTCATAAAAGTTTTGATTAAAAGTAGCTGAATGTACTGATAGAATCATTAGGAGTTAATCTCACTTTATTCATAGCAATTAATGATTATTTAAAAAATTGAACGAAAAGTTTCTGAATGTACTAAGTGAGTCTTTAGGAGTTAATCTCATTTATTCTTCGGTTTATAACTGTGGGTGTTTCAAAGTTTCAGGGGGCATTCAAGGTATGGCAATTAGGTTTTGAAAAGTTGCGACAAAAAAGGGCGACGGGCAGGTTGTATCCCACCCCCTCTTTTATCCGCCAATGTGCACTCGGCAAGTGACATTCCCTATACTTCATTGACAGTGATTCCGTAAATATAGATGATATGTGTAAAGTTTTAAGGAGCCATGCAACCGACTTTTGTCATTTGAAATCCGTCTTTACTATTGACATGCATGTCTAAACGATAGAACACCTCGTAAAGGCGCACTGTACTTTGCGAACGGAGTTCGACAAACCTCATTACTGTTTTCATGTGTAGGTGATGACTCGGCACACAAACTTGTTGTTAATACAAACATATCCCTAGTCATGTTCAATTAACCGAATGCTTCAGGTACTTGAACTTTCTATAAGTACAACTCTTTAATAGCTCCTGTGGTGTAAACGTGCTAAAATTCAAGAGTCAGCTTTTAAAGGACGTACCCTTGGGTGATGATCTTTGATGCGTAAGTAAATATGTATGTAGAATTTAGCACGATAATAAATTACAATTTCATTGTGCTTTTCATCAATATTTGATATCACGAAGGTCAATAATGACTTAACACTCAGTGCCCAAGTGTTTGATAAGAGGAGATCGATGTAGGGTATTAATGCCAACTACTATATAAAACCCTATATTGGATTGACATGTCAATTTGGTAAAAAGGAGTTCTATATTACATGCTAGTGGCATCGTTGTGCGATTTGAAGATGTGTGAATTCAAAGTTGCACTATGACCACCGTCAAGTAGTTGTCTGATTAAAGTCATATCTTTTCCCCATCAGTGTATAAAATGTGCACAACTATCACCCATGCGTTTAAAAAACAGAGATAAATTTTACTCTGACTTTTCACTTCCTTTATATTTCATGTTCGTTGACTAGACAGTCTTAAATATATAGTTGACTTCTGGCCATTATGGAAGAAACTGTCTGAAACCGATTGGGAAAGGCTGATTTTGTCATGTATAAGTGAAGATTTGGTATCATCAGCATGATAAGAAATTGATCCAGTCGTACCAGAAGTCACATTCACTGTGCACAAATAATGAGACTGCTCACAATGTGACGTGAAAGTTTGGTCAAACATTTCTTTTCAGTAATTTCTCGTCATATTTTTAATATGGGGGCAGTTGAAGAGCAATCCTTTTCATGGTTATTCTTCCAAACCAAGCAGAAAAGGAATGAGAAAGTTCAACAATTAATCCCACCTCTACCAAAACTCGTTCTGCTCTTTGAATCTCTCTCACCGGGAGTTCGATGACTTTTTCTTGATCACGTTGATTTTTAACACCTGATTACAGTCACAAAAGATATCGTTTTAACCAACTTTCGCAAGCATAAAGGCAAGTAGCCCTTCGACGGATATTACCCAAAACTGTTCATCCATTCTCTCGCATAAAAGACTCGGGCATGTGGAAAGAAAAGAGTAGTCGAGGGTGATGTCGTTGGGAAAATAAGGGTTTTATTGACGGATCGTTTTAAATTGGTGCATGAAAGTACAGAGACCAAATCTTTGATTTAAGTTAAAAGTCATGCTCGCAGTCATTAATGGTGTTTGTGTAATTATCGTTGGGTGATCCTCTTATGAGTATGATACACACGTTATGCAATGTACTGACTTCATCTCACCATTCCACCACTACACCCACTCTCTCTCTCTCTCTCTCCTTTTCTTTCTTTCTCTCGCTCTACCCCTCTCGTTCCCTCACCCTTCTCTTTCTCCATCCCTCTCCCCCTCTTCCTCTCAATATCTTCTTCTTTAATTTGATTGTTTTTTCCTCATTCTTAAAGATATAGACCGGTAGTGGTAAAATTGCGGTTCAAGGGTTAAAGTGCAAAATATCCATTCAATATTGTTTAAATATTGCCTTCAGAGGTTTATATGGCAATACTTCAACCTAAATTCGCAAAACAGCAGAAATATATGCCCAAATGTTCAATGTTGAAGTGCATTTGCGATATTTATCCAGGCCGGATCGATATGATAATTTACCAAATATATCAATTAGTAGGCGGTTTCCCGGCAAAATTTGTATCATCACGTATATTAGGGCGTGTTCATGCTTCACTTTTTCTGGCCAGAATCAGGCATCTGTTACGCGTTTAGTTTAAAACACGGTTGCGTCTTAGCTTACCTTTGTAGAATCACCGAAAAACGGCGATCACGATCGCCGATCGTAAACTCACAAAAAGATGCGTTTACAATTTGTAAACGCGTTTAAATGGGGTCAACGCACTGACCTCTAGTGGGTCTACGTAGCATGCACAGTGAAGGTTTGCGAATCCAGCTGGAAGACCAATTAGGCCACACAAGGAGAATTGCTTGGATGAGCCAGCGAAGTAAGCATGAACAGTACACCGTGGAACTGCGATCACGATGAGCGTTTACGATGAGCGTTTCAGATCGCTCATTCTACCTTCAAAATCAAGCATGAACGCGCCCTTAGTCAAAACCTATTCTTTCACAGTCATGATTGGTAATAAGAGCTTCCATTTCATTTTTGAGAGGGGGCGTTTCCAAAACTGGTCTATATCTTTAAGCTCTTTATAACTTGCTGTAGAGATAGAAGAGTTTAGATTGGAATTCTTCTTTATGACTGTCCTGCCGTACGTTCTCATATCTCTGTAATTATGTCGCTCATTGATGCGTTGTATCTGTCTATCTGTCTGATTCTCTCTCACTCTCTCTCGCTCTCTCTCTCTCTCTCTCTCCCTCCCTCCCTCTCCCTCTCTATTTCTATTTTATCATTCATATCCCCATTGTTCATCTCCATGACAAATAGGTAACGATAATGAGATAATACTTGAGTGTACAACATCTTGCAGAGATTTCATTCACATATTTCACAATTATTTAGGGATTAGTTTTATCCTGTTGTTGAGTCTTAAAATGGCTTTTTATCAGAACGAAAATATTCTTTAGAACTGATTGTGCAATAACCAAATCAATTTCGTGAACTCTCATCTCCCTGGTGAAACGGTGTCTGAACATAACGATGATTTCTCATTGATAATTTTTACGTGTGTAAAAAGAAATGGGTTTGTATCATGTAATACTATCATGTATCCACACCTATGAAGGAATTTGTGTTCTCATTCTTAATATTTCGGGGTGTTTTTTTTAAATAACAAAACAAAATGACCGTTTGCGTTAACACTCATGATAAATTGTTTTTTCTGAAGTACGTTCAAACAAATAATGCAGAAGCTTCAAATTGATTTAAAGCTTGAGCAGATATTTAGAGATTAAAAATGAGAATATTCGGTATTTTGAAATTCTATCTCCCTCGATTTGTCTAACACGGTATGAGGTTTGAAGTCACGTCCTCTAGCCTAGGCAATCGACATACGATTGCATTCCTTGCGCAAGCAATGTACGGTAAATATGACACTAAAATATACCGATTTGGTGTCGTGTGTCTTCTTTGAAAACTTACAGTAAAACACGCGGGTGGGAATGCATGCTTTTCTACATGTAGCTCAAGTTTATCTGTAGTCCCACGAGGCAGGTGTGTTGTTGGTTTTGTGCAACATGACTCGGCGATGGTATTTCTTTGAAATAACCCGACATATTTGCCACTTTCCTATAGCCAACGGCTCTCTCTCTCTCTTTCTCTCTCTCTCTCTCTCTATACCTCTCTCTCCCTCTCTCTCGGTCATCGTTTTATCCTCCTCCTCTCTCCATTCTCATCGGTATGAGGAAGGAGCTGCGTTATGTTGCTAAAGTGATCAAGGCGTTTTTTATGATTACCCCTTCTAGTGGAGTTATTGATACTGGCGCAAGGTGTTTGCACCTTGATGCATCACTTAATATGTGAAACATTTCATATTTTTAGATTTGTACATATAACTACTGGACTTAACGATTGTCGCTTTATTATACCATGTTTCACTTCCTCTCCTGGATATGGATTGGCCATGTACATCGAATTCCCAGTTTCCACAAGACCGCACGTCATTCATCGGAGGCAATTCACAGAGCTGGTGAATTTGATGTTGCACTTGATGTTGTTATAAGTCAATGCCCTTCAATTATAGCTTTTCATTACCGTGATCTAGGAAAAGAGAGGTAGAATGAATGTATGTAGATCCCACTGTAAGCATTGAAGCACTGCACATGGTGTCAGAAGTCACTGATTCAGAAGCACTGAACATGGGGTCAGGAGTGGGATTTCGAATTAACCGGTTTAACCTGCGCATGGCGTCTCCTTTAACTCTGCATCATTGTCCATCTTGCATGCATTTAAAGATGTCTTTGGTCCTCTAGGGTAACGGCTCATGTTGACTCTCATGTAATCCATTCTTAACATTCGATTAAGATGGATCTAGATACCACAGGACCCACTCAGTCTGCGCAATTGGGTACCCGGGGGCTTTGCCTATTTGTTCAACCTAGATCTAGACTTGGTAACTATGTTGTAGATGAATTAATGTGATGTGACAAGGATTTACCATTCAGAAGGGGCAATGAATGGTTCAGAAATAGAAATACCACCTATGTTTTCTCTGTTTTTCACCTTTTGAGGTATCAACCCACATTCTAATTGAGCCCTTCGTATGATATCTCTGCCCCCTCCCCCTCTCAAACACACACACACACACACCACTACACGTTTATGGCGTCAAACGTGGACGAAGTTTATTACTTGTGTGTGTGTGCATGGGTAATTGCCTGCAACCGCGGACCACTCCATAGAAAACTACATTCAACCCCGGACGTACCTGCTATGGGATGATAGCAGGTAGCGCGTTTTTCCCGCGCAGTCATCGAAGGGGGCGCTGTGACATTTCGCGATACACATAGAACTGATCCACTCGATGTTGGCTACACGCTGCGACATCTAATATTCAAACGCCCCCTACGTCGTAAATTTTATACGGCGAAAACCAGGATCGCAACCGTGGACGGTCCCCCATTGCAGGTACGTCCGCGGTTTGAGGGTAGTTTTCTATGGAAAGGTCCGCGGTTGATGGCGTTTTCCCACGCACATTCCCACTCCCACATGCATAAACACACACACACTCTCTCTCTCTTTCCTTCCCTCTTTTCTGTCTTAGCTTCATCATTCTCTCTGTACAATTGAATTACCATCTTCCTCTCCGTAACTCTCTTCTTTGATGTAGCTATCGAATCCATTATCATTGTTTTTAAACACATTAATACCCCCCCCCCCAAAAAAAAAAGGACGTTATATCAAGACGATTTCAGCGCACTTTCGCGAGTTTTTATATGTGTGCATTATATGAAATGTGGCGTCATTAATAATATTGAACATTCGCTATATTTGACGCATAGCGCGTGCCATTCTCCCCCTCCCCATCTCCGAGCCCCTTCGTGTTATCGCTAACACCGTCTCCGAACCCATGACAACATATCACTTCCATTACCCTCATTTATTCATCGATTCACAATGCATGTGCAATGAATATTATGATGATTTCCCGATAAAAGATTCTGCTCTAGTGAATTTAAATCACTTTCCTGTTATACCCACGGATTGTCTGATTTTCACTGTAAAGACAACATTATCTTTACAATTTGAAATCTGAAATAGTTTATATTTGATGCCAGACAGGTGTAAATTAGAATCATGATTTTTTTTTCATGACTTTTGTCAAAATTTAATAGATTCATTTTAACAGCTAGCATGCGTAAATGTCTTCTGCATAAGTCTTCAAGGACATAACTAGACTAATATTCAGCTGTTAAATGCAATCATTTCATCAATTCCTGGAGTACTTATTTCCACAATTAAACAAATAGGAATTCAGAAGCTAACCTCATGAACGTCAATTCTGGCAAGTGGAGGCTATCACCTCCACGACGTGACGTTACCTACCCTGGAATGTCTTTATCGCAGTGGTAGCAGGTCTATGGTAGATAGAGCTCCCGTCTTGATATACGATCCTTTCATTAGGTTGGTAACGAATATTGACTTTTTACTTGTAATTACTTTTCAAACAAACACAAGAGGGGGAGGATCCTTGTGTATATCATGTTGACTGATTCCAGTGTAAACACGGACGTATGTTTACTAGAACTTGAGAGATGTAGGTATAAGACAGATCAATTTAACAGTTTTTGTTTAATTTTCGTTTGTTTGACAGATTGCTGGTTGTTCATCGCAGTGGCCGACATTTTCTCTAGCAGCCTCAAGACTGAAAGGAAATAGGACACACTGTCTGGAACGTTGATTTCTTGTTACAAGCAAGAGACATTTTAAGGTGAGTACAGATCAGAATATTGTAACGATTCAAATTGAGATATCTCGACAAATCATTTATTTATGAATGTTTCAGAGTTGTAGCAGAGTGATATTCTATATTTGTTGCATTTTATTTGAAAACCTTTGGTAATCTACCCAAATCCGTGAATGCTGTTAATTGAAGGTACGAGGCTCGTTCACCCGCGGTAGGTCCATGGTTCACCTTTAGCAGCACTGAAGGTGTTTTTTTTTTTTTTTTTTTTTGGGGGGGGGGGGGGAGGGGGGGGCTGTGTTTTTACTCGATGAATGAAATTGACGAGTTCATCGATTAGGGGGAGGGTGTGAGAGGGGTTCAACCATATTATTTGTTCGTACTTTCTCCATCTCCCTTGCGTTTTGTTTCTTTTCCCCATTCTTTCCCCTCATTTGTCATCATTCGACGGGGCCAGCTAGACACGGGCCCCTGTATGTAAACCACTGTCCACCTGTATGCTTCCCTTAGAAGTCCATTCCTGCCAGTAATTAATCTAACATGATAAATATATTATTCTTTATTTAGGGGTACTAGTCAATGCGTGCAAAGAAGATGCTATGGTCATGACTGATCAAACTTTACTGGTTTTCTGCGAAACTATTTTCCATTCCGGAATGTTTCTCCAATCTCATTGGGCATGTTAATATCAAACAAACATAATAATAATAATACATAACATTTATTAGGCGCTTAATACAGGTGTTTCTAAGCGCACCATTGTCTGACTTAAAGTTACCAACTAAAACTTATAATAAACACAAAAAATATAAATATGTTCTTTATTCAATAAATCATGCATATATAATAACAAAAATAAAATAAAAATGAGATCAAACATAAGGTCAAACATAAGATCAAACAAAATAGTTCAGATGTTTTTCTATTTGAGCTTTACATCATCAATTTTATTCAGGTATTTTTATATCACTCACCAGTCACCACGTATCTATTTACTACAGTCATGTAATCGTTCAGAAATATTGGTGTGTATACTAAAACCGATGATATTTGCCATTTTAAAACGTCTTTACTGCCTTCAAGTGCATTGTATCGTCTGTTTCACGTGAGGCTACTGTTTAAGATGTGGTTGTCTGGATTTTTGAAAAAGGATTCTACTCTATTGAATGTGATTGAAAGAAAAAATATAAGGATTACAACCCCCTGTATCCCTTACGATCAGAATATTGTTTGCTCGTTTTTATACTTTTTCTATTTGAGGTCCTTCACATTTCGTAAAACTGACAACCATGCGTATAATTGTTTTTCTCAACTTCCGTTGTATTGATAATCTCTTTAACCTCCTTGACTAAATTCACACAAACCACAAAGCCGATTGTATTGACATTTAGCTTTATAAATAGTATATTCCAACCTTCTCTTGCCATGCTTGTGAAAGAAAGTATCAGGAATTCTACTTTTTAGGGAAGTTATTTTGGATTTAAAAAAACGTCGAGCAGGACCTTTCTGTGTGCTTATCAATGGTCCGTGAATGAATGTGTTTCGGATGATCACATGATCTGTCACTGTCCGTGACCGTAAACGAGAGAGTAATTGGAAGTTAAAGGTTAAAATGATAGCTTTCATCCAATGCACTTTAGCAATGATTTAGTTTATTTTGCTCGGTGATTTAGTTTGTTTGGTTTCACTTCTGATTGTCACCTCCTATTTATTTTGTCTGCCTACTTTTATCACCCTCCTTTTCTACTCATCCCTTTTATTTTCCTTTTCTATCTTCTCTTTCTCCTCCTCCTCCTATCGTTTTATCTCCTCACCTTCCACTGCTCTCTTACACTGATTATCCATCTCTGAACAGAACAGAAATGAGAAAGTTCGAGAGAGACATTACATTTCTTATAATACATAGTCCCATTCCATTGCCGTATTCACGATTTGACCGTATATTATGGTTGAAACTATACTGAATATTAGTGGTGATGTGTGACCAAAAAAAAACCTAAATTACTATAACGTTTAACTTTAAGACATTTATGTTTTTTAGTCATTCAACTACATCATGTTAGTATAATAGTTCAATGTTATCAATTTCAGTTTTTACTTTTTCGCATGTGTTTCGAAATGACTCTTATTAAACCTCCCAATGAACTGTTCACGAACCGTTAATTCATTCGGCGGTTAAATAGCGGCAATTTAGATTTAATTGCATCAAGTCTAGATGGATACAGTTCCGTGGTAATTACAATATCACACAATCCTGTAGTGTCACGTCGAGGTTACTTAGTGCCCTGCTTAGTGCTAATTGAAACGAAGTCTGAATGTCAATATCATTATGTAAACGAGTGCTCAGCACTATTAGCAAACCAAACTTAATTAGTGTGGTATATTCATTACCTTGTTATGGATATAATATTTGACACTCTACATCGATGAGAGGGGTGTGATGGGGTAGACAGGATAAGTGATTATAGAACGAAGGAATGAAAGACAATTATTAAGAAGAACTAATGAAATGGAGGAGGAGGGGTAGATGATGGATGATGACGACAACAACAATGATGATGATGATGATGATCATGATGATGATAATGATAGAGAAGAAGAAGAAAAAAAGAAATTAAATTGAATTGATTTAAATTACATGGAAGTTAGTTTAATTAAATTTCATCTGACTTGATTTATTTTAAACTAGATTGAAACTAAATCAAAATTTGGAAATGAAACCACATTGAATTAGTCAGCCTTTCGAATTAGAATTCAGCTGATATTCATGTTTGTCTGAAATTGCTTTCGGTAAGGCATGCAGGGAGAGATAAGTCGAAAGGTTTTACAGTCTGGTAGGGGTAATACCTGTATTCAATACCATTAGCGAAATATAATGATAAGTATGAGATGAGAGCATTCATTGCCCTTCATATTAAACCCTCCATATAGCATGTGAGATATAGATTGAATTCACTCAAATGGAATGCGTCAATCAGCTGGACATTCCTTCACAACTCTGAATGATATGATGGCGTAGCGTCGGTCCAGTCAGGGGCACTCGCATGGGGGGGGGGGCACTGGTCACATTTCGTGAATGAAATGCGAATCAACAAGGAGGTGCTGCTGGATGTGGCATATCGTTTTCCTTTCTCGTCATTTCCATCTTCCTCTCCCTTCGATTTGTTTATTTTCCCAATCCTTTTTTCTTTTATTTATTTATTTTAAACGAAATTCGATTGACGGCCGCTACGTGCCCCCATGCAGTAGCTACGCAATCGCACGTAACCTTCATTCATACAAGACAAACATTGTGTCACTCTGCCACCGTCCTCCCTTCAAAAGTCACATTCATTCTTAGCTACCAGATGGGATATACGCTCACTGGGTTTGATCTAATCTCTTTCTCTTGCACTTCAATCAAAATTACTGCACCATTCTAACTATGTATTCGTTCGTTTTAATACTGTAAAGGTTTGCATAACTCAGGATATCTGAGAAAGGTTTATGAACTTTCCACTCCAGTAGATAAATCATTTGAGCCCCTGTTTAGAATGTCTCATAAAGAAATGCTCAAAAGTATCACTTTCAGAAATAGGAAAATTAATATCAAAACGAATAAAATGTGTTATAACCAAGGATATTGGTTTAAATGGATATGTCAGCCAGATAAACAGTGATTTTCAAAACGAGTTAATTTCAACATTATTATTAGTAATGCCTGTTGTACACGAATTTTACACGAGGGGTCATGCATTTCACTGGTCATTGCAGTTTTATCATCTCCTATTATACTCGAGCCTTTTCAGGCAATTAGCGCAAACGCTGGTAAAGCAAATCATTGTTTACTCTCTTCATCTCACAAGTGCATTGGCGCAACGACAGTCACTGACGCAGTTCTGCGTCAGGCAAATGACGCCTCGTGTGTCGTTCTAGGACACCTACCTCCTGGGCATCCACCCCGGATAACCACCCCCAGTCAACTACCCCCCGGGACAACTACCCCCGGACAACTACCCCCAGACAACTACCCCCTACGACAACCATCCTCTAGGACACCTACCCCCATGGACCACTATCCTAGGGGGTAGTTGTCCGGATGGTAGTTGTCCGGGGGTAGTCGTCCTAGAGGGTGGTTGCCCAGGGGGTAGTTGTCCCTCTAGCTGTCCTAGGGTAGTTGACTGGGGGTGGTTATCCGGGGGTGGATGTCCAGGGGATAGGTGTCCGGATACGCACGTGTGCAACGGGCACTATAAATAAAATGTCACTTTCATAGTGTGCCATCATGTAATGCTTCTGATAGGTCATGACTTACTGCTGAATGTGTAAAAGGTGATCATGGAAAGCGTAGGAGAGGGGAAGATTAAATGGGGATCGCCTGTAAATGGCATTATGTGTACACAGATTCTGAATAATGAATAACAATCTTTTTTATTTACCTGCTTTCTTCCCTCAAACAACACGTCACTGTAACTGGTATTCTCAATCAAGGCGAGATTATATACCCCGAGTTACGTAACGGTGTTGTCCGTTAACAGATATCTATATGCTAATTTATATCGAACAAAATAGTGTCGCTCTGAGTATAACATTATTTAGCCTTGATTGAGAATACAATTAGTTACACTACCTATAAGAAGGCTATAAATCGTATTTGAGTTCAAACACCGACAACTAGTTATGAGAGCTATTTTCTCAAAATCTAATTAGTGTTTATTGGCGATGGGTTTATTACTGACTTCGTTTTCACGGAATACAAACAATCGTGTTTTATAAAGTCATAAAATTCAAACTGAATGTAGTATCCAATCCCATTTGTTTGTCTCTTCGCATCCCTGTTTACCCAGCAATAACCATTTAGCGCCCACGCTGTGTGTACGCTTAAGTGAAGGCATGGGAAAATTTGAAAAATGATTGTATTTATTGTAAAATGTTTTGAATAGTAATCGCAATTCCTGTGTGATACCATTAACAAACAATGGATTTAGAAAGTCCATAGATGCAAAGTTCAGAGGGTCACACAATGAGACGGATGAGAGGATTCTAATGCGATGGATTGCACGCTCTTTAGATTTATTGTTATTTGTTTATGATTTAAAGAATGTAGATATTCAACTGGAAAAATAGTGTGCCTCGCAGCTCTACATGTAAATGTACGATTTAGAAGAACCTGCTTAAAATGTTGAAGGGAGAACAAAAAATTGTTGATAACACATAAGTGACGATTCCCATCGAGTTCTTATCACTAACTCTTTAACTTGTACTTGTAATGACTATACTGTAGACACATGTCGTACTGTTTTCACCGATATACCAGAAAGTTGAGAACTTTGGTATGATAAATATCAGAATGAGAACATGTGAATACCGTTGCTTTTTGTAATTGAAATGTTATTTGAAGTAGAAGAACCCTACCCAATACATGACGTTATAGACCATTAAATCTTAAGAAAGATTAAACTTATGTTATTTCTGTTTATA